>OV815287.1:21025457-21625457 GCA_929108145.2 Limnephilus rhombicus | reverse complement strand
ATAAAAGTTTTTAGGGGACTCATTTCAGAAAAAAATGGTTTTGATTTATTAATCGAGCCCTTGCCCGGAATAATACTGTTTACAAAAATAAATTAAAGTTGAGTTGTTGGTGGAATAATGTTGGGCACATTAACATGAATCTTTTAAGGTAGGGATTATGGTAATGAATGTTTTTTAGGCCTGTGGCAGCATTTGAATGTTTGGTTTGTGGAAGAATGTTTTATAATGCCATTTATCGAAATTACGGAACATGGTTTAATTCATGGGAATAAAATGGATAAAATTAATGTCTTATGGCTTCAACTAGAAAGGCTTCAAAGCCAAGAAGCTAAAAAATACAGGAAAGTAGAATTTGTTCAGAAAAATATTATTAAGCCTGTTTTTTGGTCGTTGAAACAGTTTTGTGGAATGTTGTATGTTAATCTCAAGACGAAATCTCGAACGTAAATGGTTTAATTTATTCATATCACAATTAATTCATTTAAAACAATATATAGTATATTTGCAGCATGTTCCAGAGTGGAAGATACTATCAGTATCGCCCTGGTGTAAGACCACCATTCAGAATTGAAACGTTGCTTGAAAATGGCTTTAGCCGTGTTTAGTGACCAGATCTGAATAGCCAGGTACTTCCCAACCTTCCTCTTCCCCACCTCCTTCCCCTCCCCACTACCTTCAGCCTCACAACATACCCCAATTGGGGATGCCATAGTCTCACTGGCTCCAGACGGGAGCAGTTGAGATTCTTGTGCGGTATTCACTGTAAAAAAAAAAAAAAAAAAGTATCGTTTTTTTTTTGCTTTTTAAGCTCAAATACATCAAAGACATGTGTACATTTATGTGAGAAGAGCATGTTGCTTTCTGTAAGGAACAAAGAGTAAAAGGTTTTGTGGAATAACGTTGTGTGAGAAATTTTTATATACGATATTATTCTACAAATTCAGTATAAATTCTAGTAATAAACTCAAAGTTAATTTTCGTTATTTGTTTTTGGGGTGTTATGCCGTGTTGCGCTACCTCCTTCTAAAGCCAACGCTTCGGACAGCGTTGCAGTGTCCATCATCAGGGCAGATCCGGCAGATCCGGTAGATGGACACTGCAACGCTGTCCGAAACGTTGGCTTAAGAAGGCGGTAGCGCAACACGACATAACACCCCAAAAACAAATAACGAAAATACTTTTGGCTGTGGAAATCCTAAAACGTATCTCAAATTTAATTGCCTTTTTAGACGACTTTTCTTTAAATATTTAATGTTATGAAACACAACTGCTTTATTTTTAAAAAATTTTCTCGGAACAAAAATATTGTTGGATACAAAAATTTTCCGGGCAAGGGAGAGAGAGAGAAAAGAGAAAATTTGAAACATAATTTTTGGGCGCGAAGTCTACTGTTCACAGAATGGCTAGGTTGTTTACTCTTTGTTAACTTTTGATATAAACTCACCCCCACGAGCCGTAGACTCCCGCCCCGAGATCGTATGACACCATCAGCCCATCGTGAGGGTTGGAGAGGGTCTGCATGCCAGTGCTATCACCAGTAGACGGCGCAGGCGATGTCGGGGCGAGCGTTGCAGATACCTTTCGTCTCCTGCGGCCAGTGGTTGGCTGATTCCTTGAACACAACTGTTCGCATTATTTTGTAAAGTATCTACAGTACCTACAATTTAATTTTTGTTGTAATTTTTCGTCATATTTATGTTATTTTACCACAAATAAATTCGTTCGTTGGTTGTCAGGTTTACAGGCGATTGTGTAGGTCCACACCAAATATTATTAAGCGAAGTTGGACTTACTTACTTTATGAAGGGGTACATGTTTACATTGGAGTAGGAATGGTCTAAACTAAATACCTATTTTAATTTCGAAATTATTATGAAAATTACAATGGATACAAAAGCGGAGACTTAGCAATGTAATTTTCATAATAATTTCGAAATTAAAATAGGTATTTAGTTTAGACCATTCCTACTCCAATGTAAACATGTACCCCTTCATAAAGTAACTTTTTAAAGATAAAGCAATTAGATTCATTTGCTAAGTCCCCGCTGTTGTATCCAGTCTAGTTTTCATAATAATTTTCGATATTAAAATATGTAATTAGTTTAGACCATTTCAACTCCAATGTAAACACGTATCCCTTCAAAAAGCAATAAAAAATACCAAACTTCATAAATATAATAACGATTTGACAATAAAATTAGGTCATTAGTAACTCATATTACTTACAAGGTTTTTCCCTAATCATCATTGAAGTGAGCTGCAAACCCAATGTAATTAGCTTACTGGAATAACCAAAATATTTAGAAATTCGATAGTCTAAAATGACTTAGCAACAAATATAATTATTGTAATTGATTAAAATCCTGGTAGACCACCCCCCTCCCCCTCCCCAATATGTTGTGTATATAAACCGTAGACTAGGAAATATTTGTACCAGTCTGAAGATGGCTTTGACGAGCTGAAACCGGTTACGGTCCAATAAAATTAAGTGGAATAAAGTTTTATATTCGTTTTATTATAATATATGGTTCAAATATAACTAAATACTTCATAAACTAATTAACTCCCGTTTAGTGTCAAAAAGTACATGCGACGTGCCGTGCCATTGCATATTGAAGTTAGTATTCCAATTCGAAAATGTATATTTATTAGTATATCGATAGTTATGCCAATCGATATTGCAAAGATATTGATTTCACTGTGCTAGGCCCGAGGCGGCGCACAGTTATTCGTTTCATACAAGCTAGATGCTAATAAGTCACTTTTGAATTCCCAAACAATGACGTCATGGCGACATTACCAGATAGACAGGATAATAAATGGAAGCTTAATTGGGGTGATTAGTGCACGCATTGACTCATACCAGAGGCCTAAAGTCGAATAATGTGTTTTGAAATTATCATTTGCATTTATTTGCTCGTCGCAGCTAATATTAGTTGCACTATTTTTTAAATAGATCGGTTTCGATATTAACCCACAAGAATCCACATTATTATTATTTTTTCATTTTACAGGAACCACATACGAGATTTCCAGGCTGGAATTGTTCGTGACGTGGAAGAGTTTGCCGAAGAAAGAAAAGGAATTGAGGAAATTTTTAACAAAATTTTAAATACATTTGAACTTGATAAGCTCAGTGCAAGTGGTGAAAAAAAGTTGAAAAACCAAATAAGGCTTATATCTTTGAATATAAGCAGAAAATGAACCGTAATTTTAGCAATTTATTACACTCAAAATACACTTTTTTTACTTTTTACATATAATTGTTTTATTATTGACCTCATTAACACATTATTTAAAAATTATTAAAAAAAATAAAAATTTTAAAAAAAACTATAGGAAAAAAAAATATTAATCATTTTTAACACTAATTTTCATAAAATTAGTATTGACTACACCTCAATAGAGGGTTAAAAATAATTTAATCATGTGTAAGAGTTTTTAGCGTCTAGAATGTATAAAACGAATCACTGTGCGGCGCGTTGCTGAGGGGGCAAACATTAATTGAGCAGTTTTTCTTCCAATCTAGACCCCTCCCCCCCCCCCCTTGGTGAGATAAATTTGGGCCACTTCGTGTATTCTTTTCAAGTAACGTGAGATTTTGCTGGACTCCCCCCCTTTTGAACTCACGTAATTAATGTATGCCCCCTTACGTGTCGTATTTTCTAAGAAATTTATCTCTTGTGCAATAATAACTATGCAACATTCTGGTTAATATTTTACATTTTTAATTTTGTTTTCTCCGTTCGTACCATTTATTCTTAAATGCGTATTTTCAGTACATACTAAATCGTTAATTGCATAGATTCGTAGATTATCTTTATATACTTGGAAAAGGATGAAGTTATTAGTACTATTTTATATTGGAAAGGGTGTATGGGAGTTGTTTTACACTCTCATAATAATTATTAAATATATTCTAATATGTAGGGTTCTGTTAAAATAAAATAAGAAGATTGGTACTCACTCGGTTTATTGACAAATAACAATTACTAAATAATAATTAACAGAGATGTTGCTTGGTGCACCTATTGTCACGGAGTGACAGGCCGTGCCGCGTCTCTCCCCACCTCGCATCCCAATGGTGGTGGGAGTATCGACACTCCACATGCCTCCCCTCCTAGAATGATGATCATCCTTCCTGAAGTCCTCCTTGAATCCTCTAGCAGGTGGATGAAATATTGGACTGAAGAGGTAGGTATATGTACATACGGAGAGACAGAAGAGTGTATGGAATGAAGGGCACAAATGTTCGAAGATATCTCGTGCTTAGTATGCCCATCTTTCAGGGAATCTAACTCGCCTACCCGATCGAGTTGTTCTCTCTCGTGTTTTCTCAGGAACTTTTATTGTTGTGGTCGGTTTAATAGTAGGGATTTCTTTCTCCTCCAAATCTGTTGGGAGAAAAGCAGGTTTTAGCCTATCAATACTTATGTACTTTTGGTGGCCGCGTATTTCCACCAACATTTTCTTAGAATCCCTCATCAATACTTTGAAGGGTCCTTCATATGGCGCCTGCAAGGGAGCTTTAACCGAGTCTGTTCGAATGAAAACATGAGTGCAAGTTCCCAACAAACCGTGTACAAAAGGTTTATCATGGTTATGGTTTGTAGCTGGTATGGGTTTAATATCTTTCAACATATCGGTGACCTTTCTAGCGAACGTCTCTGGATCTGTTGGTGTTGTCTCGGTGAAAAAATCTCCCGGGAGCTTAAGTGGAGTTCCGTATGTCATTTCCGCGGGTGATGTTTTTGCATCCTGTCGAACGCAAGATCTGAGGCCCAAGAGAATCAATGGAAGTCTCTCTGACCAACTACTTGTGGAAGCTACTTTTAGAGCCCCTTTTAGTGTTCGATGCCATCGCTCTATTAAGCCGTTTGCTTGCGGGTGGTACGCTGTTGTTCTTAAGTGTTTTACCCCACACAATTTCATGAGGTCTTCGAAGAGCTTACTTTCAAATTGACGTCCTTGATCTGATGTTATTGTATCGGGCACTCCAAACCTAGCTATCCAGTTCTCCATGAGAGCGAGAGCAACTGTCTCTGCCATGATATCCTTAATGGGAATCGCTTCTGGCCATCTAGTGAAACGATCTATAATGGTCAATAGGTAGTTGTTGCCACGTGATGGAGGCAAGGGTCCAACAATATCAATATGGATATTCCTAAACCTCTCCTTGGGTAACGGTAGAGTTCCAATAGGACTGTGGGTATGCCTATTTACCTTGGCCTTCTGGCATAATATGCACGTGGTGACAAACTCTTTTACGTCTTTTTGCATCTTAGGCCAAACGAATCTTTGCCTAAGTGTTTTGTAGGTAGCTCCAATGCCGGGGTGACAAATACTGTGCATGTTATCAAGTATACGGTGTCTCCAAGTCTTTGGTACAAATGGTCTTACAACTCCAGTAGACATGTCACACCAAAGTGTTGTAGGACTTCCGGGAATCTGGACACGTTCCAAACGCAGAGAAGTCTCGGTATTCATGATTGCGATGAGTTCTGGGTCATTGTTTTGGTCTAACGCCACCTCTTCATAATTGATTGGCGATGGAATTTGTATTTCGTCAATCCTTGATAATGCATCGGCTACCTGATTTTCTTTTCCGGGTGTGTAGACGATTTTTGTTGTAAATTGCGCGATAAAATCTAACTGTCGTCTTTGCCTTGGCGAATCATTATCCGCTTTTTTGGTGAACGCAAAGCATAAGGGTTTATGATCGGTATATATGGTGACTTCTCTACCCTCAACCTGTCCTCGAAAGTACTTAATTGCTTCGTAAATGGCTGTGAGTTCTCTATCATAAGTACTGTAATTTTTTTGTGCGTTGTTGAGTTTTCGTGAAAAAAATCCGAGCGGTTTCCATTTCCTTTGCTTTTCTGTTCGTTGTTGGAGGGCTGCGCCCACAGCAAAATTTGATGCATCCACCATAATTGCGAGGTCTGATGATATTTCTGGATGTGTGAGGAGTGTAGCATTAGCCAAATCAACTTTGGTCTGGTCGAATGCCTGAATGAGCTCCTCTGTCCATTGGATTGGTTGCTTGTCTGCTTTTTTTGTATTGGCGATTATGGCGTACAACAATCGTTGGGCCTCCACAGCCTTTGGAATGAACTTTCTGTAGTAATTCAGCATACCTAAGTATCTGCGCATGTCCTTTGCTGTTTTTGGTCTTGGGAAATCTTTGATGATCTCCACTTTATCGGAAAGTGGAGTCGTTCCCTCATTTGAAATTTGGTAGCCAAGGAATTTAATACTGGATTGACCAAACGTGCTTTTCTCGGCGTTAATGATCAAACCGTGTTCCTCAAGACGTTTGAAGACTGTTTCGAGGTGCTCCATGTGTTTGTTTTCGTCCTCGGATGCAATCATAATGTCATCGATATATGCAAAACAAAAATCCAAGCCATTCAGTACTTGATTTATAACGCGTTGAAACGTCTGTGCCGCGTTACAAAGCCCAAATTGTAAATGTGTGAACTCAAAGAGACCAAATGGTGTTATGATGGCGGTCTTTGGAATATCACTCAAACCAATGGGAATTTGGTGGTATGCACGAACTAAATCTATAGTGCTAAAAATGTTGGCTTTAGACAACTTGTGAGCGAAATCGTTCAGTTGTGGAATCGGGTAACGGTCTGGAATCGTCTGAGAATTGAGCCTGCGATAATCTCCGCAGGGTCTCCAACTGCCGTCCGATTTTTGTACCATGTGCAAAGGGCTTGCCCAACAGCTTTTTGATGGTCTACATATTCCTTGTTGTACCATAAGGGAAAATTCCTTCTTTGCTGCCTCTAGCATTAGTGGTGTCATTCTTCTGGCCCTGGCTGAGGTGGGTGGTCCAGTTGTTTCAATACAGTGGGCCACAGAATGTTTAACTTCTACTTCTCGATTGAAGGGTCGTGTAATTGCAGGGTATCGCTGTAGACATTGGTGGTATTTGCTTGTATTGTTGACCGTAGATATACCCGTACTTGCATAGTGAATGCGCTGTCCCGTTGACGTTAGTCCCGTCGTTGCGTCAATGAGTCTCCCTTTCCGAAGGTCCACTAGAAGATTAAAATTTTCTAAAAAATCTGCCCCCAAAATTGCGCGCTCGACTTCGGCTATGACAAATGTCCATGGAAATGTTCTACGCAATCCGAAGTTAACCATCATTCGGCGTAGTCCGTGTGTCTTGATAGGAGTACCATTTGCCGCGTAGAGTGCCACATTTGGCTCGTGTTGTTCAAATGTTTGCGGTGTTTTGAATTTGCTGGGAATTACAGAAATCTCCGCCCCGGAATCAATCAAAAAGTTTATATTGTTTTGCCGGTCCCATATGTGCAACCTTTTTCCAATTTGCTCTATGTAAGTTGCATTGACACAGAGCTTCTTTAGTTTTCCGAACTCTTTGTCGTCGGCGGCCAATCACAGGGTGCGATGCACTTTTTCGCAAGTTTTCCGAACTTGTAATGATACCAGCATCGTTCGTAAACTTTTTTTGTTTGATGCCTGTTACGCGATGGTGATCTTGATCGCCTCTGTTTATTGATTTCCATTAGCTTTCCATCGCTTATTTTAGTTGAATAGGATGAACTAGGAAAACCTCCTTCTACGTGGCATATATCATTGCTGCTATAGACATCTGCCATTTTGTCGGCGATTTCTGCTAGCTTGTCTAAGTCCTGATCGGCCGATACAGTCAGTATAGCTTGCATGTTATTAGGCAGCCGTTGTAACCACAGCGTCCTGAAAAGTTCCGTGTTGATGATGGTGGGTCCTGCCAGTTCTTTCATCTGACGTAATAGCTGAGACGGTGTATTATCTCCAAGCTGAAGTCCGTATACGAGCTTGGCAGTTTTCTTTCTCTCGGACTCTGTAAACCTAGTCACCAATGCCGATTTTAATGTGGCATACATATCCCGTGTGGGTGGGTTCAAAACTATGTCACTAACCATGGTTAGTGTTTCACTGTCCAGGCAACTTACGATGGAGTAGTACTTTGTTGCATCGGAACTAATGCCGGCTATGATAAATTGAGCCTCAATTTGCGTTAACCACAGTTGACACTTATCCCGCCAAAAAGTCGGCATCCGAACCCCCACTCTTGCAACCTGATGACTAGTGTCCTGGTCCGTCATATCTTTATCGTTATTTTGCTGCGTGTTAGCCATTAACTCGCTTGGGCAACTTTAATTATGTGTGTAATGGTGTGCAGTCTCAAATATAATAAATAATAAATGTATAAATTATTACGTGTAATAATAATGAATGCGTAATAATGTTATTTGAAATCGATTGACTCCGTGACGTTGTTTATTTGCATTAATCAAATTACGTTATTAAAGCGCCAAGTGGTACCAATTATATCTACGAATATACTAGTAATCTAGACAGAACCCTACGCAAGAAACTAATTATCAGCGATATCGAAACGCGAAAAATTGTTAAGACGGCAAATAAATAATAAATACCGGTCAATAAAAGGGAGTGGGCTTTGCGTTATGCGCTCGAATACATAAAATGCCCTTTTAAAGAGGCAATTGTACTAGGCTACGCTCGGCTGCTCGGGTTTCGATGTAGCGGGAACAAAATTTATTTCAGAATGTGGGTAGGTACGCGAGCAAATAATAATGCGATGTCGTAAAAAATATTAATTTCGCGTGTTTTTATCGGGGTCACCAAATTTATGGGAGTTGTTTTACACTCTCATAATAATTATTAAATATATTCTAATATGTAGGGTTCTGTTAAAATAAAATAAGAAGATTGGTACTCACTCGGTTTATTGACAAATAACAATTACTAAATAATAATTAACAGAGATGTTGCTTGGTGCACCTATTGTCACGGAGTGACAGGCCGTGCCGCGTCTCTCCCCACCTCGCATCCCAATGGTGGTGGGAGTATCGACACTCCACAGGTGTCAAAATTCAAGTCATGCTTCTTGCTGGCAGGCAAGTCTGGAAGTACCTACTCCGTAAAATTATGGTAGAGATAAATAATGCATTAGGCGATTTAATGAAATATCTTCATAACATCTGTAGACTGACCTGCTTTATTTTGGTCAGATAAGCCTGGTACTGTGCGTGTCTCTTTGGATCATGTAATTCTGGAAATCGGAAGGCGCAGCAGTGAAAGTGGTGTGTTAACCAAGCTTGTCGCAGGTGCTGCAACATCATACAGGTTTTATTACACCAATCAAACATAAGCAATATTATTTCTTAAAAATAATGCTTATTCCAAAGGGATATCAGGTTGGCCAGAAAAATAATCAATAAACTCACTAAGGAAGCCATTAGGACTATTAATTAACAGGACACTGCCATCTCAGGACACAAACAGTCGCTGGGAGCGAAAACGCCAAATTGCTGCGTTAATTTTAATAAAAAAAGACCATGAAAAACACTAATTTACCTCATGGAACCATTTTAAGAAAACAAGAGACATCGCCAAACACCCAACTGATGAACTTCAATAAATGAACTTCGCTTCCTTCAAAGGGAGAAGGTGAAATAGAACAAAAAATAATCAAGGCTCTGAAGCGCCACCGCCTCCGTATTAATAACAATAAATATGTTTTAGTTGTAAAAATGTGAATCATTTAGAAAAAAATACCTTAAAGTCATAAATCGAGGGAATGGTTTTCATGTGGATATTGTTTTCTACTCTCAGAACCTCCAGAGTGCCCAATCCCCGAACCGGCAGAAACAGGATCGAAGTACTGCTCAGATCCCTATACGAACAGTTAAACAAATATTGTCAAAAGTGGTTGTCAAAACAGTGAAAGAAAGGTCAGTATCGTCATGGAGGTAGGTACTTCCCAATCTGCATTTTCTCTTCCCCCGAGTCATTTACAACATTTCCCGATTAGAGATGCCTTGTCCCACTGGGTCCGTTCAAAATTAAGACTATTATGCGCTCACAAAAACCATGAAACCAAAACAGGAATATTAATACTCTGCTAATTTATATAGCGCCTTTATGGTAAAATCATCTCAAGGGCGCTATTGCGCAAGGAAGTGTATAAAACAAATAATTCAGTAATATTCACTTACAGTTCCCGAATCCCGATCAAACCATCAAAACTATGTTCTCTGAGTAACGATAGACGTTTATTGCCTCGAAGACTGCTGTAAAATTAAGGTTAAAGAAAAAAATATTAATAAAATAATAATAAAATATTAAATATTAATAAATCAGAAGCTTATAAATAAAATTATTTATAAGCTTCTGATTTTATAGAAAAGATGCCTAGAAAAAACAATACTTACAGTTCGGCCAACTCGGATCCTTCAAAAGCAAAATCTTCTATGTCCGTGATGTCATTGTCATCTAAAATCCTTAAAATAGATATTTAGTTCGAATTAGCGGCATTGCAGAGTTACTAATAACATTAATAATTCAATAATAGAAATGAAGTAGACCTACAGCTGGTCCGCTCGAACCCGAAGTCCTCTGGTTGGCAGCTTTTGCAATTTGTTTCCTTCCAGATCCCTGAAACATTTTAAATATTATTATCACCTCTACACTAATATCCCATAATGGGAGATAATCGTTTTTCCCCAAAACTAAAGATAATTCATGGAAAGGAGATTATTGTTCATCAATTTAGAGTGTAGGCTCGTGGCTCTCCCTCGGGACCTTCGTTATATTTGAGGATGCTGTGTGAAGTGCTTTTAAAGAAAGGAGTAAACCTGGGCCTTGATGATTCATTTCGCAGGGAGAAAACACAGAAGCCGTCAAAATATTGACCCGCTCTCTACGCTTGTCTTCCAAAAAGACAAGCTTAACAGTTTAGCACGCATTCAGCGTGTCTGTTCTTCTGTCGAAGGGATCAATGACGCTAGTTCTTTGGAACATTTTCTATTGAAATACCGATACAAAAAGCACAGCATTCCCACCTGCTGTCTGTAATCTGAAAACAGCGTTATTTCCGTTAAGATCAATTTTGATTTCTGCGCAGATTTTTGCTCTTTTTCCAGGTGCTCGATACCAGAACTGGCTTTAAAATCCAACGGAGGGAGGCACTTTCGTCATCATATTTACAAATAACCTGATATTTTTTTGCTTGTGATTATTTTTTAGGCCATTTATCTTTATTTAAAGTGACTCTCAACTAGTCGAATTATCTTGTCACCTAAGGTGGTTATGGTTCCTACTTTATCCTTTGGTATTCTGTCGTCTGTTGATGCCTCATGTCATTGGTCGTTCATTGTCACTCGTTCACTCCCAATATGGTTAGCCCATTTCCGCTTCATCGTGGCCCAACGTTAATTAAAAACGCATAAAACTACGTTAGAAGTAATAAATTAATACTCACACGACGTGAAGTAATAACCCGCTATCAGCTAGGGCCCCAAAATCAGGAGGTTCCCTCAAACCACTGTACAAGATTCGGCTGCAAACAAAAAAAATCTATTTGAACCTTAAATGTGGAAACTTTAAATCCTCAGCTTTTTAATAGGCACGGCATAACTCGTACAGCATAATCTTGTTTCGAAAATTACAAAAACGAAACAAATGAACACTGAAACATTGTTTTTAAGTGAAACCGTCAATTTATTTCAAAACCCTCAAATCTACTTAAGAGGAAATCGGGCGGCGTTTTGTCCATATAATCGTTTTCCCCAAATTCCTCTCTGGATTTTGACACTACTGCAAATACTTTTTAGCATATTATAGATATCGACCAATTGCGAGTCGGTACGTTTTGCTTTTTTATTTCTTATAGGAGTTAGAACCTTTCAGAAATCGTTAAAATTGACTGGTTTGAACGTTATCAACAGACGTTCAGTTTGAAAACCAGTCAATATATTTTATAAAAAAGTAAAACGTGCCGACATAGATTTTTTTTTCTAATGTTAGTAAAAAAATTTAAAATCATCGGAGGTTTTGGAGGAGATAAATGGGGAATACAAAACATTTTGCTGATTTTATTTGGTATTACTAGCCTGAGGTGCAGTTGTCCCTTTCGCTATATGCGTTGTATTCGGGGGAGTGGAAGTGACAGTCACAGCAACAGTTTGGAAAAATACCTATTATTCAAATTTCTCGGCGACCGGTTTTTTTTTTTAACATCCCAAAATTAAATACTTCTTTTGGCCAGAAAAATCAAAAGTTCCATGCTACAAAATTATATAATGCACTTCCAAAATTAAAATTAAAATACTATAGAGATAAACAAAATAGTTTAAAAACTAAATCAAAATACAGATAAGTACCTAAACATTAAGATGAGGAAATCGTTTAAAATGATAAAGTAACACCAACATGACAACCTACAGTCAATAAACATGATAAACAAAAATTTTAACAAAACAAAAAAGCGACTTCAAAAAATGCACTAAAAAGTAAAAAAATAATTTCGTATTCTTCTACAACTTCATAATCAACTTACTTTTTCTAATCATCAATATGTAGGTACGATTGTTACTTTTGGAGTCGGTGTCAGTCACGGTAGGTTTGTAACTACATACATAGTTATAGGTGAGATGTGCTTGTGTCGCACAAGCGACTTGCTGACACCGACTCCAAAAATAACAATCGTACCTACATATTGATGATTAGAAAAAGTAAGTTGATTATGAAGTTGTAGAAGAATACGAATTTATTTTTTTACTTTTTAGTGCATTTTTTTAAGTCGTTTTTTTGTTTTGTTAAAATTTTTGTTTATTTTTTTGATTTTTAGTGAATCTGAAGTACACTAACTAATTTGTCTGAATATGGGTAAACCTACTAAACGTGCTGCTCATATGAGACAGACATAATTTGACCATAACGTCAAATTAAGAGATTCGGCCGAGTTTCGTTAAATTGTCATGGATCCGATATTCAGAACCTAACCAAACTCTCATCAAATTACCCTTGAAGTCCATCCTTTCCAATAAAAAAAAGAATCATCGAAATCGGTTGGCGTGATATTGAGTTATTCGTCCATTTGTCGCGCACATACTTAATACAAATTTAAGACTTATATGGTTTTCTCATGGATGCCATTGTTGGAACTAGACCAAATTAAAATGGGACCACATGGGAAGCACCAGCTTTTAAATAAAAAAAAGAATCATTAATATCGGTTAACCCAGTTAAAAGTTCTGAGGTAACAAACATAAAAAAATAAAATTAAAAAAATACAGTCGAATTGAGAACCTCCTCCTTTTTGAATTCGTTTAAAAATAAGGAAATCAACACACTTGAAAATGACGTCTACGAACATGAAGATGATGAAATCAACATTCACGAAAATGAAAAAAATCGTGCTGTAACACCAACACAACCACCTACATTGCGCCTCGGCACAGGAATCGTAGTGAGGAGGATTGTGATTATAATATTAGAGTTAATAATAAAAAAATATATACCTCCGTGTTTTTTAAATGAGGTATCTAACAAATTAGTAATTGTAAAAATATGTGTTTACTTACATAGACCGCATTTTAGGAGGTGCGGGTCGCAGAAGGTTTTTCGGTAGTTTTTGCAAATTTGGCACGTTCCAAATGTATCTGTCGGAAACATTTAACTATAATTAGTAAAGGAGCACGTAGCGTGTTGTAGCCGTATCGGCGCCGTTGATTGGTGCCACCGACGTAGTTGGTTAAGTTGATAATTAGTCTGCTGGTGTCCTCAAACTTCTTCCTTTAAAATTATTAAATTACTTATTTCGTTATTTGAAAGCAGAAACCGTTAATATTTTGGTCCAAAATATTTTGGTGTGATATATTTAGGGATAAAGGAATTTTCAGTTTGGGCAATATTGGGCATCCGGGGTATTCCCGCCCCGGGAACCATTTATTGGATAACCAACACCCCTGCCATAGGTCACCACTATATGTGATTCGGTACTTTAAGTTACTTAGCAGGGGTGACCGGGTTCGTGGGGTCAGTTTGTCTAGGTCTTGGTGGCGAATGCGTTAGCCCACCTGTTGCGTGGCGGGCCGGATCGGGAGTGACTGGTTGAGATCTAACCTAGACCTCTCCAGCCGGAATTTCTCAATCCATCACCTTGCACCGCAGTGGGAGAGATATATTCATACGTCCGTCATTACTGTACATTGAATCATTCATACACATTGAATCCCAGTTTCCTACTCACCCCTCATATCTATTTCTTTTCCAGAACTTCCTCTCCATCCTTTCCCTAAAAAGACCCTCCACACAGCATTCCCAAAGATGACATAGGCCCTAAGGGATTTTTTTCCTAACGGCCTCCTGTGGAGGTATTGTAAAAAATATATTTATTTTTATATTTTTAACTTAATAAGAAATCAAAATATATATTTTCAGGTAAGGTTACTATTATTTTTTATTATAAGTTAACGTAATAAGAATAAGTAAAACAACAAACTTCTTTGATATCTTCGAGAATATGTAAATATCGGTAATTGCAACTATATAAATGTATCGATAATAAAATACAAAATACAACATTCTTTTGCAACACATACACAACCAACAATCAATCACACTCACTTACCAATAGGATGCATGATTTAGGCAACAAGATTGTAGATATATTCGCTGATTCCCTTTATATTCTAAAATGCAATTTAAACCAACACTTTGTGGAATCCTACAAATTATTGTTAAGTGGGTATAATATATTTTACGATTTGATGTGTAATTGTAATGTTTAATATTATATTTTGTTCTGTGTTATTGTCAAATATTACAAGTGGTTTTTTCTTCAAAAACTACTTGTATATTCTTAAAAAAATTTCACTTTTATAACTTTGGTATAAATTCTATGTATGTGTAATCCTCGATAGCTTAAAAAATATTATTTTATAATCTATGTAAAAGCCCCTACGGGCGTATAACAACAATAAATAAATAATAATATTAATTGGGCCAAAATCTTGTATCGGGTCTCAAATAATATTTTTGGTTGCAAAATGAATTGTTTTGACATCAAAACACTGTTTATTTGGTGCTAGGATGCATCATGTAGCCATTAATAATAATTACACTAAACTGAAAACTGATGTAGGTAAATATTAGGTACTTACAGAGATCTCAAAAGTGGAAAATCAGTGAAGCAATCTTCGAACAACTCCTCCAGCAGCGGAAGATCGACCAAGGACCTAAAATAATGAGAGCAATTTTATTTTTTAAACGAATGTCTTTCAGTACTTACAATAACTTACATTCAGTACTTAATAAAATTGATAATTTTCTAATTGTACTGCATGTATAATGCTCAGTGTGATGTTACTTTTGTCTACTAAGCCATAGGTATAACACTTCATTCATCCTCTGACATTGAACGCGCTGATATTTATACATAACATAGTATAGTAACAAAATATTTTTCAAACAAAATTACATATGACTAGGACATTCACAGATATAACCAAATGACGTGAATGAAATCAGACTACCAAAAAAGGACAAAGCCAATACGCAAAACAGTTTATCCTACAAATGGACAAAATATTATAATGCGCTGCCGGAAACCAAAAAAAACTACACCAATTAATAAATTAAAATAGATTGTAAGAACTACACTAAGCAATATAAAAGATAGTCCAGCACACTTCATCAGAAGTTATAGCAAACTACCAGTCACTGCAAAACTGATTAAAGCATTGGTCAAGAAAGTGCGAAAGGGCGCCACACCGTCAGTAATAAACAAACATCCAACAAGAGATCTGTCAAAACCACTAAAAACATCAAATGAAAGATATTCGAATGAATTAAACACCCACAAGTCTTCTAACGTATTCTGGTGGTGGATGAGGTGCGATCTCGTAATCGTCTTCAACGATTTATCCTTCAATTCTAGTTGGGATGCGGCAGCTCCACCGACCTTAGTTCCTTCTATGTCCGTAGACCTCCCTTGTTGCATTCTACTGCTGGAGTCCATAGTACCAAATTGCTCATGTCTCATAACGTCTTTATCTGCAGCAGTACTGGAAGTCTTCTGGATGATATCACCACCGTGCTCAGTGTGACTCTTGGAACTTTTTGGGATTATATGGTTTCCCGGGTCCATACCCCCGCTTTGATCCACTGCCCCTTTATGATCTATAGCTGTCCAGCAGATCTGCAAGTTGATCCCGATGACAGCGAAAATGATAATGAAAAACCTGTGAAAATGGAGAAAAAAACTATCATTATTATTTGTTTTTTGTATTTCACTGTTTTTTCTCGTTTCTACCGGAATTTTTAGCGTCGACGCTAATTCAAAAATGTATTTGCATCAATTAAAACTTATCTCAAATTGAAATCACGATTATGTTGCCTTATGTAATCTAAAACTAATAATGTAGTAAGCAATCAAATTGTGCATTATTAACATTATCTTCCAAGGACTGGAAATTAATTTGAAATACATTAAAAATTGCTCTCTTATGAATTAAAAAACACTGAAGCTACATGCATAAATATCCATAAATAAAATTGAGCAAGCACTGGTGCCTTCATTGATAAATAATAACGATTATTATTGATGACAATGACGTTTCAGTCACCACCGCACGTAGCGTTTTCAGTCGATGCACATTAAATCAAGCTGGACAAAACGAGCCATAAATTATTGAATATTCTCTGTAACATATTCACCTGAACCGCACCATAACTCCTGTTTCCCATTAGTTTAATGTCAAACTACTTGTTAAGCTTTGTGTCAGGTGTCAATAGACCGGAGTGTAAATAACGAAGGTGAGATGGAGGTAGTCACGGACAAAGGCGAGACCACAGCCACTAATCACTAATTGAGCCATCGAGTCGGCGCGACGCGTGCTGGACCAATTGGCAGCAGAGTGATAATTGTCACTCGGCGAGAGAAAAACATCATATCTCAACGAGCATCTTCCGAGGCAATTAATTACTATGGGTGTATTGTAAAATGGGAATCCAAAAATAGCGCAAATGCAATTGGAAACATCACCATACGTTGCGCTCCTTATTTATATTTGTTTGGGAGTGAGGCTTAAGGGAAAGGGGGGAAGGCGAGGACTGCTGGAAAGCATCAGGTCAAAGCATATTTTCAAGCAACACTTCGATTCTGAATTAACAGTCGTAACCTTAACGTAAGGTAATTTTCACGTTCTGTGTAAGTTCTATTCAAGTTCTGTTATTATACCATTATAAGCCAGTTGCTTCATAAAACTTAAATATTCACAGAACTTGAATAGAACTTTCACAGAACGTGAAAATTAGCATAGTATTAAATTAACTAAGTATCTAGTATCTTTTAAACTCTAAACAATATCGAAATATTTACTTTCGAGCGTCGGGTTTAGAACCTGCGACCACTGGCCATTTTGAATATATTGCAACAATTAAAAAAAAAAGTTATTTTAAGTACATAATATTTTTATTGTTGTTTAAAATAATGCCGATCCCTCGTACAGGTGCGTTGCCACAAACTATCGAGCTCCTGGGCAAGAATTGACGTAAACGGGATTTGCAAATTCAATGTTTTTTTAACATTTTATATTTAACATAACAGTGTAATAGATATGTTGAATATTGAAGGAGCTACAACATTGTGAGAGTTAAGATAACTAAAATAATGTATAGATGAGTATATTTTCTTTCGAGGGATTTTTAAATAAATACCACATTTTAAAATAAATCATGACATACACGAACCAATCCATTTAGATTGACAACATGAAGAAAATCTAGTACACAAAATCGTTATTTGTTTTTGGGGTGTTATGCCGTGTTGCGCTACCTCCTTCTTTAGCCAACGTTTCGGACTGCGTTGCAGTGTCCATCATCAGGGCAGATCCGGCAGATGATTGGCTAAAGAAGGAGGTAGCGCAACACGGCATAACACCCCAAAAACAAATAACGAAAATACTTTTCGCCGTGAAAATGATTTTATGTGTGTTATTAATTTTATCGTTATAAATGTAAAAAATCTGTTGATTTCCCAAAAAAATTAAATAAAAATAAAATGAGAGCACACTACAAAGTGATTTAACTCAAGGAAATAAAAAAATAACTAAATATAATATGTACAAGTAGGATGAATTATAACGAGTTTCGACTTTTCGTTTCGGCTGGTAAAAATTGGTTATGCAGGTGTCGCAGATTGATGGCCAATTACGTGGCAGGCAACATTTTATAAATTGCAGAGAAAATGTATGTTCCTAATAAGAATTACATTTCAACAATGCAATCACTTCGTCACTTAAAAAAGATTTTAAAAAGTGGCGCAGGCAAATGATCTTGGCGTCTTATTCAAGTAGAACTTTACTTTTTTGTTTTTGATTTAACTAGCGCCCCCTAAACTGCCCTTAGTGCCCATGCCCATGCGGTCGCTACGCCTGTGTAAAAAAGGTTTTTTTGCAATTAGGGAAAGTACCCTTTTTGGAATTTTTACCCCCCCCCCCCCACATATTTCAACACAATTTGAAACTTTTTATTACAGATTAAACTTCTTCTGGGTACTACATCTTCTATAATATATAAATGAATCGCTGAATGTGCGCAAATCTCGAGAGCAGCTGAACCGATTTGGCTAATTATTTTTTTAGAATATTCCTTGAAGTACGAGGATGGTTTATACGGAAAGAAAAATTAGAAAATTGAATAATTTCTTAAAATAATTAAATAAAACCTCGTACGTTTGACAGTTCGCGAGTTTGACGAAATAAATTTATCACGCAGCTGTTTTTTTGTAAAAAGAATTGTCTAGGGATTTTTACAATTACTGATATTTTAAATACGTACCTGTGTTAGGTACCAAATTTGCCTGTTTCGCTTGGTTACGCCATTACTTCAGAGCGACTTTCCTTATTTCATTCAAACATTGGGGATTTGATGTGTGCGATGGTTTTTATATACAAGACATCATGAAATTATGAATTGCTAACCGTTCATCCGATTGCGATGAAACTTTGGTGAGTTGTTATGAGCACACCCGCGAAGGTTTCTATCTATACTAGTGAGCTCTGGCAATATGCAATTTGTAACGAGAACTGTTTGAAAACTGAATGTACCGGGACTGAATGTATGGAATGCGGGAGGGTGAGGCGGATGGGAGAGTGGTGAGGGAGGAGGGAGAGAGGGGAGGGGAACTCGGGAACTCGGGAGGGGGGTTCACGGGACAGGGGAAGCGGGCGAGGGGAGGAGTGGGGAGAGGGAAGGCGGAAAAGGCTAAGTGAGAACGCGAGAGGGGAAAGGGACGCGGGAGAGGAAGGGGAGGCGGAAGGAGAACGGGACGAATGGGAAAGGACACGCGAGGATAAACAATTGTATCAAAATGCATTACAATAAACGATGTGTTTTTGAAAAAAAAAATTCATTACTTATTCCAGTTCGGGGAGTAGAGTGGGGAGAGGGATGGTGGAGGAGGAGGAGTGGGAACGCGAGAGGGGAAGGGGATGCGGGAGAGGAAGGGGTGGAGGAAGGTGAACGGGGCGAATGGGAAAGGACGCGCAGAGAGAAACAATTTCTTTATTAAATGGCATAGCAACGCATGCCGAGTACCAGCTAGTTTTTTTATAAAAGTACATATATTCTAATTTTGGATATGACACAGTCTGTCTGTAACTCCGCTTCAATATACTCAAGAATTTTTGCTTTGAAATCGTATCATGATTTTCAAAATTGGAAGTGTTTCTTTGTCTACCTTTACCTCTACCCATAATATAATATTTTTAATAGAAAATTATTTTCTAAATGTATCCGAAAACGAAAAACTCATTTTAAAAGGTGATAATTGATAATGTACGCATTCAAATTTTATTATTAAAAATAAACGTATAATTTGTTCAATATATATTTTTTAATGCAAACATGAAAAGTTTTAAAAATGGTTCACCTACATTTTTTTAAACAAAAATTACTAATAACGGGAAAAAATAAAAAACTAACTCATATTTTATTGGACAAATGTATTGTGAACCTTACTGTCAAATTACTTTTTTGTAGTTTCTTGTAAAAATAATTAATAAAAAATTTACAAACTTTCAATTTTTTTTCTATCTGCGGTCGGAAACTTAGTTTTCATAGAGATGTCTATTTTAGCTCTTCTGTGGTTAACTTTTGGATTTGAATATAAAGCTTGGTGTTTTATCATGATAGTAAGGGAGACACAACGATTTATGTATATATTTTTACATGAATACCGCACAAGAGTCCCAACTGCTCCCGTCTGGAGCCAATGGGACTATGGCATCCCCAATTGGGGTATGTTGTGAGGCTGAAGGCAGTGGGGAGGGGAAGGAGATAGGGAAGAGGGAGGTGGGGAAGTACCTGGCTATTCAGATCTGGTCAACAAACACGGCAGAAGCCATTTCAAACAAACGTTTCAATTCTGAATGGTGGTCTTACACCAGGGCGATACTGGGAGTATCTTCCACTCTGAAACGTGCCGCAAACCGCAAATATACTATATATTATTTTAAATGAATAAATTGTGAAATACACAAATTAATCACATAAAATTTATTTACCACGCCGGGATTCAATCCCGCGACCTTCGGAATGCTAGTCAAGCGCCTTACGAAAAGCGAACAAAGTATCCCGAGGTGTTCTGCCATTTTCTAAATTGGAACTGATTTATGTATAGGTCGTAGGCCGATCATAAAATCAGGCAGATCGTGATGTGCCTAACCACATACCTAAGTGCCTGGCGGCAGATCTTGAAGTGCCTGAGGCGCATCATGATCTGCCTGATTTTACGATTGGCCTGAGACATATATATACTCGTAAACTACGAGTGTGTTACCTGCCTCTTCTCCTCCACAAAAACAAACAAACAAGTGCTAATTAATAAAACGTCTAAGTATCAATTTATTTATTTTTGAAAATCACAGGATCTTACCTTCCAAACATTTTTTTAAAACCAATAACGGATCACAGCCAAAATATTGAATTTAAGAGTTAAACGTAAAGGAAATAAACACAGTACATGCTCCACGCCCAGAAAAAGCTTAACTAAACTTTATAAAACGTTCAACACTCCATTCTGTTTAGTGGCAACTGATTCTAAAAGGAATAACTTAAATTAATATCTGATATTATTATTGCACAGTGACGTGGAATTCGTCTGCCAATAGAAGAATTGATAAAACACTAAATAGTTGGATATTTCCGACGATTTCCAGTTACCTGTTGATAATCTTGTTAAATATTATGGATCTACTTTAATTAATGTTTTTATTATGCAGATGCCCGAAACATTTTAATCGCCAAGTAAACGGTGTCCAAAACTCTTTGTCAAACCAACCGTATCTAATGTTGCCTTGACTTTTGTAATTTTGCCTTGACTTAATGTTAGCTTCAGATGAAAACGTTTAAAAATAATTTTGTTATTAAGGATTATTATACTAAATACCTACTGCAAGTATACTAATAATTACTGTTGTGTGTCTGTCTGTCAGTGATTGTAACTCTGGTTCAATGAACTCGAATTTATTTTCGTTAGTCATTATCACTATTGGAACTGTTTGAGTCAAAAATTCAGAGAAGCCATAAAGTACCTGCCTACCAGTGGCGGTCCGTTAGTTTTCAGTGAGCTACAGTGCTAAGATTGAAAATAAGGAACTCCAGTGAAAAATATTATGGCTTTAAAAAATGTGTTCATATAGACCAATAAAGGCTGATTCTGAATATATAAGTTTTATTTCATAATATTAAACGCAGAGTTTTTAAAAAAAATATTAAAAAGTGCATTTTTAGACATCTCATCAAAGCACAGTGTCAAGTTGGCATTACTGAAATGGTTAGTGGTGACGTCACTGTTCCTCGTGTCGTGTCATCACCGTAAAGTCATTATATGGGAAATGTACGGGAATGTAGAAATGACACAAGCCATATTTTTTTAAAATATTTAAACTTTTTTGGAAGATCTTTCAGTATGTGAATGCGGCGCATCCCTTGACTGAAAGAATCCTGAAGATCTTCAGACAAAAAGTTGAAAATAAAAAATCATATTCAGCTATAGGTAAAGTAACTTAAGTTGGAAGCAATAAAAATGCTTAGAATTGATGTGTTGGTCTATCTGTGTGAACGTCAAGCGACGTCCACTAACCCGATAAGGCTCTCTGTCTTGCTTACGCCCACTTATTGTAACTAGTTAGAAGAGAGGCAAGTTTTTACGACACCCTTTGAGGCTGCACTTACGGGGTGTCCTATTCATTCGGTTCGTAATTTGATTTAAACATGCACCTACATATATTATGGCAAGTGAAATAATTACAATTTTTTTAATTTGAAATAATAAATAGTTTTCATTATTTTTACTTCGAATCTTTATTAGTAGATTTACAGATGTTTGTAAAGTGTGCAAGTTTAATATTTATTACGACATCATGGAGGCCTATTTGGAAACGGGACTGGCAAATCACTGAATGGGCAAACTCGTGAAATTTTATTCCACGTATTTAATTATTTTATTCATAACATAAAAAAACGGTGGTCAACTTTTAAGCATAAATGACTTGTATGATTTTGACGTCTAAGGCAACTGGAGTATCACAGACTAGTATTCAACAGTTAATCTGTTGTATTTTAGATAACATAAGTATCGATTGTTGCTGATGATGACTGATACATACGAGTAATTAAATAATTACTGTTGCTGATGATTGCTAACACATAATTATAAAAATTAAATAATCCATAAGCACCCAAAATTTTAAGCACAGATTATGGAAATCACACTTCATTTCAACATTAGGTTCTTAGTTTAGGTAAACTAAGTAATTCATGCGTATTAAGTTTGAAACGAAACTTTACAAAGACAAATCTGTACAAAAAAATGGCGGCAATGGAGATGTTTTTTATGGGAATTTTTAAAATTTGATTGAAAATCGAATTTTAATGCATGTTTTTTCCATCTATCCCGACCGAAACCGATGTTTCTGTTGGTAATTAAGTTTAAAAGTAGTTTGCTTTTCAAAATCCATGCCTATTAAACGTGTAGCGGCATGTGGCGCCTTGGGGATTATTTACTTTATAAAATATAATGTAAGTTTGTACATATATTATAATAAATTAATCTTTTAACACAATATTTTTTAACCTTATCGTTATTTATGAATACCCATTTGAATTCAATCCTGAACATTATCAAATTTAGTTAATAAACTACAGGGACGTATCGAGGAGCCTTGTCGATGCAAAGGGTCCCCGACCCGAATGGGACAAAGGGAAGAAGATGATGATGAGTTAATAAACTTTATTTTTCTTCCTAAACCTTCAGTATTTCAATAAAAATGTTGTAAAACAACATTAGTTTTATGTTATCGACTTCAACACGCTTTGGATTCGAATTCTCAATTGTGAAATAATTATTAATATTTTTTTTTAAAAAGCCTAAAATGAAACACGCTGTATAAAAGTTTTGCATCTGTGTGAGTACTGTGATGAAGTCAACATAACTTGCGAGACCTATACAACAACGTTAATAACGTCATATTTTTCAATCTTAGCGCTCTCTCACTGGAAACTCACGGACCGCCACTGCTGCCTACCTACCTGTCTACAATATAATATTTATGTAAACAGAAAAATATTAAATTTTATTTCGAAAATTGAAACTCATATGTCAAGAATTCAGATGTGATGTGTGCAATATACATAATAATATTTCAACAGAAAATAATTTTAATTGCCATTTTCAGAAATGGAAGTCAAGAATTCAGACAAGCGTTAAAGTACCTACCTATAAAATAATATATTTTAACAGATAATTATTTGGATTCCATATTTTTAATATGTATTTTTTCCTTATGGTTAATTTTGACAAATAAGCTCAAGTGACGTTGTGATTTTCGGGAGTCTTCGCTGCGCATTTCCAAAAAAAACATTATTTACCGACTAACTACTAGATACTAAAATAATAATCCTTGGTTTTCGCGTTTGTTATATCTTAATTGCATTTAGTGATTTAGTCAATGTTTTTTTTCCACCGGTAGGTAATCCTAAAGCATTTTTTCTTTCCCTACAATGCTGTTCGAAAGCAAAAAGGTTTTTTAATATTTTCGTGTTTGGATCGTAATGGTTGTACACCTAGTGCTTAAGATATTTCATTACTCTCATAGATACCCAGCGTTAGGCTTATTATTTGACTACTTTATGTCATTGTAATTACCGTAAATGTACCCACTTTGCGCGCTTTGCATTTCTGCAGTTTGCGCTTTTTCATAGCGTTGACGATTTTTCTGTCTTTGCTTGTCCTGCAAAAATTTATTCAGTGTCTAAGCACGCGACGATATTCCCCAAGGTAAATAAAGACTGCAAGTGGAGAATGTAAGTTGCATCTGACCATCTGCAAACGGAGTACGAAATTGATGTATCTAGGTATGTGCAGCGAAGATATTCGTACCTTTTCATCTCTATAAAACTGTTAATACTCTTCCTTCTTTTCATTCTCTTTTCACTCTAACTCGAATTAAATAAGACAATATTATATCTCTTTAAATTCTCCGTACTCCGCTTACTGCAAATTATCGAACGTATTTAAAATAATTAACTATTTACGGTCGTCGTAGGGGGAGATGATAAAAGATGCCTTTTTCCAATGCCGGGTTCAACAAATTACGACAAGTGGGGTTATTGCGTTATATTTCACACCTCCTGAAACAAATATATTGTAATACCTATTTTATCATTGAAGACAATATTATACGAGTATATATTATAATAGAAATAAAATAAATAAAAATAAAAAAATTTAAAAAAATATTAACGACCCTCAAACGAAATATGTTAAACGTAAAAGACGGAAAAAAGATTCAGGGTGAGGTTGGTCCGGGTCTTGGAGACGAATGCGTTTGTCCACCAACTGCATGGCAGGCCGGATCGGGAGATACCGCTTGAGGGAGGCGTTTGACCTCTCTAGCAGGAATATCGCCTTGCACCGCAGTAGAAGGGATGGATTCATCTCCTGGACAAACTGACCCCCAAATTCCTACCCACCCCTCATACATTTTTTTCCTTCCCAGAACTTCATCTCCTTCCGCACCTAAAAAGACCCTCCACACAGCATCCCAGATGACATAGGCCCTGAGGGAAATCACTTTCCTCAGGGCCTCCTGTGTGGATTTAATGTAAAAAATATATATATGATAGGCCTCGAGATAAATTATTTTCCTCCGGGCCTCCTGTGTGGAGCTAATGGAAAAAAATCTAGGAAATGAACCCAGGACCTCTTCCTTGAGGCACTCATAGTCGGCTTTCAGATTACTTACATTAATAATGTATGCAAATCACCGTAGATCTATATTCACTTTACGAATAATCTTTGTTAATAATGCACTTGTATTATGTAACAATGTAAAAAATATGTTTTTTTTCAATACAACGATTTTATTTAACTTTTATTTTATAAAGCCTTGAAGCCAAAATTGATCTACAGAAAATAATATGTACGGTTAGCTTCCTTTATTGGTCGATGATGGTTAGTGTAAAAATTACCTCCAACGAAACATGGCATAAGCCAAAAAACTAGAAGATAATTGAGCAAAAACAACTTAGATATTTTCAAATCTCTTCGCGGAAAACTGTCTTAGATCTCTTTCAATTTACACGAAGGATCTATAGAGAAGAAAATGTGCGGGAATAGAATTGATGTTGACAGCTGACAACTGAAAACTGACAACGATTTTTGTGAAGAAGTGTCAACTCTGCTGTCAATGATAAGTCACGTGGGTTGCTTTGTGATGGATACTAATGAGAATGATTCGACATCAGCTTGGTAGTATCATCAAATTTGTTGCAATACAATCCGCATCAAAATAAAAGAGATAATTCTTAAAAATCCTTTTTTTATGTGAATAGGTACCGCTCGAGAATCCCGACTTTTTTTTACCTTAGCACCACGCAGGAGGCCCTGAGAAAAATTATTTCCCTCAGGGCCTGTGTCATCTTGGAGGATGCTGTGTGGAGGGTATTTTTAAGGAAAGGAAGGAGAGGAAGTGAAACTGGGAAGGAATAAGGTAAGAAGGGTGGGTTGGGTTCAGCGTGTCCAGGTCATCCACCGCCAGATCTAGACAAACCTCATCCCATGAACCCGGTCATTAAACGTAGAAAACCACTTGGGGGACCTATGCAGAGGTGTTGGTTATCCATCAGTTATTCAGTTCTGAATAGTGGTCTTAAGAGATTCCGACACTATCAATAGTGGATTATCCCAAGCACGTAGTTTTTGTTTGTGGAACGCAGTTTTGTTTGCGGCAAGCATTTTGACAGTCTACAGAGGAAACTTGTGGCTTGTCTCAAGCATTGCGCAATAATCTACGTGCTGGCGGCGAGCTGGATGCGAATTGATATTTTTTGGGCGTAGACAACCTATAGACTTAAATAAATGGTGTAACTAACCCGACTTTGTTTTATATATTATAAGATCGTTGTTTGTTCTACTAAACATGTCTTTTATTTTTCGTCTATACCTACTGTAATGAAACTTATATTTTTAATATAAAAATACTTATGTTAAATTGTAGGTAACTATTTCCACCCACTTAAGGGCCCCCAACCCGGATTTGTACCGATTTATCACATATTTCTATTAAACACAGTAAGTTTTAAAGCTCTTAAAAAAATATATGTTATTCTTGAAGATAATATCTAGACTTTGCCCGCGCCGAAACGAAAATTATATAAAATTCCCTCTGTAGAAAAAAATCCGTAAAGTATGCTCCAAAAATTATTATTAACACGTTTGTTTCAGTTATTTTACAAGTTATATGTATGAAAAAATTCACAATGTTTCTTTAAATGCTGTTTAAGATAATGCCCGCAAGATTTTTGCTCTATTTTAGACGAGTCGTGTTTTATTAAACATTTTCGCATCGATTTTGTCGCTGTAAATGTTAGCGCTCTCCTCTAACATTCGTAATTTTGTATCTCTCGATCTTCTTCTTTTCGGGCCCGATTGCAGAACCTTAACGGGCATTCTCACATATCACTCAGGCGGGGGTTTACTCGAGCAAATGTTCCATTTTCGTTTCACTGCATGTTTACGGTTCTCTAGAAATAAGTATTCGCTCGCCATACTCGGGAGACGCAGACAGAGCGAAAATCAAATTCGGGTATATTTACGATTTCAAATCGACATTTCCGAAAACTTCGAACTAAATTACGAGAAATTGGTGGTTCTTTTAAACAGTAAATAAATATCAACACCATAAAACATATGCTTAAGTAATAACCTGAAAACTAACTTCTACCAGTATTTTTACACCATGAATTTTTTTTAATTAAAAAATAAGATACGGCTTGCAAAAAAATCCATATAAATGGAATATTTGTGAACGTATCCAAAAACTAAAAAACTGTTTTTGAAAGGTGATGAAATGTGCTTCCAAATTTTATTATTAGAAATAAGGGGCCGTTCTAGTATTACGTAACGCACTTGGGGGGGGGGGGGGGTCTTGTGAAACGTTACGGTGCCTTACTAGGGGGGGAGAATTAAAATCTTCCAAGTTGGCAACCCTTTTCGTTTATGTTGTACGGGGAATCCCTCGACTGTATTGTGCGTCATTTTTATTTTATTTTCGTTGTCAGTATTCGTTAGTGTTTTCAACACGAAATGCGCATAAACACAAATTGCTGTAGTCAGTGTTGTTAAAGTGAGTTTGCAGGTACCATAATGTCCTCAAAAGCGGGAGATTTACGTCATCAGCTGTAATTGGCCTATAAAGACTCTCACGCTGACTTGCCAGCGCAGCGCAACCAAAAAAATGCCAACGCAATTTGGAAAACAGCAAAAGAAAAATAAAATGAATGAAAAATTTATGGAACATATGGATGATGTTATACGAGAATTTTGAGTTAGAACAACGCTTTCTAGTTATTACACACAGGTTAGTTTACTGCTAAAATATAATAATATTACATATATATATATATATGTAATATTCAGTATATATGTATATAATATTCAGTATATATATATATTGTACGACATGCATAGTTACACTTACAACATGAAAAAGGTTTTTCTCTACTGTGAATCGCGCTGTGGATTTTTAAATCTCCCTTTCGAGAACTTGAATAACTGCATTCGGATAAGAAAATGGTTTTGTCTGTTATGGGATTTTTTGGTTCCTCTTTGTAGAACATGAATAGTCACAGTAGAAACATGTAAAAGGTTTTATATCACTGTAAGTCAGCAAATGATTTCTAAGAAGTTCCTTTGTACAACATGAATAATTGCAGTCGAGACATGAAAAACGTTTTTGTCCAGTATGGGTAATCATGTGAATTTTTGTATACCGTTGTGTAGCGCATGAATAGTTGCAGTCGGGACAAGAAAAAGGTTTTTCATCACTGTGAGTTAGCAAGTGCCGTTTTAGTTAATTTTTTTTAAAGAGGAATAGTTGCAGTCAGAACATGAAAAAGATTTTTCTCCACTGTGGGTAAACATGTGATTTTTAGATTTCTCTTCGTAGTACATGAATAGTTGCAGTCGAAACATGAAAAAGGTTTTTCTCCACTATGAGTCAGCAAGTGACTTCTTAGATATCCCTTTTGAGGACACGAATAGTTGCAGTCAGGACATGAAAAATTTGTTTCTCTTCTGTGAATCATACTGTGGATTTTTAAATCTTCCCTTTGAGAACTTGTATAACTGCATTCGGAACATGAAAAAGGAAGGTGAGTCAGCTTGTGAATCATAGTGGAGAAAAGTGTTGCTCCACGGGGAAACCTTAGGAAAATTACTTTCCTCAGGGCCTCTTCAGTAGAGCTAACGTAAAAAAAGTATGTGTTGTAAAACCATGTAGGTATATTATAGGTAAAACAGTGTTAAATTGTGGAGATCCCGAAAGAATACAAGGCCGATAAAAATAATAATAGTTTCCAATTTTTTATAAATAACAATATAAATAAAATAAAATAAACAATATAGGCATGTATACGCGAGTTAGAAATCTCTTGTTTTATTTATTACCGCAAATGCGATTAAATCAAGAAAAAAGGTATTTAAGCGACATTTCAGTACGTTGCGCAACTTAATTGTGACTTTCAGATAAAAATTGTCACTTGGGTGTTACGTAACGTTTAGAGGGGGGGGGGGGGTACAGAAAAACGTTACGGCGCGTTACATGGGGGGGAGGGGGGGTCAAAAATCTTCAAAAATTGCGTTACGTAATTCTTGAACGCCTCCTAACTATGTAGGTAATTTTAAATGTTAACTTTGAAAAGTTTTAAAAACGGCTCTCCTTGCGTTTTTTCTAACTAAAATTACTGCGAACGAAAAAAAAACACATATTTATTTTGGATACGTTTTAAGATTTTCACGGCCAAAAGCATTTTCGTTATTTGTTTTTGGGGTGTTATGCCGTGTTGCGCTACCTCCTTCTTTAGCCAACGTTTCAGACATCGTTGCAGTATCTATCATCAGGGCAGATCCGGCAGATCCAGTAGATGTCACACATCTACGAAACGTTGGCTAAAGAAAGAGGTAGCGCAACACGGCATAACACCTAAAAAACAAATAACGAACATACCTATTTTGATTTTAAAAAACTGGTAAAAAATTCAAAAAGTTTCATAATTTTTTTTTTTTCAAATTTCGATCGGGAACTTTGGATTCATAAAATTCATATAATGTTGTGGTTAATTGTTAGATTGAATACATAGCGCGTTGTTTTCTTTTTCCAATGCCGTTTAGATCAGTGATTCCCAAAGTGATCCACAGGGCCGGATCTACGAAATCTGGCGCCCTGTGCAGTAGGTACCGATGGCGCCCCCCTCCTACATTTTTATTTTGATTAAAAATTCGTTCACCCCAATTTTTTTATTTTTTTATTTAATTATTTTTTTTACACTAATTTATCAAATAAAATCAAGACATATAAAGGGTGTAACTTTTCCAAGTGACCTGGCGGTAGCTCTCACACTCGTTTTTTTTTAAAGAGAGAATCGCCAGGAGCCCTAATATATTGGGTAAACATAAAATTATGGTGATTCTATTCAATGTAATCCACAGTACTTTTATAACCTCTAACAACCAATAGAAGTTTAGTTATAAATTTAAAAATCTAATAAGAATATAACCTCAAATTTGTACCTTGCATTTCTCCTGTGTTGAGCGAACGAACACCAAATTGAGCGAACAAACACCATACAAAAACTAAACACTGACGTATGGTATCAACGGCTTACGAAAGACGCTTTTACACTGACGCCGTAAAATAACAAATCTAATAAAAATTAATTATACATTTAACGAACTTCAAATAATATGTCAAATCAATGATGAAACTGTCAACACGTTGCAACCTGCAAATCCTGCAAACCGTGCGATGTTTTTGTTAATGGGATTTACTGAATATTTCATAAGAAAATGGTCTTTAACTACCTTCTCCTAGAGACTTAAATCGTCCAAAATAAAACAATAGCGAGCGTACCCTAACTAAAATTGTCAGCGTCGGTTTGTTTGATTGACTAGAAAAAAAACACAGCATGATTGGTTATTGAATTTGGATCGCACTCATTCGTCGTAAAAGACTGTAAAAGATGTATGGAAAATAGATCTTACGTTTAAACTAAATATATGTAATTTGTAAAAAAATTCTGTAACTGACTTTAAATTCGTAAGCCGTTGATACCAACCTGATACGTGCGCATTCTATTTGTTTGGAAAGTGTTGCTAGAGCGTAATAATTATTTCGTACTATGGGTAATTTTTAAACGATTTAGGGAATATTATAACAAAATTTTAATACAATATTTATTTTCTCACGGCGCCCCTTCGGAGTTGGCGCCAGGTTTTTGCACGTTTTTGAACGTATGGCAGATCCGGCGCTGGTGGTCCAGGTGGACTCCCAGGTCTATGTTGGCGTGATAAAAAAATGGGGGTCCACAAGTTGTATGTGGGGGTCCACGAAAATTTATTTAGTTTTGATAGTAAAGAACAAAAATGTTGGCTTGGCTTTATGTAAGCAGATAATACACTACTCAAAAAAAAATAAGGGAACAAAAAAAAATCCAAATTTTTGGGTGATTTTTGACTTGATTTTTTTATTTTCGGTGAAAAATGGTCGTATTGGAACTCTAAAAAAGTCATTTTGAAGCTTTAAGATTCAAATTTTCATATTTTTGGCAATTTTTTTTAGTATCTACGGTTCTCGTGCAATCCCAAGAAATAGCGCGAAAAAATAATTTTGCAAATTTTATGCTATTTTTTTGGTCCACGGGCTTGAAATTTTTTTCTTCAGTTAGGCCGGCTTATGGATCAATAGCCTTAATATTTAGCAATAATTTCCTTTTTTTAAATCCTCCCTTAATTTTTTTGATTAGTGTATTTTAAAAAGGTCAGCGACTGATACTTGTAAAAACTTGCATATTCGATATTTAATTCTATTAAGGTGGGAAATACAGGACTAGATTTTTAAAATGATTTTCATTAATTTTTTGGCATGGAAGAAATGTGTATAATTTATTGAAACTGAGATTATTTTATACATCTATTTAAGAAAATATTGTGAATTTTTCTCAGCATTTCCTCGGAAAACGTGAAAATTATAGCATACATCGAACGTCACCATCAGACGTAGCTTTTGTGTGCATTTTGGAGGCCATAGTTTTCATCTCAAATCAATAAGGTTGTGGATTTAATTTAAGAACATGTGTCTCTTCTACTTTTACTTTTCCCAAAAATATTAAATTAAATTTTTTACGGGCGTGTAAACAGGAAACCTTGATTTTATGCCATTTCTTTACATGTTTTTGCAATTAAAAAATACTTTTAACAATGATATTACCACGAATTTCGTTTTTTTTACATTAGCTCCACACAGGAGGCCTTGGGGAAAATAATTCCCCGCAGAGCCTATGTCATCTTTGGGGATGCTGTGAGGTGTGTCTTTTTAGGAAAAGAGGGAGAGGAAGTTCTGGGAGGGAAAGGGGTATTAGGGGTGGGTAGGAATCTGGGGGTAAGTGTGTCCAGGAGGGACGGACGTATGAATCCATCTCTTCAACTGCGGTGCAAGTCGATGTTCCGAAAAAGTACAGCTGGAGAAGCCAAAGTGACTCCCTCAAACATTCTCTCCCAATCCGGCCTGCCATTCAGCTGGTGGGCAGACGCATCCATTACCAAGACCTGGACATACCTCACCCCGTGAACCCGGGCACCCCTGCTAAGTCACCAAACGTAGCGAACCACTTGGCGTGACGTATGGCAGAGGTGTTGGTTATCCAATATTGGTACCCGGGGCGGCGGTACCCATACCAGCCTCCCTAGAGCGTAATTATATTTGTATTTGCACATTTTTAAAATGTTTGGTTAAAAGCTTTCTGAGTTAGTTTCGTTTAAAAAGTCGTTTCGAGAAAAATGCTTTTCAAGTTTACCACGCGGTTCGGCACAAACACCCTCATAAAACACCGGAACGAATTGAAATTTTTTAATGTCCGACTGAAACAAGACTTTCTACCGAAACCAAAATTTTCAATTTGGTAGGCGGGTATGGGTACCGCCGCCCTGGGAACCATTTATTGGATGACCAACACCTCTGCCACAGGTCACCCCAAGTGGTTCGCTACGTTTGGTGACTTAGCAGGGGTGCCCGGGTTCTTGGGGTAATGTTTGTTCAAGTCTTGATGGCGGGTGCGTCGGCCCACCTTCTGCGTGGCGGGCCGGATTGGGAGATGCTGGTTGAGGGAGACCCTTTACAACCGGTTACCGCTGTCCGGGCCGCTCGGTAGTACAGGGGCCCGACCCTCAGGCTCACGACTGAGGGTGGGCTGCCCCATCAACGAGTGTAAAAACCCCGCCGCTGCTGTTGTGCCGGTTCGTGACCGGAGGGGACCCAGCAGTAGCGTTTGGGGCGCATTGGGTGACCTCTCCAGCCGGACTCTCCCTATCCATCGCCTTGCACCGCAGTGGGTGGATTGGATTCATTCGTTCGTCACTCCTGGACACTCTGATCCCCAGCTTCCTACCCACCCCTCATACCTTTTCCTTCCCAGACCTCCCTCCCCCCACACCCCATCATAAAAATATTTAAAATCATGACAAAACAAACAACAAAAATTAACATCATTACAGCGGCGAGTAGTAGGCGACCCCGGCGCAGGCCAAAAATGTTGGTGAATTACACCAACATTCGCGGCCTGCATACCAATTTAAACTCCGTCCACCACCACCTCTTTTCTCAACGCCCCAACCTACTATTCCTGTCTGAAACGCAGATAGCCGAGCCTGTAGACGCCTCCTATCTGGACTGCCCGGGCTTCACCCTCGCAAGCAAGTTCAGACCTAAAGGAGGTGTCTGTCTCTATAGTCGAGCTGACGTCAACTGTGTGCGACTGTTGAATCGGGAAAACTCCAGATTCGACGTAATGTGGGTACGCGTCAATCTTGCCAGTACGGTAAGATTCTACGCGTGTTTATACCGCTCACCGAACCTTAGCGAATCAGACACGTCCGAGCTCTTCAAACATTTAAGCGACACTATTGATGACCTCTTGCCCCGCTACCCTATGGCAGAGTTTGTGGTCCTGGGGGACTTCAATGTTCATAACGAACCTTGGTTGAAGTTCTCAGGATCAACAGACTCGGCTGGACGCCAAGCGGAATCCTTTGCCCTTTGCTATGGATTGGAGCAAATGGTTCAGGAGCCTACAAGGGTTCCTGATGTCCAGACTCACCGTTCCAATCTGTTAGACCTTTCTTTAACTACTGTGCCACACGGTTACAGTATTGAAGTCACAGCGCCTTTAGGATCGTCCGACCACTGCCTGGTGACGACATCAATCCCTGTAAACTTCAGACCACCAAACGAGAGGCTGAAGAGAAAAGTGTGGCACTATAGGTCAGCAGATTGGTTCGGTCTGCGGGCACATTTTAATGCTTTCCCATGGTCAGCTGTCTGTTTTCGGACTTCGGATCCCTCAAGATGTGCCCAGGAAATTGGTGAGGTCATCACATCCGCGATGGATGGCTTCATCCAATCTACTGTTAAGGAAACTGGTGTAGGCTCAAAGCCGTGGTTCAGTCGACAATGCGCTGAAGCAGTGCGACGAAAAAAGCGAGCCTACAACACATCTAGAACATCCGAAGACAGAACAGCTTACAACAAAATGGCAAAGGAAACCAAGAGAATCATAAATAGGTCAAAATTCGAGCACGACCAGCAGATCAGCAGAAAGCTGACTGCATGCCCGCATGGCAGCAGGCAATTCTGGTCGCTTGCGGGCTCAATAGGTCGCAATTTCTGCAAATCCAGTCTGCCACCTCTTACCAGACCTGACGGCTCACTAGCAAACACCGCCACCGAAAAGGCTAACTTACTAGGTAAAATGTTTGCGGATAACTCAACCCTCGATGACCAAGGTGCTGTCCCGACGTCGGTTCCTCACTGCGGTTTTCGTATGAAAAAGCTGAGGATCCGGCATCGGGAAGTACTCCATGTTTTACGAGGGCTTGATGTTAATAAAGCTAGTGGGCCTGAAGGAATACCTGCCCTGGTACTGCAAAGATGCGCTGCAGAAATAGCTCCAATTTTGACGAAGCTTTTTAAACTGTCCCTGAAGACTGGCTCTATGCCCTCTGGTTGGAAAAAAGCGGTTATCCATCCTATTCCAAAGAAGGGTGACCGCTCCAACCCGGCCAACTACCGCCCCATAGCGATCACATCAGTTCTGTCTAAGGTGATGGAACGTGTGATCAACGACAAACTGCTCACATACCTCGAGAAGAACAAAATTATTAACGACCGTCAATACGGATTCCGGCGGAACCGCTCGTGCGGTGATCTTCTCGCGTATGTGACGCATGTTTGGGGGCGATGCCTGGAACGTTTCGGTGAGACCCAAACGGTTGCACTGGACATATCCAAGGCCTTTGACCGGGTTTGGCACCGAGGACTTGTCAACAAACTGCATTCTTACGGACTTCCCGCATCCTTGTGTACGTGGATTGCCGACTTCTTGAGGGAGAGGTCGATTCAGACGGTAGTCGATGATTTCACCTCTTCCTCTCACTCGATAAATGCTGGCGTCCCGCAGGGATCGGTTCTGTCTCCAACTCTGTTTTTGTTGCACATCAACGACCTTTTGTCATGTGCACCAATTCACTGCTACGCGGATGACAGTACAGTTCATGATAGCTTTTTGTTTGACAAGCCCCCAAAGGGCTCACAAACTCCAACAGCTCGTAAGGCTTTGAAGCAAAGAATGGACGGTTACCTCGAGAGTGTTTTCTCTTGGGGTAAAAATAATCTCGTTGAATTTAATGTTTCAAAGACCCAATCTTGTCTGATTACGTCTAAAAGGGATCGCAATGAAAATCTAGTCTCTTTCAACGGAAGCAATCTTCCGAACAGGCCCTCCATTGATTTGCTTGGTGTAACCCTAAGTGACCAGCTCAGGTATGGGGGCTCCATCGAAGCCAGAGTAAAGTTAGCCTCCCAAAAACTGGGCGTACTGTACAGGGCCCGCAGATACTTTAAAAGTACACAACTGCTAACCCTGTACAAATCGCAAGTGCGCCCCACGGTTGAATTTGGCAGCCACCTCTGGTCTGGAGCTCCAAAATACCTGAAAAATACCCTCGACTCTGTGCAGAAACGGGCGGTCCGTTTGATAGATTCTCCCATCTTAACAGACGGATTGCAATCTTTAGAGCACAGGCGTCGGGTGGGAATGCTATCCTTGTTCTACCGGTATTACAATGGAAAATGCTCCGAGGAACTAGCATCATTGATCCCTTCGGCACCGGTGCATAGTCGGGAAACACGCCAAACGCGTGCCCAACATTTGTACACAGTTGACATTAGTCACATGAGAGCGGGTCGTTTCTTCGACTCGTTCTTATGTTCAACAGCTCGGCTGTGGAATGATTTGCCGGCCTCTGTGTTTCCTCCTTCCTACAACATGGGTCTCTTCAAGACCAATGTTCATTCCTTCCTCTCCTCAAAAAGACCCTCCACACAGCATCCCAGATGACATAGGCCCTGAGGGAAATTACTTTCCTCAGGGCCTCCTGTGTGGAGTTAATGTAAAAAAAAAAAAAAAAAAAACCAAATCTTCGGTGTCTGTCTCAGCTTCGGCTGAAACCGAAACTGAACCTTTTTCAGAGATTTTAAAAATCTATTGTTTACTGAAAATTGGCTTATTTTTTACACTTATCCAGACAGTAACCAAGTGTTAAATGAAATAAAAAAATAAAAACAAACAAAAAACAAAACAATAATTAAAGTACTTATGTGAAAATATATTTATATTACTGCTATAACACAAAAAAATATATAAAAATTAACAAAACATGTTACTACTACTACTACTTCTAACAATATGGGGAAATACTACTATAACCAATCTGAAACAAGTCCAAGTGGTACAAAACGCAGTAGGCCACATGCATCACATTTTTTACAATTTTTTTCCGGTTCAGACAAATATTCTAAGACATTCTGTATTTTTTTTAATCGTATTTTTGAAACCCTGGGGATTTTTTGAAAATTTCAATCCGAAAAATCAGACCATTTTTTGTAAACCGGAAAGACGGGACATAATTTTATAGGTGTGAAAAAACGATAATTACAGAGCCGAAAATCATTTTAAAAAAAAACGTTTTCCACACGAATGGCACATGAGAATAACGAGGCATACCAAAAATATTACATCTCATAAATATTTTTTTTTCCTTGATCCATCTTATTGATCATAATAATGTACAGCGTCTATATTACTAAATTCAATGTAATATACTTGTACTGGTAAATTATAATAATAATAAGAATATTATAAAATTTTATTTTGTTAAAATCAGCACCATAATAATTATACCTCTAAAACACTTACCGACATCATCTTCACGTTCTGAAGAGAACTCCGTACATCATTAAATGTACGGGGTTCTCTTCAGAACATCTGTCAAAAAGTCGAACCAAATGATAAGTTCGCAGAGAACAAACAATAAATCTAGTGAACGAATTCAAAAATTCGCCTGACATCAAAGTGATGCCATATAAAAAAATAAATCAGTGTGGAATTTTACAAAATTAATTGGAACATTTTCGGAGACGGGACATTTTCATGTAGTGACGTCACGAGCCCAAATAATGGATTTATTTATTTAAAAAAAAAAAAACTGTACATCTAACAATTTTTGCTAACATTTTCGTAATCTTAGTAAAAAAGATCTATCCACATGATTTTTTCCAAGTCGTTATGAAATCCATGCAAGTGGCCTATTGTAAAATTATTAGTCGTCCCTAATATTTTCAAACAGAGACATAATACACCATTGCTGTTTCAGAGTGCCAAAATCTATGGCACAAAATTATAATTCAACATATATTTACCCCGCAGCATAAAGAGAAATTATAACATAAATACAGCACTAGATTCACACGCAACGACGGATTAATAGTTCCGAAATTTAACAAAAAGTACGGACAGAGAACGTTTGAATACATTATACCGAAGATATTTAATTTATTACCTAATACTATAAAGCAATGTAATTCTATGAATAAGGTTAAATATATGGTGAAAAATTGGCTATCGGAAAAAATATATTTATATTGATAATTGATATGTATGAAAAAATGTTGAATCTGTAGATATAAGATGTAAATTTTAAATGTAAAAAATCTATATGTAACTAAAATATAAGCACCTGTTGACAAGCCAATTCAATTGGCTTAGCAGGACTTGTTTGTTGATTTTAATATGTATATCTATTCTTTCAATAAAAAATAAAAAAAATAAATAAAAAAACTACTTCTTGGAAAAAAAAATGTCAATAATCAACACTTACATTATAAAGGAAGGACCTCATTAATTGAGGTTTTTTTAATTTTAATTGCGTTTGCAATCACAACATTCTTATTACACGTGTCAAATGAAATAAATAAAAAAAAACTATAATTGAAGTAAGTGAAAAAATAATTATTTATTTTTTGATATAACTGCTATAAAACAAACAAAAATTATATTTATATATTACAAACATAAACTCACAACACAATCACGCCGGACCGGCCGGCAAACCCAGCTGATGATGGCGGGTGACACACGAGCCACGAACTCACCCGAAGTCAGCCGAACGACGCGCGATAATCCACGAATGCAGAGTTTCGGTGCAGCCGAAGGTTCGGCAGATTTTCTGCCGAAACCGAAACTGATGCCGAAACTAGATTTTTGCCTAAACTTGCCGAAACCAAAACCGAAACCGACCCTTCGGTCGGTCACTAATTTTTTTTTGTTTTTAAACTTTGGGAACATATTCTTAAATAGTTATACCTACTAACAATTTATGAAAAAAATATATTAACAACCTTTTTTTGAGTCATCTACATGTATTTCCCCCCTAAGTCTGTAATCATATTATTTTAATAGATAGAACGCAAGAAAATACACTACTTTTCTTTTCATTTATATCACTCCGAATTTAGGGTTGGAACTCAGCCGTGACCCAAATTTCCATCGTAAGGCTGGGGTTAGACTCATTATTAAAATTTACGGATTACATAAGATTTTGACAGGTCACTCACAGGAGCGTTTACATATGCATCCGACTTGTGTTAATTAATGATCACGGAAGTTGTTCGGAAGTTCGACCTGTGTAAATGCTCATGCGACCGTTTACATCTGTGAATTTATTTGCGGTAAGGGGTCGTCCATTAATCACGTGATGTTTTTTAGCAAATTTTTAACCCTCCCCCCCCCCATGGTGATATGTGGTGAGGTTTTAGACTAACCCCCCCCCCCCCCCCCCCCCAAAATCACGGGTATTTTTTTAGTACAAAATATTTTGAAATTTTCTGAATATTATCACGAAAAATAAATACACGTGATATCTCATTACACCCCCCCCCCCCCCCGGTGATATTTCGTGATTTTTTCCGAACCCCCCCCCTCCCCTTTCGAGCCTCACGTGATTAATGGACGACCCCAAGATGGCTTCCCGTCTAGTATTGAAATTGGCTTTAATTAAACAATTCTCCACGCGCTTTTGCACCATCAAAAGCGGCAATTAATTTCATTTTATCCGAATGACAGGTTAAAAACAAAAACATTAAGATTGGAAATGATTGGACCGATAATTGAATCGAAGGATGCTCATTTTCCAGAAAACGTAAATAAGTGTGTTTCCTCCTTCCTACAACATAGGTCTCTTTAAGACCAATGTTCATTCCTTCCTCTCCTCAAAAAGACTCTCCACACAGCATCCCAGATGACATAGGCCCTGGGGGAAATTATTTTCCTCAAGGCCTCCTGTGTGGAGTTAATGTAAAAAAAAAAAAAAGTGGAAATAAATACTAGTTTTGTGGGAAAAAAATCCTATGAAAACAATTGCCTTTTAATTTTTGACATTTCGCAACGGTGCGCGGCGCATTTCGGAACTATTTCTTGCGGTAAGTCTCTTAGCTTATCAAACTGATTTTATAAGCTGTAAGAAGGCTGGAAATTTGCGCGGGTGCGATTAGACCAAACTTCGAACTTACGAAAACTTAAAACTTCCGAAAGAATAAGTTCTGTAAGAATAAGTGTGGTGTCGTTTACATTGGTAATTTGGTCATAATAAATGGCTTACAAGAGCGATTTACAGGAAAAATTACGTGTCTAAACCCAGCCTTAGATCTAATATTTACATTTTTGACGAGTTTTGGGAATGTAGTAAAAATGTAGCAGCAGGGGGTCCACCGAAATCAATAAAATTTTGAAAGTGTTCTACGAGAAAAATAAGTTTGGGAACCTCTGGTATAGATCATATTTTTCACTACGATAGTAAGGACCTCCGACGACCTTGACGACCTCCGTAGTCCAGTGGGTAAGACTCTTGACTCACAATCCAGAGGTCGCGGGTTCGAACCCGGCATGCGCAAATAATTTTTATTTGATTAATTTGTGTTATTTCACAATTAATTCATTTAAAATAATATATAGTATATTTGCGGCATGTTCCAGAGTGGAAGATACTATCAGTATCGCCCTGGTGTAAGACCACCATTCAGAATTGAAACGTTGCTTAAAAATGGCTTTAGCCGTGTTTGGTGACCAGATCTGAATAGCCAGGTACTTCCCAACCTTCCTCTTCCCCACCTCCTTCCCCTCCCCACTACCTTCAGCCTCACAACATACCCCAATTGGGGATGCCATAGTCTCACTGGCTCCAGACGGGAGCAGTTGAGATTCTTGTGCGGTATTCACTGTAAAAAAAAAAAAAAAAAAAAAAAAAAAAAAAAAAAAAAAAAAAAAAAAAAAAAAAAAAAAAAAAAAAAAAAAAAAAAAAAAAAAAAAAAAAAAGGGAAAAACAACGATTTTCTATGAGTCGTGTACGAGTTATTTCGAAAAGCGAACAAAACGGGAGCATTTTGACTTCTAGCTCGCTCCGCCCACACATCCTTACGCCAGAAAATGCTCGGCCTACTGCATAAATATACCAATCCTATTAAAGTGCCCTCCTCACCATCCAATTTCTAGTCACTTCTTGCTGGCCAGCCAAATTGGCGGTTTCCACCACACCATCCAATTTGCAGAAAGGTCTTAGCTTTTGCGCTGTAAACACGTTCATGGCTCCGTCACTTTCGAAATTTTAACGTATTGGATTAGCGTTGGCTTTATTGACAACAGACAATAATGCGATTCGTAAAAAAAAATATTGGGCAAATAAATGGTTTATCGAAAGGCGTAAGTTTAGCCACATAAATATCGCAAGGGAAATGAATCCTCTTGATTTTAGGAACTTTCTGCGAATGGATTATGTTAGTTTCAGTGAGTTGCTCAGTCTGGTAACACCGTTAATAGAAAATCGAGAAATATTTACGCTTTACAATAAAATACAAATAAATGTAATATTTATGAACATATCCGAAAACTAAAAACTGTTTTTGAAAGGTGATAAACGACGCTTTCAAATTATACAAATTGAAATAAAAAATACGGGTGTTACAGCACGTACCCGAGGGATTTAACCAGCGATTCCTGGGCATATTTGGAGTAAAAAGTGTTGTCCGATGATTTATTTTTTCTATTAATAAACAAAAAAAAATGTTTTTCGATCACATGTCGCTACTGATCCCATCACGACGGGATGTGTTTGAGCGGACTAGCGCTGTCTCGCTTGAACGAAGTGTCGCTAGAACGAGACGTAACGCTTGTCAAATGACCGCTACGCTATAAACAATCTATACTCCTAAGTACTCAGTTGCGGCGTGTGATGGAATAATATTTTATTATTTAATATTAATTTATTTTTATTTATTTGAGATAATATATTACAAAATTATTCCATATAATTTATAATACATTACTCCCAATGAGTTTGATAAAACTCGTTTCGGGAAGGACATTATACCTCTAAAGGAAAATTATTTTTACATAAGAACACGCAAATCAATGAATAATACATTGATTTTTAAATGGACTAGACACACTTGATACAGGTAATTGAAGAATATACAAGAGTTATAAATTCACTTTTTTTACTCTAAATAAGCTCGTGAATCGCTGGTTAAAATCTCTCGGGTACGTGCTGTTCCGGTAACCGACGAGTTCATCGAAAGCAAATTCATCGAAAATGAGTTCATCTAAAATCAATTCATCGAAAGCAAATTCATCGAAAACGAGTTCATCGAAAATCAATTCATAGAAAGAAAATTCATCGAAAACGAGTTAATCGAAAATCAATTCATCGAAATCAAATTCATCGAAAGCGAGTTCGTCGAAAATCAATTCATCGAAAGCAAATTCATCGAAAACGAGTTCATCGAAAATCAATTCATCGAAAGCAAACTCATCGAAAACGAGTTAATCGAAAATCAATTCATCGAATGATCAATTCATCGAAAAACATTTTTTTGTAGATATTGAGCTGTCAAAATTAAATACCCAAAAAGGTCTGTTTAACTGAGTTAAATGTGTTTAGCAACTGTCAGTTTCGTAGTGACAATGTAAAATTTATATGTTATCTCTTCGATTTCCCATTGTCTGATACTGCAAAAAAGGGATATCTAAGGAACGGTGACCAGACAACTCATAATGAAACCAACTCATAAACAACTCAGAAAGGTCATTAAGAGTGATGATAAAAAATATTTAAAAATTGGTTAAATCGGTTAAGTTAGGTTAGGTTAGGTTAGTTTAGGTTGACCAATACTTTTTTAACTTCTCGGTCCGCTCGGCATTTCTTTCAAATATCAACAAAATACATTTTTTCGATTAATTGGCGATTCGATGAATTGATTTTCGATGAATTCGTCGTGAACCGCTGTTCCACCCTGTATAATTGTTGAAAAAAAACCTTTTTTGCAGGCAAAAAGTTTAAAAATGTTCCACCTTACGTATTTTTCTAACTAAAATTACCTATAACGAAAAAAAATAAAAAACAACACATATTTTATTCTGCAAATTTATTATGAACATTATCGTCCACTAACTTTTTTGTCGTTTCATGTAAAAATAATTAATTAAAAAATTCCCACAGTTAAGAAAATATTAATCCTTTTGTTGGGAATAACAGACAAAAATAATAAGAGTATTGAAAAAAAAAAAATTTCTTCTTCTGAGAATTACTGTCAAAAATAATAACAAAAACTAACTAACTAACCATCACGCCATTTCCCGCAGGGGTAGGCAACTCGGTCTCGGCACACACTCCTTGCCTCGTTCACATTCATACATCGTCTCATAGGGAGCGGGAGCGACAATTTAAATTTTCAATACCAAAATTTAAATACCTACTTAGAAATAAAATTATTAAATTTCTATAATACACATTAGTAAGATTATTTTATCTTGATTTTAGAACAAATTTTGTTTTTGCAAAGTGATAAAAAATAACCAATTTACAATATTGTATATGGGAATAATATCAAAATTAAAATAATTAGAAACGACTCTGTGCAGAAACGGGCGGTCCGTTTGATAGATTCTCCCATCTTAACAGACGGATTGCAATCTTTAGAGCACAGGCGTCGGGTGGGAATGCTATCCTTGTTCTACCGGTATTACAATGGAAGATGCTCCGAGGAACTAGCATCATTGATCCCTTCGGCACCGGTGCATAGTCGGGAAACACGCCAAACGCGTGCCCAACATTTGTACACAGTTGACATTAGTCACATGAGAACGGGTCGTTTCTTCGACTCGTTCTTATGTTCAACAGCTCGGCTGTGGAATGATTTGCCGGCCTCTGTGTTTCCTCCTTCCTAGAACATGGGTCTCTTCAAGACCAATGTTCATTCCTTCCTCTCCTCAAAAAGACCCTCCACACAGCATCCCAGATGACATAGGCCCTGAGGGAAATTATTTTCCTCAGGGCCTCCTGTGTGGAGTTAATGTAAAAAAAAAAAAAAAAAATTTTAATTTCTAATCTTCGATCAAGTGATATCATAGGTCAATGTTTCTAATACACACATTGAAAAGATTATTTTCTCCAGATTTTAGAACCATTTTTGGTTTTTGCCAAGTGATATAAAATAACCAATAAAGAGGTGTTTTTGAAATATAAATTGTCGCTACCGCGACTGAACCGGTATAAGTTTTGGAAATATGCGTACTGCTACAAGTCGCTGCTAACAGTGCTAACGACCGCGCGCTACGCTCTTCGAGGAGAAATGAATTAAATGACCCGTCGTAACATGTCCATTCGGGGGCGTTCCTTCTGCGGCTGGCCCCAACAGAGAATTCGCAGACGGTAAATAAAGCGCTCTCCTCACGACACTAAAATTAGTCACTAAAGCGGCCTACACACGACACTGCATGTAGTGACTGCGGCAGTGACTGCAAAAAGGGTGGAGTTGCGAGAACTAGCGCTGTCTCGTTCTAGCGGCCCTTTGACAAACGAGACGGCGCTAGTTTGCTCAACTCCACGCTCTCTGCAGTTACTGCCGCAGTCACTAAATGCAGTGTCGTGTGGAGAGCCCATTTATTTAGTCATGACTGCATATTGTATGGTGAGGAGGCACAACCGCCTGCGAATTGGAACAAATCACCAGCCGAATTATTATTTCCCTTCTGCCGGGACCCCCCACTCCTTAAAATTGGGCCGAACAGCCAGCCGTATTATTATTTACCGTCTGCGAATTCTGCTGGGGCCAGCCGCAGAAGGAACGCCCCCGAATGGACATGTTACTACGGGTCATTTTAATTCATTTCTCCTCGAAGAGCATACCGCGCGGTCGTTAGCACTGTTAGCAGCGACTTGTGTACATGTGTACGCGTATTTCCAAAACGTATACCGGTTCAGTCGCGGTAGCGACAATTTATATTTTAAAAACACCTCTATATTGGTTATTTTTTATCACTTGGCAAAAACCAAAAATGGTTCTAAAATCTGGAGAAAATAATCTTTTCAATGTGTGTATTAGAAATTAATAATTTTATTTCTAAATATTTTAATTTTGATATTATTCCCATATATTGTAAATTGGTTATTTTTTATCACTTTGCAAAAACAAAATTTGTTCTAAAATCAAGATAAAATAATCTTTCTAATGTGTATTATAGAAATTTAATCATTTTATTTCTAAGTAGGTATTTAAATTTTGGTATTGAAATTTTAAATTGTCGCTTCCGCTCCCTATGAGGCGATGTATGAATGTGAACGAGGCAAGGAGTGTGTGCCGAGACCGAGTTGCCTACCCCTGCGGGGAAACGGCGTGATGGTTAGTTAGTTAGTTTTTGTTATTATTTTTGACAGTAATTCTCAGAAGAAGGAAAAAAAATTTTTTTTCATCACTGTTATTATTTTTGTCTGTTATTCCCAACAGAAGGATTAATATTTTCTTAACTATGGGAATTTTTTAATTAATTATTTTTACATGAAACGACATAAAAGTTAGTGGACGATAATGTTCATAATAAATTTGCCTAATAAAATATGTGTGTTTTTATTTTTTTTCGTTATAGGTAATTTTAGTTAGAAAAATACGTAAGGTGGAACATTTTTAAACTTTTTATGTTTGCCTGCAAAAAAGGTTTTTTTTTTCAAAAATTATACAGGGTGGAACAGCGGTTCACGACGAGTTCATCGAAAACGAATTCATCGAAAATCAATTCATCGAATCGTCAATTAATCGAAAAAATATATTTTGTTGATATTTGAGAGAAATGCCGAGCGGACCGAGAAGTTAAAGCATTGGTCAACCTAAACTAACCTAACCTAACTTAACTGATTTAACCAATTTTTAAATATTTTTTATCATCACTCTTAGTGACCTTTCTGAGTTGTTTATGAGTTGGTTTCATTATGAGTTGTCTGGTCACCGTTCCTTAGATATCCCTTTTTTGCAGTATCAGACAATCGGAAATCGAAGAGATAACATATAAATTTTACATTGTCACTACGAAACTGACAGTTGCTAAACACATTTAACTCAGTTAAACAAACCTTTGTGGGTATTTAATTTTGACAGCTCAATATCTACAAAAAAATGTTTTTCGATGAATTGATTTTCGATGAACTCGTTTTCGATGAGTTTGCTTTCGATGAATTGATTTTCGATGAACTCGTTTTCGATGAATTTGCTTTCGATGAATTGATTTTCGATGAACTCGTTTTCGATGAATTTGCTTTCGATGAATTGATTTTCGATGAACTCGTTTTCGATGAATTTTCTTTCTATGAATTGATTTTCGATGAACTCATTTTCGATGAATTTGCTTTCGATGAACTCGTCGGTTACCGGAACAGCGCGTACCCGAGAGATTTTAACCAGCGATTCCCGAGCTTATTTAGAGTAAAAAAAGTGAATGTCATTTTTCTGTCCGATGACATTTTTTATCCATTAAAACAATTTTTTGTCTTCCTTTTTAACTCTTGTATATTCTTCAATTACCTGTATCAAGTGTGTCTAGTCCATTTAAAAATCTATGTATTATTCATTGATTTGCGTGTTCTTATGTAAAAATAATTTTCCTTTAGAGGTATAATTTGTCCTTCCCGAAACGAGTTTTATCAAACTCATTGGGAGTAATGCATTATAAATTGTATGGAATAATTTTGTAATATATTATCTCTAATAAATAAAAATAAATTAATAATAAATAATAAAATATTATTCCATCACACGCCGCAACTGAGTACTCCGGAGTATAAATTGTTTATAGCGTAGCGGTCATTTGACAAGCGTTACGTCTCGTTCTAGCGACACTTCGTTCAAGCGAGACAGCGCTCGTTCGCTCAAACACATCCCGTCGTGATGGGATCAGTAGCGACATGTGATCGAAAAACATTTTTTTTGTTTATTAATAGAAAAAATATATCATCGGACAACACTTTTTACTCCAAATATGCCCAGGAATCGCTGGTTAAATACCTCGGGTACGTGCTGTAACACCCGTATTTTTTATTTCAATTTGTAAAATTTGAAAGCGTCGTTTATCACCTTTCAAAAACAGTTTTTAGTTTTCGAATATGTTCATAAATGTTACATTTATTTGGATTTTATTGTAAAGCCTAAATATTTCTCGTTTTTCTATTAATGGTGTTACCAGATTGAGCAACTCACTGAAACTAACATAATCCATTCGCAGAAAGTTCCTAAAATCAAGAGGATTCAATTCCCTTGCGATATTTATTTGGCTAAACTTACGCCTTTCGATAAACCATTTATTTGCCCAATATTTTCTTTTACGAATCGCATTATTGTCTGATGTCAATAAAGCCAACGCTAATCCAATACGTTGAAATTTCGAAAGTGACGGAGCCATGACACGTTTGCGCACAGCGCGAGCGCTCCGAACACGTGCGCACAGCGCAAAAGCTAAGACCTTTCTGCAAATTGGATGGTGTGGTGGAAACCGCCAATTTGGCTGGACAGCAAGAAGTGACTAGAAATTGGATGGTGAGGAGGGCACTTAATAATACGGCTGGCTGTTCGGCCCAATTTTAAGGAGTGGGGGGTCCCGGCAGAAGGGAAATAATAATTCGGCTGGTGATTTTTGCCAATTCGCAGGCGGTTGTGCCTCCTCACCATTCAATATGCAGTCATGACTAAATTTAGTGACTAAATTTAGTGTCGTGAGGAGAGCGCTTAGCCTACTGTTTAAGTGCCCTCCTCACCATCCAATTTCTAGTCACTTCTTGCTGGCCAGCCAAATTGGCGGTTTCCACCACACCATCCAATTTGCAGAAAGGTCTTAGCTTTTGCGCTGTGCGCACGTGTTCGGAGCGCTCGCGCTGTGCGCAAACGTGTCATGGCTCCGTCACTTTCGAAATTTCAACGTATTGGATTAGCGTTGGCTTTATTGACAACAGACAATAATGCGATTCGTAAAAGAAAATATTGGGCAAATAAATGGTTTATCGAAAGGCGTAAGTTTAGCCACATAAATATCGCAAGGGAATTGTATCCTCTTGATTTTAGGAACTTTCTGCGAATGGATTATGTTAGTTTCAGTGAGTTGCTCAATCTGGTAACACCATTAATAGAAAAACGAGAAATATTTACGCTTTACAATAAAATCCAAATAAATGTAATATTTATGAACATGTCCGAAAACTAAAAAATGTTTTTGAAAGGTGATAAACGACGCTTTCAAATTTTACAAATTGAAATAAAAAATACGGGTGTTACAGCACGTACCCGAGGGATTTAACCAGCGATTCCTGGGCATATTTGGAGTAAAAAGTGTTGTCCGATGATATATTTTTTCTATTAATAAACAACAAAAAAATGTTTTTCGATCACATGTCGCTACTGATCCCATCACGAAGGGATGTGTTTGAGCGAACTAGCACTGTCTCGCTTGAACGAAGTGTCGCTAGAACGAGACGTAACGCTTGTCAAATGACCGCTACGCTATAAACAATTTATACTCCTGAGTACTCAGTTGCGGCGTGTGATGGAATAATATTTTATTATTTATTATTAATTGATTTTTATTTATTAGAGTTAATATATTACAAAATTATTCCATACAATTTATAATACATTACTCCCAATGACTTTGATAAAACTCGTTTCGGGAAGGACAACATTATACCTCTAAAGGAAAATTATTTTTACATAAGAACACGCAAATCAATGAATAATACATAGATTTTTAAATGGACTAGACACACTTGATACAGGTAATTGAAGAATATACAAGAGTTACAAAGGAAGACAAAAAATTGTTTAAATAGATAAAAAATGTAATCGGATAGTAAAATGACATTCACTTTTTTTATTCTAAATAAGCTCGGGAATCGCTGGTTAAAATCTCTCGGGTACGTGCTGTTCTGGTAACCGACGAGTTCATCGAAAGCAAATTCATCGAAAATGAGTTTATCGAAAATCAATTCATCGAAAGCAAATTCATCGAAAACGAGTTTATCGAAAATCAATTCATAGAAAGAAAATTCATCGAAAACGAGTTCATCGAAAATCAATTCATCGAAAGCAAATTCATCGAAAACGAGTTCATCGAAAATCAATTCATCGAAAGCAAATTCATAGAAAACGAGTTCATCGAAAATCAATTCATCGGAAGCAAACTCATCGAAAACGAGTTCATCGAAAATCAATTCATCGAATTATCAATTCATCGTAAAACATTTTTTTGTAGATATTGAGCTGTCAAAATTAAATACCCAAAAAGGTCTGTTTAACTGAGTTAAATGTGTTTAGCAACTGTCAGTTTCGTAGTGACAATGTAAAATTTATATGTTATCTCTTCGATTTCCGATTGTCTGATACTGCAAAAAAGGGATATCTAAAGAACGGTGACCAGACAACTCATAATGAAACCAACTCACAAACAACTCAGAAAGGTCATTAAGAGTGATGATAAAAAATATTTAAAAATTGGTTAAATCGGTTAAGTTAGGTTAGGTTAGTTTAGGTTGACCAATGCTTTTTTAACTTCTCGGTCCGCTCGGCATTTCTCTCAAATATCAACAAAATATATTTTTTCGATTAATTGGCGATTCGATGAATTGATTTTCGATGCATTCGTTTTCGATGAACTCGTCGTGAACCGCTGTTCCACCATGTATAATTTTTGAAAAAAAAAACCTTTTTTGCAGGCAAACATAAAAAGTTTAAAAATGTTCCACCTTACGTATTTTTCTAACTAAAATTACCTATAACGAAAAAAAATAAAAACACACACATATTTTATTAGGCAAATTTATTATGAACATTATCGTCCACTAACTTTTTTGTCGTTTCATGTAAAAATAATTAATTAAAAAATTCCCTTAGTTAAGAAAATATTAATCCTTCTGTTGGGAATAACAGACAAAAATAATAAGAGTGATGAAAAAAAAATTTTTTTTCCTTCTTCTGAGAATTACTGTCAAAAATAATAACAAAAACTAACTAACTAACCATCACGCCGTTTCGGCGTAGGCAACTCGGTCTCGGCACACACTCCTTGCCTCGTTCACATTCATACATCGTCTCATAGTGTATGTATAGTGTATGTATCTATCTGGATTTTATTGTTTATTACTGCTAATTTGTATTTTCCTAAAAAAATACTTTTATTTTTATTTCTCTTTCTTACATTTATGTGTTATATTTTTATTTTATTTTATATTTTACATGCACCTACCTGGATTTTATTGTTTATTACTGATGTATACCTAGAATAACATAACTTATATCTGATATTGTACCTAATATCTAAGTAACTCCCCCAATATGTACCATTATTGTTAATTATTATTGAATCCATTAATGTGAAATTATGTACACGCAACCTGCCAATTTGACTGTCCTAAAACGGGAAACCTTCCTAGTTGGACAGTCAAAGCTTCCTTTTATATTGTTATATCTTGTATGTAATAAATGTAATAATAAAAATAAAAAATAAATAAATAAATAGGGAGCGGGAGCGACAATTTAAATTTTCAATACCAAAATTTAAATACCTACTTAGAAATAAAATGATTAAATTTCTATAATACACATTAGAAAGATTATTTTATCTTGATTGTAGAACCATTTTTGATTTTTGCCAAGTGATAAAAAATAACCAATATAGAGGTGTTTTTAAAATATAAATTGTCGCTACCGCGACTGAACCGGTATACGTTTTGGAAATACGCGTACACAAGTCGCTGCTAACAGTGCTAACGACCGCGCGGTGCGCTCTTCGAGGAGAAATGAATTAAATGACCCGTCGTAACATGTCCATTCGGGGGCGTTCCTTCTGCGGCTGGCCCCAACAGAGAATTCGCAGACGGTAAATAATAATACGGCTGGCTGTTCGGCCCAATTTTAAGGAGTGGGGGGTCCCGGCAGAAGGGAAATAATAATTCGGCTGGTGATTTGTGCCAATTCGCAGGCGGTTGTGCCTCCTCACCATATGGGCTCTCCACACGACACTGCATGTAGTGACTGCGGCAGTGACTGCAGAGAGCGTGGAGTTGAGCAAACTAGCGCCGTCTCGTTTGTTAAAGGGCCGCTAGAACGAGACAGCGCTAGTTCGCTCAACTCCACCCTCTTTGCAGTCACTGCCGCAGTCACTACATGCAGTGTCGTGTGGAGAGCCCAATACAATATGCAGTCATGACTAAATTTAGTGTCGTGAGGAGAGCGCTTTAGCCGAATGAAAGTGGGTTAACACAGTTCATTCGCGTCATGACGTCGTATCATAACGTCATTCCGGTTGCGAATAAAGACCGACATCCAACATTGTCAGAATGCTTCGTTCGGCACAGTCACTCATCATTTTCATTTCATCGCGTGTTCAGACGAGTCAGTTCGCGGGAAAGAGGCGGAATAAAATCACGAAATGAAGGGTGAATGAATCGTGTGACTTAAGGGTCGGGTTTGGAAAACATCGCTCCGCATTAGCAGTAGCATCCACGTCTCGTAGCAGCAATACTAGAAAATTATATACGGGTAGTTAGAAAAATGTGTAAAGTTACTAGTGATTAAATTTTTTTTACTGTTATCTTACAAATTCTATAAGTTATACATACTGCAACTTTAGTTAAAACGCTGAAAAAGGCCTTCGCGATTATCTCTCCTGAACCTGTTGTAAACATTTTTACCAAAAATCCTTCCGTAATCTCAGAGTAAACACTATGTTAAAACACGCTATTAAATTAAAAACACTTCAGTGTATCTAGATTTTTATTGTAATTCGCCTAAACTTTCTGAATTTTTCAACTATTCTCCGCCATACAAAAATGTATGGCAAAATAATACGCCGCGCGATGTCTTATATAACGGTTGAATTTCACAGAATTCATTCAGTTGTGAGGTAGCGGTCAAGGTGACACCACGCATATTTTTTTCGCAGCAATTTTGTTCGCTGTTTATTCGATTTTCGAAGGAATCATTGAGGAGATAGGTGTTACAGTAACCGGGTAAGTAGAAATAAAATATATTTATCATTATCTAATAAATTATTTTTAACTTGATTTACAGTTTACAGATTTTTTTTTTTTAAACTTCAGGTAACTTCAAAATGGGTAAAAATAAAGGAATTCTTGCTTACCGTGCCATAAAAAATAGACCCTCCCACTGGAAGAAAAGGAGAATAAGGTAATAATGTAAAAATTTAATTTTTTTACTGATTTCTATCACAGGTAGTTCGAAGGTGGACTGAAGTCATTTTGCTTTTTGACATCTAAAAATTTCGGAATCCATCTTGAATTTCTCTGTAGTTATCTACCGATTTGGTTCAATATCAGAATTCGGGCGTTTAGGAGTGCACTGAACTCGGATCTAATGTCAAAATGCAAAATTTCGGCATCCATCTTGAATTTCTCGTGTTCTCTACCGATCTGGTTCAAAATCAGTATTAGGGAGTATTGGCGAGCACTGAACTCGGATCTAATGTCCAAATGCAACATTTCGGCATCCGTCTTGAATTTCTCTAGTTATCTACCTATTTGGTTCAAAATCAGGATTAGGGCGTTTGGACGTGCACTGAACTCGGATCTAATGTCAAAATGCAACATTTCGGCATCCATCTTGAATTTCTCGTGTTCTCTACTGATCTGGTTCAAAATCAGTATTAGGGAGTATTGGTGAGCACTGAACTCGGATCTAATGTCCAAATGCAAAATTTCGGCATCCATCTTGAATTTCTTTAGTTATCTACCGATTTGGTTCAAAATCAGGATTAGGGCGTTTGGACGTGCACTGAACTCGGATCTAATGTCAAAATGCAAAATTTCGGCATCCATCTTGAATATATTAAGTACTTTGACGATTTGGTTCAAAATCAGGTTTAAGGAGTTTGGGGTTCACCGAACTCGAATTTAATGTCAAAATGCATAATTTCGACGACCATTTTGAGTTCTCTACCGATTCCGTTCAAATTGTAACTAAGTTTTATTGAAAACAACGACTGTCAGATCCATTGATAAATCGAATGAATTTCAATGTTGGGTAAATTCTGGGTTGTATTATTACAAATAAATTTATTTTATATGTTTTTTTAGGAAAGCAGCAGAAGCAATATAAATGACGTCGTTATAACAGAAACTATCAGTGAACATGTAAGTTTTTTTAAATAAACATAAGCGGCCTGAGTAATGCCTTCCATATAAACTTTTTGCTATAATGAATGATCTACCACACTTTTTGTGAATGTTTAGAATTATCGATAATAGACATGGAGAAAGGATGATGTCATTACAAAATGACAGTCTTATGAATAAATGAGGAGCTAACACTTATCACTCTGTATTGTTTTGTATTTTTTTTATTAATAAGTTTACATTACAAATGTATAGTATAATGTCCTCCACGCTAGCAATTCACCTGTGTTGTGGAGGACATTTTTCAATTGTAAAATTATATAATAGTAAACAAGTATATAATAGTAACTTTGTAATAGTAATTTTTAATATAATAGTAATTTGGATAATGCTGTGAAATAACTATAATAATTGTGGGTAATAATTAATTTATTTTGAACTTACATATAACATTTGCAATTTTACCTGTAACACGCACAACACGAGTTAAGCGTGTTTTATACAAAGAAAAAAAAACTTTTCAACAGCCTTCTATAAAAAAACAGAGTGGAAGATACTTTATGTATCGCCCTGGTGTAAGACCACTATTCAGAATTGAAACGTTGCTTGAAATGGCTTTAGCCGTGTGTGGTGACCAAATCTGAATAGCCAGGTACTTCCCCTATATTATTCCCCTCCCACCTTATTCAGCCTCACAACATACCCCAATCACTGGCCCCAGGCGATTGATAACAGTTGGGACTTTGTAAGGTACATTAAAATAAAAATAAAACATTTAGTTGTTTCTTAAAAATTTGTCTGAACTTCTTTATATTTTTGACTGTCTTTTTCTAAATGTGCTTCGTTCTACTTTATATATATCAAAGATAAATTGTAAAATATATTCTTTCTTACTAGGTATTAAAAAAAAATTGTATGCATATAAATAAACTTTCAAAAACAAAACTACCGGTTTTTTAATTTCTAAGGCGCAGAGTAAAAACTGGTTGTCGTAACTTATTCACACCCATTATTTTTTGGTAAAATTATAAAAAAATTAATAACATTATACAAACAATATATGAACCAAAAATTTTTTCCACATCAAAACACCATTAGATTCTATGTCACATTGAGTCAAAAACTAAGACGTCTGTAAAGGTCCAGGGGCTAAAAAAAGTCCACGTATCCTTACCCTTGCATAATATGATTTATAGTCTGTCGAGCTGTATCAATTATGTTGGCAATAAATTAAAATTTTACAAAGCAAGTGTATTTTTATTCCGTATTTTATCAAAATGCTCACCAGCCGTGCCTGAATCTAACCGAAATACACAGTAGATCGCGGCGGCCGAGCTTGTTTGCAACTACCAAAAATACCTAACTGCAGTGAATGGGCAGTTGACCCAGGCGCAAATGTCTCTATGAGCTATCCACGCTATTCCACAATATGATTCTTAGTATGTTAAGCTGTATCCATTATTATAGTAGGAACTAAATTTTAATTTTATAAGGCAAGTGTATTTTTATTTCCTAAGTCCGTAGTGTCTAGTATACCCACATCTCCTCTAGTCAGACGCAGGCGGTCAGCTGCGGCCGTGTTTGTCTACAAGTACAAGAAATACCTAACTGCAGCGTCAGCGCGGTTTGATACCCGACCCTTAAGTCTTATGAATTGTAAGTTCCTCCCGTCCTAAAATGAGTTCTGTAATTCATCGGTATTTCCCTAGCAAGAAATAAAAATAATGATTTTTTTTATAAAAAAATTATTATGCTTGTAAATACACCCATCTATAAATTTATTGACAATAAAAATAGTGTTGAATCTCGAGCGAAGCCGGGTGTAAGGCACAAATAATAAATTATAGTAGTGTTTTGTACTTAATGTGACTGAAATAAGTTAAATTCAAATCAAAGTCATATTTCGTATCGAGATAAGGATATTATTTGTATGCCATGGGATTACTATTGACTTAGTTGCAATTATCAACTAAGTAAATAATACCGGCTCAAAAGTAAATTGATTAAATTGTGAGACATTTGGACATATTTATTTGAATATTATAAGAAAACCAGGGAAGATAATACATAAATAATGATATGGATCAGTCAAAAACAACGCCGGTAGTTAATTTTAGTATTGGCCTGTTGTTTGATATAATTGGTTGTTGAGTGAAGTCACAGGCTTTTTTTTTTGAAGAACTAATTTAGAACGATTAGCCACCAGTATTTTGGTTTCACGAGGTTTACACGTAATTATTTCCATTATGCAATTTGCACTGCATTTTTTGACATTTGTTGTTTGGGCTGTTTTGATACCGAGCTACGCTCACAATGGTAAATATCACCTACTTATAAATTACTTTAAAGATATCCAAAATCTCGATTATTTACAGGACCATATTGCATATTTTTTAAAACACCATTTGTCGAAATTTTACGGTTACGTGACACAATCAGATCAGTGATAAATCATAAAACATTTTAAAGGTGATATAAAGTCGTTGGTTTTGCCCAAACGACGTTCGCACAACGCACTGAGCCGCTCCCATCAAATAAATAATTAAAATTTCAAAATATCAATTATGACCATAATAGTGTAGGTATTCTGGCCTTCACATCAATGTTCAAGTATTTATATTGCCTACCTACCAGTTGGGAGCGGCTCAATGTGTTGTGCGATCGTTGTGTGGATGATGATGAAAAAATTTTAACCTAACCTACATCTAAGATCTAAGTAGTTTTTTCATCACTTCTCACCAAATCACTGGTCACCAAACATGGCTAAAGCCATTTTCAAGCAACGTTTCAATTCTGAATGGTGGTCTTACACCAGGGCGATACTGATAGTATCTTCCACTCTGGAACATGCCGCAAATATACTATATATTATTTTAAATGAATAAATTCTGAAATAACACAAATTAATCAAATAAAATTTATTTGCGCATGCCGGGTTCGAACCCGTGACCTCCGGATTGTGAGTCAAGAGTCTTACGCACTGGACTACGGAGGTGGTCGTGTTTAGCTGGTGTTGAAGATGATGTCCTTATGGGATTGTCAGTTTTTCTTTAAATTCCGGAATACCCCTATTTCTATAACTTTGTAGTAATTCTGAAAGCAGAGGAAACCTGTAATAATGGTGAACTCTGAACATCACTTTAAGTTATGTATACCAAAAAACATGTTTGGGATAAATTGAAGTTTTTCCTTTCGTTTCGCTCGAGTAGAACTAAAATAAATTTAAATAAATGAAGACAATATAGGCGAAACTCAGTCGAAAATCTGGAAACAGAAAAATCAGAAATACATATTGACACCTCTGGGACTCGAACCCAGGACCTCTTGCTTTCCGGGCAAACGCGCTAATCACTGCGCCGCTGTGTCGATATGAAATTCGGTCATGTTTAACTGTACCATACTTCGACTAAGAACCACCTACATTAGTGGTTCAAAGCAAGAGGTCCTGGGTTGGTTGAAAGCAAGAGGTCCTGGGTTCGAGTCCCAGAGGTGTCAATATGTGTTTCTGATTTTTCTGTTTCCAGATTTTCGATTGAGTTTCGCCTTTATTGTCTTCATTTATTTAAATATTACAATTTGAGGTTTTACTCATAAAGTTAAAATTAAAAATAAAATAAAATAAATTTGTTAATTACTTTACAAAAAATATAAGCGTAAACTACTAAAAAATGTACTTTTTCATTAGAAATGTATCAAGGCTAAGAAACATTTTTTAAATACAGTATTGTGACCATAGACATCAGAATTCACTAGACCAGAAGATACAGATGAGGGGTAAAACCAAACTATGCGGGGCGAAGAGAGGAAAGATACTGTGATTCGTTAAAAAATCAATCTGACAGTATATAGGCATCTCGCATTATAATATCACCATTTAGTTCTTAAAAGCAAAATCTGCTTTGAATGAATAGACCTTTTTACATGGGAGCGCGAATTGCTTGCCACGTTAATAACATATTTGCTAAGGCTAAATGCTCGCCCCGAAAAGATTCGCCCCAATTCACATAGCAATATTTTGTTGCCGTGTTTAGTTAACACACTTTTACAAATGTTTCATAATTTACTTACCCCTGTAACCAACGACGAGCACACTGGAGAACCGCCCACATTCGCTATGTCCATATAATATGTGGGTATAATGTATAGCACAAGCTACCGTTTTTGGCGTGTTATTTCGTAAAACGTATGGACGTTAGTTCCGCGCTGGTCAGTACAAGAATGATGACGTCACATATTTTAGATTCAAGCGAGGCTCTCTCCCCTCCCCATGGAGCGAGCTGGCTCCAAGGACAGCTGGCTCCATGGGGAAGGGGAAATAATACGTTTTTATCACTTAGGGCAGGTCCAGATATATTCATATGTCCGTGATTGTGACTAAGATTTATCTACGACAGTTTCCCTTGATTAACTTTTTTTCCTTATAAATGTATTAAAATCAGCTTACCGAGCGATTTCCAAGCATACTATTTAAAAGAATATATTTATGCACACATGTTTGGCTTGAGGAGCTTGTTATAAGGGCCATTGGCACGATAATGTACGGAAACTGGTGAAACTACATCACATTTGAGTCAATTTTGTGGTATAACATTTTTGATATGAGCTCTCGTTTTCAGCTCAATCGAGTCCGAAGTTAAAATCTTTTAAAGTTAAATTTGAATTGAAAATTATAGGTAGGCGGTTAATATCTTTTAAAATGCGTCGAAGCGTACTCCCGGCTCCAAAAGATTTTAAATTCTTTGATTGTCGAAAACATGAACAAACAAATTAAAAATCTAAATGCGCAGAACAAAAAAAGTTTTTTTTTTATTTTGCTTCTCTAAGTGATGTGGATTTACCAGTTTTCCACTTATACTACGAGTTTCCGTATACCGTATATAGTGGGACCAAAGATATTCAAATACAGAAAGTGGGACATTGCTGTAGTCGGTTTAAGGAACGAAGCAATCGCAGACACCGCGAAACGCCGCTCGCGGTTACTTCGTTCCTTTAACATAATTCGTGGTTCGGCTCACGGTAATACCCACCCTTTTATACGTAGCATTGTAGGCTCGGTTCGTCGATACAATTTTTTGAAACCTTCCGCTTCCCTTTCTCTTCTGCCGTCATAGGCAAAAGGCAGCTGGAAATTTTCAGTGGTCACATTCTGATGGACTTTTTATTATTATTTTTATTGATAAACATGAAAAGTCTCGTACATCAGAATGAAAACATTGAAAAATTCCAGTTGCCTTTTGCCTATCGTCAATTCAGTTGGAAAAGGTTTAAACTGATATTTTTTTCAAAAATTACTTTTGAATATCAAGCCCTTTTTTTGCTCATTTCTATAACCAAAATAATTTTCAGAACCATATGTGTTGTATTTCCGTAGATACTTCTGTAAAGAAATTCTAAAATTATGACCATTTATTTTACAAGGTTCTAACATCACTTACACTCTCTATTTTGTTTGTATCTGATAGTTAGTTGATCGATGTTACGAGGCGCAATGTAGTTCATCACTTTGATACTAAAAGGTTCTAACTTCGCCTTATCATGTTTTGAGATTTCAAAGTTTCCAAAGACGAATTTTCATAATCGATTTAACTTTTTTTAAAGTGTGTAAAGTATTTTAGTTCATATATCAATGGAGAATATTTAAATATGAGTTGTCCCTAGCTTGGAATTACCATGCCCCAGCTGATTGCAAATTTATTGTTGTTATACGCCCGTAGGGGCTTTTACATAGATTATAAAATAATATTTTTTAAGCTATCGAGGATTACACATACATAGAATTTATACCAAAAGTTATAAAAGTGAAAAATTTTATAAAAGTGAAAATTTCTTAAGAATATACAAGTAGTTTATGAAGAAAAAACCACCTGTATATTCTTGCGTAAAACCGTGAAATATTTTAAATAATGTAATACCTATTTGACAATAACATAGAACAAAATATAATATTAAACATTACAATAACACATCAAATCGTAAAATATACCCACGTTACAATAATTTGTAGGATTCCACAAAGTGTTGGTTTAAATTGGATTTTAGAATATAAAGGGAATCAGCGAATATATCTACAATACCACCAAATTTGTTGCCTAAATCATGCATCCTATTGGTAAGATAGTTGGTTGTGTATGTGTTGCAAAATAATGTTGCAAATGGTTATATATGTATGTTTAGGTATGCTCTAAAATGGTAAGTAGCAATTAAAATTTTACACAAGTTTCAACCTCAAAATCAGAAATTGGCAAATAGATAATGAGAAATCATCATTTCAAACGTTGACATCTTATATCTTAGAATAGGGTAAAGTGAAGTTAGAACCCTGTCCAACTGAAGTGATGATATGGTGGCAGTATTTTTATTCCTAGCGCATTTGTTTCAACAATAATTCCCAAATGTCAGAAACCAATGCTTCGTGCTGCTTCGTGCTTGAGATTTAGAAAAAAATCACCATCCTAAATAAGATTTTTTTTTTAAGTTTATAATGGCCTCCTCCATTTATCTTTTTAATTGTTAAATTTTATTATTTTGCTTTTACTTAAGAATGAATAACCAGAGAAAACCGCAAATATGTCATTTTTAAATCAAATTTTAGACGTATTGACGCTTTTCCACAAAAAATTATAAATTGATTTCGAAAGATTGTTCTTTTATCTAGTAAAAGCACTTTTTAAATTTTGAGAAAAAATGTTTATTTTTAGTATAATAACGTTATACCATAGGTCCTTGGCAGATTTGCTTAATTTTCAAACGAAAAATCTTAAATTCAAATTAATAAATAACTTTGTATTATCAGCTTTGAAAAGTCAGACTTTTTCAAGTCAGCTTTGCTGATGAAACATGTCGGTTTTTGTAAATAATTAAGTGGTTAATACAAAGTTATCTATTAATTTGAATTAAAATGTTAGCACAAAATAATTTTGCACTATTAGAAGAAGTGAAAAATCTTATTTTACAAAACATACTTTAGCGCACTTGAGGTGATTTTTCACAAAAACGGCGCTATTCAAATTATCCCATTATTATTATTATTAATATTTCATACCATGTAATCATAAAACAACAAAAAAAACTTGCAGGCAGGGGTGGTCGCAAGTATCCGAAGTGGTTCTCGAGAGAAGTCATCTCAGATATAGAGATCAAACACGCCCATCATAAGCGTTGGAAAGCTAGAGACCTTCAGAGTGAATACGATCTGTTTAGTTTTTACCGAGGCCTATCGAGCCTACGTGTCTGAAACCGAGGAAAATATCATCCATGATCCCAAGATGTTTTTGATTTAGGTATATAAAATCCCTTCGGAAGGATGGTGGTCTAGAACACACTATGATGAAAGGTAATCAGAAATTTCGTGGCTTGGGTGTGGCTAACGCATTTGCTGATCATTTTTAATCGGTCTATAACAAAGACCCTCCACTTCTAGAAATTAATAATGCGGCCATATTTAATACCAGAGGAGCTTCAAACGTCGATTTAGATTTATTTACAGAATCTGACGTTGTGAGTGCCATAAGTCTCATGAAGAATTCCCACTCCATCGGACCAGACTTCGTTCCCATATTTTTTTATGTGCGCCGATTCCTAAAAACACCATTATGTTTTATCTTTAACTTAGCTATTAGTACTTCCACTTTTCCTGAAGTATGGAAACTTCCAAAATAAGTCAATTTTTTAAGAAAGGTTGGAAAAAACTAATCGAAAATTACAGACCAGTTGCCATACTATCAGCTCCTGCTCAATTATTTGAAAAATTAATTTGTAAATTCCACCGACGACGGTTTGAAACCAATCTGATGGTTTTCACCGACTATGTTGCTAGGTCCCTAGACAGTGGATACCAAGTAGACTGTTAGTATAATGACTTCTCCAAAGCTTTTGATACTGTGAATCATGATATCTTACTCACAAAACTTGCCCAGATAGGTTTTTCTCTTCGAATGTTACAGTTTTTTAAAAATTACCCCAAGAACAGAAAGCAATTTGTCACATACGGAATCTTTCAATCTGCTGAATTTCTTGTTTTTTCAGGGGTTCTCCAAGAATCGATCCTAGGGCCTCTTCTTTTTTCCATTTTCATTAACGACATTGCTGGAGTCATTCTTTTTTCTCGCTCTTTGCTGTTCGCCGACGATCTTAAATTATTTCTAATAAGAAATATTGATGACTGCCTGCGCCTTCAAGCTGATGTTGATAAAATTTTAGAATGGAATCAACGAGGATCTTGGGATTATGTATGAAAGTAATTTGACATTTCGTCCTCATATCGAAGGAGTGTGCCAGTCGGCCATAAAAAAGTCAGAGTTTTTCGTGATACCCGTGCTCTGAAGATTTTATACTTCTCCCTTGTCCGCAGTAGGCTGGAGAGTGGTATGCTTATCTGGAATCCTCATGAGGTGGGGTGCTCCCCAGTGGCGTAGCGAGGGGGGGACGGGAGGGGGCGGTCCGCCCCGGGTGCCACTCGATAGGGGGGTGACACTCGACCGTGGAAAAAAATTACGAAGGATATTGTCACCAAAGTATTGTTTACATGAACACAGTCTATTAACATTTTTAAATATTTTTTCTCAAGTCAACTTTAATAGGGGGGGGGTGACACCCACCACGCCCCGGAGGGTGACATCCGCCCCGGGTGCCACCCATGCTAGCTACGCCACTGGTGCTCCCTCATATTGGAGAGGGTTTCGGAAAAAGTTTCTAAGATTTCTCTACATGAGGAAGTATGGCCACTATCCATGGCTCTACCCAACGAACTTTCTTCTGGGCATGCTGAGAGTTCACTCCCTGCAGCTCAGAAGAGAGGGGTATGCCGCCACCCACTTATTCAGACTGCTGCGAGGCTATATTGAGAACTCAGCCATTTTGGAGCGCGTGAGTCTCTATGTTCCAGATGACTTTCTTAGACAGCGTTATCATAGATTATTCTATCTTCCTGCCTGTAGGACTAACCTGCCAATGGTTCTACCGGGAGGGAGGAGTATAGTGCTTCTGAACCAAATCTCCGAGATAGATTTATTTGGCGTCGGTGAGGAGAGATTCAAGAGGGAAATTCTTTTGATTCTTGAAAGTGTCTCTCCACACTGACGAAATCTTCACCACTGCATGAGATTTTTATTTTGAAATTGCTATATTTCTTTAAATTTCTTTTATGTATAAATATTTGTAAACATTATTTTTAAAATATTTATGCGGCGTAATTTCTTACATGTTATAAATTAAAATTTGTATTTGTGTAAGAAATTAATAATAATAATAATAATAAAAAGATTTTTTAAATATATGGATGGATCAGTGGGATTTATAGGTTCAATTAGGAATTCCAAAGAGCCGAACCCTCTGATACGAAAATATCTGGAGTCGGTGAATTATTTTCCCATTTGGTCTCTGGTAGGTTGACATGTTGTTCTTGTATTGTTTTGTATTTATAATGCTTATATAGTGCAATTGCATAGCGTGGATTGACTAGATGATCATTTGAGGAAGTGTGTGAAAGGGTTTAGTTTTTCCTGTGGGGTAAATTTAACCCGGACCTTTAAATCTGGTGTGTAAAATATTATAGCACTAGCTTTTTCCCGCGGCTTCGCTCGCATGGTGTAAGGGGGGTTCCCACTCCGCCTCCTCCACCCCCCCCCCCCCCCCCTTCCCCCATCTCTCCCTCCCTCCCGCTTTCCATATATTCAATCCCAGTACATTCAGTTTTTAAAGCGCCCACGTGCCACCTTTTACAATTTTTATTCAAATTTCCATGTTTCATGTACACTAGTGGACTTAGTATGGACACTTTTCGAAATTCCTTGTATCTTGTCGTTTGCCTTATGAAAAAACAACTTTTTTTGTTACGGAACCCTACTAAGTTTTTTTTCGTGTTCCTTGTGCTATAGTTGATTAATAAACATACCATACGATATGCCATATGGTGATTCAAAATTCTTATCACTCTTTATGAGAAATGGAAGCAAACGCCTTTAAAACAACCAATCTTTGGTAATAATGTTTTTGAGTTTTGGCAACCCTACAATAACTCGTGTTCTGTCTAAACCTAAACTAACCACAAAGCTTTGATTATATAAATGTCTAAATAGAGTGTTGCGCTGTAATTCCGGCAAAAAGAACAGGCCAGATTTGAAACAATATAAGTAATAATAATCACATTTACGCAAGTACGTAGTCACCTAATGTGTAACACTAATCCGCGAAATGGCTTGAAAACATAAGCGCGTGCACGAAGCGGCATCGGCAACATCGCACAATTCTTCTAAGCATGAAGTCCACAAAACGTCACAAATTTTCAGGTTTGATGACATGGAACCATGCTTGAATAATCACTTCAATTATTTCTCTTTTATTGCCGGGTTTGCGACGAGAAACCAGTATTTCCAATCTAGACCAGAGATTTTCAATAGGATTTAAGTCCAGATGGTTCCCTGGCCAAGGTAGAACAATATGGTGGTTCTGTAACCATTTCATGCTCGTTTTGCTATGTGGCATGGGGGTTAATGCTCCTGGAAATTGCATTTACCACGGTTACCCTCGAACAAATTATTGTGCTGGGCAATAATTTTGGCTCCAGACTCACGCATTGATGCCTGTTAGCCTTAGTTTTGCCTTCTACCACTCCCAGAGGTCCAAAACTATCCCATATTATCATGCAAGCCTACACCATTACACTCGGAGGAAATTTCATTGACGCAGTAGTGCATTCTGGTATCAAATCTTCAACTTGAAGGCAAAGAACAAATCTGATTCCATCACTCTCAAAAGTGAAAATTTTGGTCTCATCACTCCATATCACCTTTGCCCAGTCTTTTGAGGTCCGTTCCTTATGTGTTACAGCCAGGCTTGCCAGGTGTTCGGTATTTTAGCACCGTGTTCGGTATTTTAGCACCGTGTTCGGTATGACAAAAATACCGAAGTATGGGCGGTTCGGTATTTCTTTTCTGATTAATTTTTCTTTCTAATAAGCGATTCAATTCTCAGATTTGACGCAATCGGTAATCGATGGATGTTGCGAAGCATCCTTTACAAGGAAGTTATTACACTTAAAGGCTTTCCAACGAAATACTAACGTTAAATGTTAATTTGAAATATTATGCAAAATCTTCGTAATTAATAAATAATTTGTGTTTTGCCATGTCGTTGTTTTATTCTGCATTTTTGTTATTTTTATAAATAAAAACATTTAAATCTATTCAAAATATAATAGTATAATATGTTGTTGAATTAATTAGCTAACAAAATTAGAGTTAAACACCAATGTGACTTAAAAAAAGAGCGAATGAACATCAAATACAAGAAATTTATAAAGTGTCCATACTTAAGTCCACTAGTGTAAATTAAATTTGGTACCTAACATAGGTACCTATTTAATATACCTAAAATTCTTGATTTGATTCAAACTATTAGAGGAGTACCTACTTTAAATAAATTTATCAACTTAAAGATTTTCAAAAACAGAATCCTGATTCAATCATTGTTTTGCAAAATGTCATTCTGCATTTTGATGACAAACATTGACTTGTGGGACTGTCAAGGCAAATGACGAGCTATGGACCCCGCTTCAAACACGCGAACTGTCAAACGTGCAATAGTCGTTAGGTTTTCTGAAATTATCCAATTTTCTTAATTTTTATCTCCGTAAGAACTATCCTCGTACTTCAAGGAATATTCTAAAAAAAGAATTAGCGAAATCGGTTCAGCTGCTCTCGAGATTTGCGCTTAGCAACCCATTCAGCGATTCATTTTTATATACGAGATAAGATTAAGTCAATACGTTTTACTAGTAATCATGTTTAGATAAACAATCGTGGGAGCATTTAAGGAGTATAACGTCAACAGATAAGGCTTGGCACTACTTCATTACATACTTACAAACCATCATCACACAAAATACTAAGACATCAACAAAAATTATTCCCCACCGCAAAAAAAAACTAAAAACTTGGATAACCCAAAGCATCTTAAACTTTACTGTATTAAAAAAAGAGATAAGTTACACAAACAAGTCAAACTCAACCCTTCTGATACTATTCTCTACTCATTCTACAAAAGATATAGAAATCTATGCACCCAAATTATACGAAAAGCTAAAGAGCTACATTTCAAAAATAAACTGATAGAATCCAATTACGATCCCAAAAGTGTATGGTCAATACTAAAGGAAAGTACTTGCACTCATAATTTCGATGATGATAAATGATAATATCAAAAATATTTTCATTAACAATGAAGAAATCCTCTTCCACAACAATCCTTCACTAGTTTTAAATTACATTAACAATCATTACACAAATATTGGAGGCATTCTGGCAAAAAACATTACAAGTACTGTGGCAGAGAATCTACATTCATCTAACCATCAAGATACTCCCAACTCCAATAATGATATACAATTTAAACTCCAAACCATCTCATGTGATAAGACGATTAAAATAATACAATCATTAAAGAATAGCTCAGCTGCAGGTACTGACAACATAGATGCTAAAACCATTAAAACTCTAAGTGACCAACTCCTCAATCCACTTACATACCTGATAAATCGTAGCCTAAAAGAAGGTATTTTTCCTAGCTGCTTAAAAAATGGACTAGTAATTTCTATCTATAAGTCCGGACCTAAAAATGACATCAACGACTACAGACCTATCACTCTTCTAAATACTATGTCCAAAATTCTGGAAAAAGCCATCAAAGAACAGCTCTACCACTACCTAGAAACAAACCATCTACTCTCGAAGAACCAGCATGGCTTTAGAAAGAACAGAAGTACACAACACGCTTTAACCTCAGTAACAGACTTTATTAACTCTAACCTTAACTCAAAGAAAAAAGTAATTTCAATATACCTAGACTTATGTAAAGCCTTCGATACAATATCTCACAATATACTTTTTAAGAAACTTATTAAACTCGGCATAAATGGAAATGAACTTAACCTACTGAAAAGTTTTATGTCAGAGAGAACTCAACAAGTCATTATCAACAAAGTGAAAAGTGAACCCCTTCCGATCAGTTACGGAGTGCCCCAGGGTAGTGTTCTAGGTCCCATAATGTTTCTTATCTACATCAATGATATCTGTGAACTAATTACAGAAGGCAATATTGTGACATTCGCTGATGACACCGTAATACTTTGTCAAGCTGACTCATGGATCAAGGCATTCCTTAAAGCTGAGAAAAGTTTTGCTGTCATCAAACAATGGCTCAATGAAAACAAACTTACTTAAACTTATAAAATATCTAGGCGTCATAATTGACGAAAACCTACGCTGGAATGACCACATTAACTTAATTACATCCAAGCTTTAAAAAATCATGTATCTTTTAAATATTATTAATACGTAATAGTACGTGGCTTCACCACAGTTTGAAAATGACCTTACAAGTCGAAACAGCTGTAACTAAAACACTAACCAAAAAACTTGCAGAACTCGATAATAACATTATCAAATTTAATTTTAATTAAATTTCTAAAAATTAAAAAAAAAAAAAAAAAAAAAAAAAAAAAAAAAAAAAAAAAAAAAAAAAAAAAAAATCTTTTAAATAATATAAAAAATATCTTCCCACGCACAATACTAAGATCTATCTACTTTGCTCTTTCCCAATCTTTAATCATGTATGGTCTTCTGTCTTGGGGAAATGCAAGTAATATTTCTCTAGATCCACTAGAAAAAGCACAAAAGGCAACAATCAAACTAATTCTTCAAGTAGCATATGATACAGACTCTGAAAAAATTTACAAGATGCTCGACGTTTTGTCAATCAGACAACTCTACGCTAAATCGTCTATTCTTCACCTCTTCAAATTCAAACTTCATATCCCTTTACTTTCTCAGTCCTCAACAACAAGCCGGTCTTCAACGAACCTATCACTCAACATCCCGCTAAAGCACACGACCCACAGACAAATAACCTTTAACTACTATTCTATCAAACTATATAACAGCATGCCACCCTCTTTGAAACAATCTGCTGATTATTCACCAACAAATAAACTAAAAAAACAAATCACAGTCTGGATAAAAACTAAAGGAACACTATTTTTCCAAAACCTATTTACTCCAAACCAAACATAAAAATTAACTTCTTAATAATAAAATAAATATAAAACTTTCTACTACAACACATTAGTACTTGTCACACATAATCATAAATAAACACCTCAGCACAGGTTCTCCTAGTGAGGTGTTCACGAAACATACAACAATAGTTACAACAATAGTTAAACATACAACATACAACCACAGTTTCACCTTCGCAAACCTACCATACACCCAACATAATAAAATTGCAAAATATATTATGTAAAAATGTTTTCAAAATTTATCTATTATGTAAAAATGTTAATTAATAGGTAAATACTGTAATACATAGAAAATAAATAAATAAATAAAGTAAACGCATGTTTCAAAATTTTAATTTTAGTTCTTTTTTTTTTTTATTGGTTTTCAAGGTACAATCCCGTTAAACCGCAATAAAGCAGTTTGTCAACAGGATGTTAATCTTCAGTTACAATTTAAACATACATACATAATATTATTACTATAACTATACAGATTATCGCAATTAACACATATGAATTAATATAAACTATCTCTATTTAGCAGCCATTGTTTCAGCATATAATATCTGAATCTATTTGTAGAATCGCAATTTTTTTATATTAATTGGTAACATGTTAAATATTTTTGGCACGTTATATTCCAGGGTTCGCCGTCTGTAGTTATTATTATATTTTGGAACAATCATTCCTTCATTCTTCGTGAACCTTGTATTATAATCATGTTCTACTTTCCTCTTATAATTAGACTCAGACATATGCTGAATCAATATTTTGTACCATAATAAGGCCTGCACCGGTAATATTGTTAAATTCCCATACAACAATGATATGTTTCGTCTCTGTGAAAAAATATGTTTTTGAACTAATAACTTAACCATAGAATTTTGTACTGATTATAGGTAGCTCAAATTAGTCTTGCAAGAGTGTCCCCAAGTTGTTAATCCATAACGTAAAGTTGATTCTGCGAGTGATAAGTAAATGATTTTTAAAATATTCACCGGAACGAAACACTTCAGTTTGTACAGCCTACCCACTATCGCCCTCAGCCGTTTACAAATTTTGTTTATTTGTACATCCCATTTGAAATTACAATCAACAGTCACTCCCAAATAAACATATTCATTTACAAGTTCAATACTCTCGCACATGCAGGGCTGCAAAATGTTTTGATGAATACATGTAAAGTCATGAGATATTATTTTAGGCGTTTTCTGAGATGAAGCATGTGGAGATCGTATGTGCATCAATTTTGTTTTTTTGGTATTAATGATTAGACCTGCGTCATGTGACCATTTTATAAGGGACGTAAAGTCATGTTGCATACATTTAATCGCAATGGATAATTGTTCATCAGATATGACAAGAGCAGTGTCGTCAGCATACACAAAGTGTTTTACGTATTTAAATAGTTTTTTCATTATTGATACAAATATAATATAGAGGGTTGGACCCAAAATTGACCCCTGCGGGACTCCAGCATAAATTTTTTTCCTCCCACTCATTTTTTCTAATATTTTTACACAGATATGTCTATTAAATAAATAATTTTTAAACAAATTAAGTAGGCTTCCCCTGATTCCAATTTCTTCTAAGATTTTTAATAATTTTTGTGGGTCATTAAATCATTAAAAAAATATATCCAAACACTTATTTATGACGAAAATTTCTCTATTTTGTCTATCTATTTACGGTCTTACAAATTAATATATTTCACTTTTTTTGCACATTTATTTTGCTTAGACATTATTGAAAATTATAAATACTTACTTCAAAAAATAATAACAAAAAGTACATAATTTTAATAGTTTTATCATAATGCCTTTCAGCATTTTTGGATGTAGGTATAATTGAAGCAAATTTTGAATGAAATAAAATAGATTTTGAGTTATAATTTTTAAAAGCTGGTATGCAGAATAATTAACCTTTCTCACTGGAACCGCCCTGTACGATCGTAAGAACGTCTTTCGATGAAATTTGGATTCTCTGCCGCGGGCTGGTTAAAGGCCCTTAACAGTTTGGTAATGACCGATATTTATGTGTGTTACTTTTATTAAATTTTGAAATTATTAACCCCGATAAAGCGAACCCTTGTGGGGTTAATAATAACCTGGTAGGTTTAATAATAACGCTAAACAATGTATTTTAATTGTGAAGAAGCAATAAATAAAATGGTGGTACCTACGCTACAGAATTCTCTACGGTAATAACATAATTTCAGTACAATTAATCATTTTATTTTTACACAGATGATTGGATTTTTCCCCCCGAGGAAGTGAGGGTGATAGAAGGGGGGGAGGTAGTTCTCCTCCTCCGACCACGTGACCCCCAATCATCTCCTGAACTTACTTCCTGTTCCGCTAACTACATTGATGATTCTGAGATATGTGAGGGCGACGTAAGTTTTATCTGTGATATTACTTTCTATATTATAGTCAACATACATTTCATTGCAATTTGGCTTATATTTTACTTTTCCGCCCTTTTCTTGAAAATGTACTTCGTTTCAATTTAATGGCATTAAGAAACGACTATTAACGTCGGATGAGTGGCAGAATAATGCATGTTAGTTTTAATTTTGTTAAAATTAATATATGTTTAAAGTAATAATGTTCCCTTTTAAGTTGACATCATGTTGTATCTGATAGTAAGTGTTATGTGTGTATGTAGTATGATTATGTATGTAGTATAAATATGTGTTTATGTAGTATGATTATAATATAAATCTAAACATAAAAATTCACAAAAGAAATTGCCTCCTTAGAATCGCACCCTGTAACTCAAACTGTATACACATTAGTAGTAAAGAAGAAATAAAATATCTTGGAATAATTATCGATAATAACATCAAATGGAAAAGTCAAATAAATTCCACAGTAGACAGAATGAGAAAACTGATCTATATATTTTTTAGACTAAGAAATACTGTATCATTAAAAATACTAAAAGATATTTATTATGCACTTGCGCACTCTGTACTACAATATGGAATCGTGGCTGGGGGGGGGTGCATATAAATCATCCCTACTTCCATTGGAAACAATTTTAAAAAAATAATCAAAAAAGCCCTATTACTACCCAACAATAAATGTTTTCCAAGATTTCCCGGTTCCCCCACTTACAAAAATTTATGGCAAAATTGCACTGCATAAAGATTTCTTTAATAAAAATAATTTACCACAATTAAATATTAGCAAAAGAATCATATCTGTTGGAGGACTAACCGTACCACTAGTACGAACCACAACAGCAGAGCACTACTATAATATATTCAAGGGCATAAAATTATTTAATAAATTACCCCTTGATATACAATCGGAAGAAAACTACGACAAATATAAAAAAAAAAATTAAAATACTCTAGTACCACATCATAACTTTACTTATTGTTTAGAAATATGTTTTTGCCTTATAAATTCTTTGAATCATTTATTATTACCTATTTTCTCATAATATCACTAATATTTTTTATTAAATTACTAATATTTTTTGTTTTAATTTAAACAGATGTAAAAATATTTAGTTGTCCTCTCCTAAACACAAGCAGCTGCTTTATTAGGAGAGTGATTGAAATATTGATCTTATGTTATGTTGTAAAATTGTAACCTTGTTAAATGTTTCAATAAAAAAAATAAAAGATAAAAATAAAATTTAAAAATGTATGGATGCAGTATAAATATGTGTGTATGTACAGGGGCGGCCCTAGCTAAATTATTAGGTGGTGCGAAATCTCTTGGTGGCACCCCTCCCCTCCTAACAAAAATAGAGCTCTTTTATGCAGTTATGCAACTTTAATTCGATTACCCAGTAGGACGGATGAGAAATAATAACAGAAAAAAATATATGTTTGATTACATTTATGTAATTAAATCTGCGAAATCAATAAAAACACTAGAACACAACTTTTCTTGCTTTTGCGCTTGCTATTTTTTTTTTATTATATCAGAATAATTTAACCCTTGGGCAATATCATTCCTAATTGATAAAATTGCAAGATCTGATAGTCTTTCTTGACACAAAGCCTTAAGTGCGTTTTAATTTACTAAAGCTTCGTTCTCCTTTGGCGTCAGTAACAGGGATGGTCAGCAAAATCCGAAGCGCTGTCCACACATTTGGGAATATATCCTGTCAAACTGCCAATCATTTTTTTTTTTATATGTAAGTTGAAGAACTTGTAGTGGCTCTGCTGAGTCAAGATTTTTTAGTAATGGGTTTAGGCTCAAAAGTTCTTCAACCAGTTCGCGACTAGAAACATCAAATTTTCCCCCATCGGTTAAAATGATTTATAAAACAAAATTAAAAAATAAATAAACAAAGATTAAGATGATTCCGATTCGTCTTCTGCTAGCAATAATAAGGCATCAACAAGACTGTCGCCGTCGTCAGTAGTATTATATTTAGTTGCTGTGCTAGTACTGGCGCAAGATCCGCCGGAGACGTACATTTTTCTACCAGCGTGTAAACTAATCATGTGATTGCTTGGTTGAAAGTTGTTGGATGACATAACTATTACATTCATATGGGTACGAATTCTAAGAATGGCGATCAGCATGGGTAGTTTAGTTGCATGCGATTCCTTAATTTTGTTTTGATTGTCCCATTACGCTGAAAATTCTTTCAACGACAGTATTATTGTATTTTTTTTTAATTATTTGCGATTCGGCTGATTTAAATAACTTGTCTCTGAAGTAGCCTAATAGGCCAGTGTTCCGCAAAGTGTGTGCCGCGGCACAGTGTAGGCATTAGCTACAGTACAGTACCGTAGGCATTAGCTGGTGTGCCTCCCCGGATTGTTACATTATCAAAAAGTAACATGGCGACGCTGAACCCGCTTAGGTGATCCGACTATGGGATCAGAAGTAAAATAGACCAGGCGGACATATGCACTCATTTAAAAAAAGGCAAGGCAGGAATTTCTAATATTTTAACTTCATCGGAAAAGATTGAAAGCTTTCGCGCTAAGTTGGGGTTATGGATCAGCTACGCTACCCCAATGGTAGCAACGAAATGTTCCCAAATGTCATGGTTGCCGATTCAATAAAAAAAATGCAGGCTTTGATAGTGAAACACAGCAGAAAAACTGAAATCATATTTTCCTCTATGTGACCTACAACCTATGTACTCGGTAAGAAATCCATTCTCAGATAGTATTTCCCTTGGATACTTACCGATAAACGAGCAGGAAGAATTTGTGAAGACAAAAACCGACATTAAAGTAAAATTTTCCCAAACAGAGCATTTTAACATCTTTGGCTATAAAAAATGACTATCCACTGCTTTCAAAGCGTGCTATTGCAATTATCTTACCATTTGCCACGACCTATTTATGCGAATTGCAAATAGTGGAACTCCCACTACGAAATAAAAAAGAGAACGCCCGAGGACTATCGACGAAGAGATGAGAGAAGCATTATCAACGATTGCTCCAAATTTTGTTCTACTGTGCTCAGTTAAGCCGGCTAACATTTCTCATTAAACATCTTTTCATATTATATTGATTTTTAAAATAAATATTAAATAAACATGGTTTTTTTGGTGTCCCTCTAAAATTTCTTGTTTTGGTAGGTGTACCTTGATAACAAAAAGTTTGCGGAACACTGTAATTTTTTAGATTTTTTCGTCGCCGATTCTCGTTCAGAGTAGCCTAAATGGCGAAAAATCGCCTACGTTGGCAACACTGATTGCTCCCCGCACCGACCTCACAATTTAAGCGCACAATCGATAGATAGTCGATCAGCGGTCGGGTGTTTTCGGCGCCCCCCTTATGACGACGCCCTGTGCGGTCGCACCGCCCTAGGGCCGCCCCTGTGTATGTAGTATGATTATGTATGTATGTAGTATGATTACGTATGTATGTTGTACGATTATGTGTGTATGTAGTATGAATATGTGTGTATCATCAAATAGTATTAATAGCCTACGATCTGCGTGTGATTGAATTCCAGAAACGGACTTACATCGACAAATAACATCTGTGTTTGTGAAATTTCAAGCAAAGCTACCGTTGTAATTCAGGTTTTAGTTCAAGAATCTGCCAAAAGATGTCGCTACTTCCGTAAGCAGCTCGCATATGGACGCATATTACTTAGGTATAAATACTAGGATCTATAGGCGGCTATAGGCTATATGAAATATACGAGTATATTACATATTATGGCGTTATTGCATGTTTCGGTTACTTTGTCACGGTCTAGATGTCACTGGATCACAGTGGACTGAGGAACTGGCTATTTTTGGAACCAGTTCCTACCCAAACTGGGCGAAGCCGAACTAAAAGCCGCCCGCAGGGCCTAGTAGCAAAAACCTGCAGAGAGGATTTTTAACTGCTAGTGTAGCATGAATATGTATGTATGTAGTATGATTTTGTGTGTATGTAGTAAGATTATGTATGTATAATATTTTTTTTATTTATTTAGCATATAAAATAATTTGCATACATGTTCATGTTCAAATATCTTAATACCACTCTTCCATGGAAGCATTAGCTTGTGTCTGTTGTAGTGTACATTTTTAAATGCTATATTATATTATAAGTACTTACATTACAATGTGAAGGTAAAAAACAATAAGTTGTCAGTTCGGAGTTATGTAATTATAAGTATTTATCTACGTAGTATGTAGTATGAATATGTGTGTATGTAGTATGATTATGTATGTATGTAGTATGAATATGTGTGTATGTAGTATGATTATGTATGTATGTAGTATGAATATGTGTGTGTGTAGTATGATTATGTATGTAGTATGATTATGTGTGTATGTAGTATGATTATGTAGTATGATTATGTAGGTATGCAGTATGAATGTATATAGATATGATTTTAGATAGCGTGGATTTTCACGGCCAGCATCTTATAGCACGTTACAGCGCTACACATCTGCCCTGATGATGGACACTGTAACGCTGTCCGAAACGTTGGCTAAAGGAGGAGGTAGCGCAACACGGCATAACACCCCAAAAACAAATCACAAAAATGTGTGTATATAGTATGATTATGTATACATGTTATGTAGTAGGAATATGTGTGTATGTAGTATGAATATGTATGTGTGTAGTATGATTATGTATGTATGTAGTATGGCTATGTTTAACAAATTCCGCTAATAAACATTTTAATCAAATAATATTAATTTTGATATTTTTCCATCTCTCCCGACGTGAACATTTGTTTCTTGTAGTACCTAATTAAACGAAGTGTTAATTCAATAATTTATGTATTGTAGGATGAGGCGGAATAGTAATACTTTCTTAATATCTTATTACGTACTTATGAATTTAGTAAAATATTATATACTTAAATATATGTTTAAACCAACCAACAAAACATTTCTAACATGCCATGAAATCGTCAAATTTTCAGAACCTTTCGGTTTCAGGCCATGACAGAATTCATATTAAAAGGGACCCAACTGGCAAGGGTTGTAACATGACCATACGGAACATCTCTGGAAGCCGTGAAATGTCTGTGGAAATCAAAGCATATAAACAATGGCACGATTTACTCATTTCTCGTGGAACTAATATTGTAATTATAGGTGATTATTTCGGTCAAATTCTGATTGTTTTGCAATTAATCATTTGGATTTCAATGACTTCAAATCAAAATAACTACCTACTTACCTAATTATAACATTTCTTAAGAGAAGTCGTAAGTTTATAGTAAAGAAGGTATTGTTCTAAATAGATTTATTAAACCTTTGTAAATAGCACACTCGTGTAGCCAACAACCTTCTTTAAATCATTTGACATCGCTGACAGTGTAATTAAAATAAATCTGAAGGAATTCAATGGCCGTAAGCCATTATTTATTTGAATGTGCAACCGATGTGAACGGGAGCTTATAGAGGCATACTTACAATATTTCGTACAAGATGAATAAAATTATTTGATGTTTGATGTATTCAACTGCAGATTCGCCAATTCCGTCGCAGAAGTTGATCACCACTATCGGTGATTTTGTGACTCTTAACTGTAAAGATTCAGTACAGTATGGACTACACTATTGCCACATCTTCAGCAACACTGACCAGCTCGTCAGCAAGGACTGCTCGTTGACACTTAACCCTGTCAAACTGAAGCACATCGGGAACTGGACGTGTGTGATGGCGCTGACGGGATCCATGACGGAGTTGAACCACACTATTTCATTGGTGGTGCAAGGTACCTTCATTCTACATTCCATTCAACCTCTATTCCTCTCCTACCCACAACAATATACTACTCGTGCTTCCTGTACCAGATAGGGTGAGGCAATGGTTATGTTTGCAAATAAGTTTAACAATTAATTTATATATTCATCTACAGCAGTGGTCCAGGTGGACCCCCAGGAGTCCACGGGAGACTCGACGGGGGTCTACGTTGGTGAGATAAAAAAATGGGAGTTCACAAGTTGTAAGTGGGTGTCCACGAAAATATATCTGGTTTCGATAGTAAACAACAAAAATGTTGACTTGGCTTTACTTATCAGTAGGCAGATACACTATTCAAAAATATTAAGGGAGTAAAAAAAATTCCAAATTTTTCCGTGATTTTTGACAGGATGTATTTCGGTGAAAATGGTCGTATTGAGAATATAAAAAAAGCATTTTGAAGCTTTAAAATTCCAATTTTTAGATTTTTGGCAAAAAAATTTCAGGCGGTACGGTTCTCATGAAATCCTAACAGATAGCGTGAAAAATTAATTTTATAAATTTTTTGCAAAATATTAGTCGCCGCGAATTCTTTCAGTTTCCAAACTTGTCACAGGCAGAATATTTTGATGAGGATATTCAGACATACGTTCAACATTTAAATGCCCTCCATGATGACTTCAAAAATTGATTTGAAAATATTCTGACGATGGAAATACCACATGGATCATAAACGTTGCGAATGTGGTATTACAAGAGGAGCTACTCGAGCTTAGCACCAATGAGGAGCTGAAGATGAAATTTAAAAAAAGGCTATCAAACATTTTGGCTGCAGGCAGAAATACCCGAAAAATATCCTGGGCTGTGGGAAATAGTGAAAAAACTTGTGATAGCGTTTCCCTCATCATACCTTGTCGAAAAAAGTTTTAGTGTCATTACAAAAAAAGGAGCAGGTTGAATATTACAGAACGGAGTGATTTGCGATTATTCATTGCAAAACTGAAGCCACATATTGATAATTTGCTGTCAATCCATCCCATCCATTAAAATTATGACTATTTTTTAATTTGTATTGTTGATTTACTGTACATTATTAATGTTTAATTTTAATTCTATTAAGTCTGTAATCATATTATTTTATTAAATAGAACCCAAGAAAATATACTATTTTTCTTTTCATTTTACCACTCTGAATTTAGGGTTGGAACTCAGCCGAGATGCAATTTTCCATCGTTAGATCTATCTTCACATTTTTTACGAGTTCTGGGAATATGGTAGAAATGGAGCAGCAGGGGGTCTACGAAACCAGTAAAATTTTGAAATTGGTCTCCGAGAAAAAAAGTTTGGGTACCTCTGATCTACAGTTATGTGCTTCTGACGACCATTTGGCTTTTTTAATTCAATTCTGAATATGTTCGACCAAATGAAGACGTTTATTTTCTTTTTTTGGAAATTGCTTTTATGTCGTTACTTACCAGCCATTGAAATACGATTTTCGGTTAAATCTGAACTTCCTAAGTTTATCATTAGTCATTATCTAAGCGTGGAACAGTTCTTTTCAGCAGTATGCAATTGCCTTGGAGGCAAAGATATTGATAAGCAAACAGGCATGTGTAGCCTTCTTACCTTCAATGATTGAGAATTAGTAAATTAAAATTATGCATGAATGTAACCGATGTAAAGAATACCATGGCATATCTCCCGCCTAAGCAACAACAATATTGAAATACACATCAAGGTTATGGTGTAGGTAGATTGAGCATGGGAATTAAACTCATATGAACAAGATAACATTTATTTTAAATCCAAATCCACATATCAATCATTAAACAAAGCTAAAGCATGAGTCTATAAAAAGTATTCCCAGGGCATGGCGAAATGCGTAAAGTTTCTATGCACTCTAGCTATGAAATATTGCAAGTCATGAATTGAGAACACAGTCAAACGAGTGGCGGCTGGCCCCACTCAACATCAAAGAAGTAGTTACTCGCTACACGTGTATGTGTTCTTGGTCTTAGTAATGTTTAAGGATAAGTTAAATGTTTGGAAGTCAATCAAAAGTGAATTCTTGTACTCAGACCAGGAGCATCTAGAGAGCAGGGTGTACCAGGAGGAGGGGAGGCTGGTTGTGGAGTGCACCCTTCTTCTGTCGAAAAGTCGCTTCACGTGGTGCAGGGCGATCTCCCCTCACGGTGCGCGCATGCTTCTCTCGCCCGGCCTGGTCAACGGAAGATATTCTGCTTTCCAAACTAAGTAAGCAATAATAATTATCTTAGGGAACGTACCCATACTACGTGACACATTCAGGGGGGGGGGTCTTCAAAATGTCACGCTTGGTATAAATGAGCGGCGGCGGGCTTAGGTTTTTGGTCACCAGGGGGGGGGGGTTAAAAATTCACGTAGTATGGGTACGTTCCCTTAAGTCCCTAGTTATTTATCTCCAGGATCTCCATTCAATTCACACTTCTTCCGTCTGCCTATGGGCGTTTCCACTTTGCCATAATCCTAGCGGTCTTTGGAACCACGGTTTAATCAAATCTAACATGGTCTCATGTTAGATTTGATTATCAAGTCAATTGTTTATTTTAACACTGGGGAATTATTTGTTGCAGCTAGTATATGTATTGAGTTAATATTATGTTTTCTAATTCATTATTTAACATTTAAGTTTGGGAGAAAGAAATTGCTCCTTGGAAATACAACTGCCTTTGGTTGAGGAGTCGGATCACGGCATATGGAGGCTGGACTTCGGAACTTCTGCTGATCACTACACAGGCTGCTTCGTGACACTACCGTCGAATGCAGGTAAAAGAGTAAATTAATATCCAGCAATAATTCACTTAGCCATTTTAATACAGCATCACATTCGTTGGTCAACAGCATTGTGCATTATAGTTTGTATTAGTGATCGATGAACCGATTGATGCTATCCATTAACTATTAAGTTGCTATAATGGTTTGTCTAATGTCTAGTCTGTTAAAACGGAAACTGATCTATTTAACCGTTCGAGTCTTAACAGCAATAAACAACTTTCAAATAGACTTCTTTCAAAATATTCCCGCTTCCAATTCACTTTCAGATAGAATTGCTATTTTTGAAGATTTTTCAAAATGAAATACTATTTTTGAAAGCAGATGAACTCCTTCTGTTTTTAAAATTGAAAATGAAAATGTGTATTAAAATTTTTAACTTAAACAAAGATAAAATTTTAGAATCGCTTTCTGTTGGTTTTTTTTCCTGAATACTTTGTTTTACAAAACTTTAAATTTGATTATCCATTAGACAAACTGGAATTATAACTTACTTATGAACCTACTTCCCTTTTTCGTTTTATAAAAAATATCGAAAAAAAAATGTAAAGCTTGACCTGGCAGTTTACTGTTTTATAAAATTATTTTTATTATTCGGGAGTGTCTAAGGAAAAACTTAGTGTTTTCTCCTTCTAAAACTGTTAACACCATGTTTCTGACCATAATAAAACAGGAAATAGAATCATATTTGGTTACAGAAATAACACTCAACTCCAACGGCTTGGTGGGCTTTGAAACAAAGAATGGACGGTTACCTCGAGAGTGTTTTCTCTGGGGGTAAAAATAATCTTGATGACTTTAATGTTTCACAGACCCAATCATGTCTGATTACGTCTAAAAGGGATCGAAATGAAAATCTAGTCTCCTTCAATGTAAGCAATCTTCTAACAGGCCCTCCATTGACATGCTTGGTGTAACTCTAAGTGACCAGCTTAGATATGGGGGCTCCATCGAAGCCAGAGTTAAGTTAGCCTTTCAAAAGCTGGGTGTATTGTACAGGGCCCGTAGATACTTTAATAGTACACAATTGCTAACCCTGTACAAATCACAAGAGCTCCCACGATTGAATTGAGCACAGGCGTCAAATGGGAATGCTATTCTTTTTCTACCGGTATTTCAATGGAAGATGCTTTGAAGAACTAGAGTCGTCGATCTCTTCGGCACCGGTGCATAGTCGGGAAACAAGCTAAATGTGTGCCCGACATATGCACACGGTTGACATTTGTAACACGAGAACGGGTCGCTTCTTCGACTCGTTCTTGTGTTCAACAGCTCGGCTGTGGAATAATTTGCTGGCCTCTGTGTTTCCTCCTTCCTACAACATGGGTTTCTTCAAGACCAATGTTCATTCCTTCCTCTCTTCAAAAAGTCCCTCCACACAACATCTCAGATGACATAGCTCTATGTGTAGTACACGGCTAGGCAGTTGCAAAATGAAGAATTCCAGAGCCGCTCATTATTAACGGCAAAAAAATTAAATTTCCATTATTTAACGGGTTAAATTGATTTTGGTCACCATGTAGTTTTAGCAACTGCATAATGTAAAACCATAAGAGGCTTGGTTTGAATGAAATTAGTTTTCATACGGGGAATACCCAAAAACAACACTTTAACGCATAAAAATATATTGGCTTTTCATTTGTAGGTTGTGTGATATCAATTGTGTTTTTTAAATTTTTGTAAAATTTAATTATCAAGATTTTACAGTTTCTCACTGGATTCGAAGATGGTCAGCTACTGTGATTCAACAAACATATAAGATGAATTTAATTGGAAAGGCCTAAATCAATCACACTAAAATAATATTATATCATATACTCCTCTCTGTCGTTTTAGTGCTAAAAATTACTTCACTCCACTTACTATCTGCAGTTCCTTGACAGAAACATAAAATAATATGATACGTTTTTTTTTTTTTTTTTTAGAAATTTAATTAAAATTAAATTTGATAATGTTATTATCGAGTTCTGCAAGTTTTTTGGTTAGTGTTTTAGTTACAGCTGTTTCGACTTGTAAGGTCATTTTCAAACTGTGGTGAAGCCACGTACGGACGACTTATTTATAAGATTTTAAATGTCAATTTTTGAAGGTGTCTAAGTTGATTTATTACCGGTTAAACCAATTTGTAGAGACACTAATTGAGAGAGTGCTAATGTGGGATTCGGAGTATTTCCCTTTGGTTTGCCTTGCACTAAGTGTAAGGGTTTTCGTAATTGATTTAGAATGACGTTATTGCTATGACTCATTTAAGTGCATTATATTTTTTAGGTTTGGTAAACATACTAAGTAGTGGGGAATAAATAATTTTCCTTACTTTATTAATTAGCGTTATGTTGGGGTCATTCGTTCGTTTATTGATTTCTAATTGTTCAAGCAAATTTAATCTAAGACCCTTTCGTTCTATATGTAATGGTTTTGGCTGGTTATTTTTAAGTGGAACGTGATTATTCACTAAGAGATGTTCGGCGAATTTTGAAGAGGTGTTTTTATTTTTATAACATCTTATATGTTCTTTGAATCTAGTTGAGAATGCTCTACCTGTTTGTCCGATGTACGTAGCGTTACAGTCGGCGTGGTCACATTTTAATTCATATATGCCACCGTTATTGAGTTTAGGATTTCTACTTTTTGAGTTTTTAAGGCTTGTTCCCATATTATTATTGGTTCTAAAAGCTATATTTAAACCACATTTTTTAATTTCTTTTGCAATTTTTAAAGATATTGGGCCGAGGAATTCGAGACATGCAAATTTTTCTATTTTTTTGTTATGTACTGGATATATTAAATTAATTTTATTTTTGTATTTCTTGTTTTTTATTATTTTTTCAATGTTTTTTGCCTCGTAGCCGTTATTAATCGTGATTGTTTTAATAGTTTCCTTTTCTTTTACGTATGCTTTATTATCTAAGGGAATGTTAAGGAGTCGATGTACCATTGAATGGTAAGCTGATAATTTGTGGGACCAAGGATGAGTTGAATTTGCATTTATCGTAGTATCTGTAAACGTTGGTTTTCTAAATATTTCGAAGGTATGTTTATTATTACTTCTACCAATTGTCAGATCTAAAAAAATTATTTTACCTTCGATCTCATGTTCAACTGTGAAGCAGATTTTATTATTAATGGTGTTGGCCCAGTTAGTAAAGATATCTAACTGTCGGTTGGTGCCGTTCCACGTACGTGGCTTCACCACAGTTTGAAAATGACCTTACAAGTCGAAACAGCTGTAACTAAAACACTAACCAAAAAACTTGCAGAACTCGATAATAACATTATCAAATTTAATTTTAATTAAATTTCTAAAAATTAAAATGGAGTTCTACGAATTAAACACAAAAACAATTAATGATACGTTTGTTTACCATAATATATTCATAAAAATATAATGTTATTTTCATCCTTTTCTCTTCAGTAGAAAATATATGGAAAAGAAAAGAGATATATTATAAGCTTGTCTTCTATAAAAACAATCCTATTCAAAACTTCAAGGGGATGTAAAAGGTTTTAGTTAGTTGCGAATTAGGATTTGCAATAATAACATTTTATCTATTTTTGTCATATTTGGGCAGGATTTTTAACACTCCCAGATCCACGATGCGATTTTAGTTTACAACGCTCTTTCAAACATCAATAACTCCTCAAATGCTTCAATCATTAAATCAACATTTTAGGAATTCCTAAAAAATATATTTTTGCATCCGTAAAAAATATTTAAAAAATTGTGACGATTCTGTATAAAATAATAAAAAATATTTTCCTAAAAGTCGACACATTTCTATGTCAGATGAGACAACAAATTTTAAATTTCTATGGGAATAACAGAGAAGACAAAACATTAATTCATTCCAATCTCACAAACCTACGTCCAATATTACGATCTCCTTTTAGTAATGTATGACAAAAAGAGATGTAAAATAAAACGTTAAAACCTTTTGCCTATCTGTAGAGTCTATTTTACTTCTCAAAGTTGACATCATAATATGTTTGTCGTCGCTTTCTAGTGCATTTATTTAAAATGTCTGAAAACAGAGATGACAATATTAATTATCTTGCTGCAAAAAAACTTGGGTTGCTTGACATTCCGTTTTCATTAAAAAAAGAGCCACAAAAAAAAATAAGGAACCACATCGGAAGGTTCGGCCGACCGACCACCTGATCCTCAAACCAGAGACATTTTTTAATCCCTTTCTGCGTATTTCCTTAAAATTAACGACAAAATGTTACTATTGTAGACAATCAGATGACGGGGGATGTTTTTTGTTTAGTTTTATGGGTTTTGGGTTACTTGCAGGGTCATGCCACATTAGTTCAGAAGTAATAAATGTTTGTTTAATTTCATTTTATTTCTATCAAATAATCTCTTCGTGGAAGACTTGATTAAGACAATGACAATGCAGTGCTTTTTTTACAATAGCTCCACACAGGAGGCCCTGAGGAAAATAATTCCCCTCAGGGCGTATGTCATCCTAGGGGATGATGTGTGGAGGGTCTTTTTAGGAAAGGAAGGTTAGGAAATTCTGAGAAGGAAAAGGATATAAGGGGTGGGTAGGAATCTAGGAGTCATTGTATCCAGGAGTGACGGACATATAAATCCATCTCTTCCACTGCGGTATAAGGCGATGTTCCGAGAGAGTACAGCTGGAGAAGTCAAAGGGACTCCCTCAACCATTCTCTCCTGATCCGGCCTGCCATGCAGTAGGTAGGCAGATGCATCCGCCGCCAAAACCTGGATAAATCTGTACCCACGAACCCGGGCACCCCTACTAAGTCACAAAACGTAGGTTACTACTTTGGGTGATCTTAAGCAGAGGTGTTGGTTATCCAAAAAATGGTTCCCAGGGCGGCGGCACCCATACCCGCCTCCCAAATTGAAAAGCAAGGCATTGAACTGGCAAAGGAAGGATAATTGTTGACATGCTGTATAAATGAGATTCCTGATATTTATGTGTTGTAAAACCATATAGTTACATTATAGGTAAAGCGAAATACCCTTGCACGATAATGTCGTTTCTCACCCGGCATGCCGCTTAAAGTCTCAAAAACCCTTCTGGACGGAAGGAGAAAGACTCCTTCGAACACCTCTCACCCCAGAAGATAGGTGGAAGCTTGAGTGGCAATCAGCCAACGTCAAAAACGCCCATCTCGTGCAAGACCCCACTGAGAGACAGCCAGGGTTCTCATTTTTTTTTTTTTTTTTTTTATTATTATTTATTGAAACATTTATTATAATTACAACTTTACAACTAAATTTTTTTTTTACAGGTTTTTTTTTACTACCCTTCCATTAAAAGCATTTGCTTGTGTATGGAAGGGGAGTGTACATAAATGCTATTAGTTATTAGTTAGGTATAAGTTAGTACTTAAATAATTAATTGTACATAAATATATGTGAGCTGCAGTATTTATTTGATAATGGTGTGTTTTTTTTTTTAAAAAGAAAGAATGTTATGGAGAACTAAGATATTTGTAAGATTAGTTGACAGTAGTTCTTTTCTTAAGAACATCTTTAAAATGTCTCTTGACAGAGAGCAGCATTCGGGCCTTATCATTGATGCTTCTGATTTCCTCTGGTAGACGATTGAAAAAAGTTCTTCCCTGATAAGTATAATGATGCTGTGCAAAAGACGTATTTAGTTTTGGGCATAGAAAAACATGTTTAAGTCGAGTTCTGTTTTCATTTAAAAATGGATATTTATCTTTTTCTTTTATTATTTGAATTACTGAATTTTTAATATATAAATCTTTAAATGTGGGTACTTGAAATTCTTCAAACAGGCGTTCTGTTGGGTAGTCTAAGGATTTTTTTAATATAATTTTAATAATTGCTCTTTGTACAATTTCTATTGGAAGAAGGTTACATTTATACGCGGATCCCCAACTAATAATAGCGTATTGTAGAGTGGATTGAACTAAGGCATAGTAGATTAAATATAGATTTTTTTATCGACAGAAAATTTCTAATTCTTAAAAATATATATATTAATTATTATAATATATATATTTCCTCGCAAACTCTGGACTGCCATCAATAGAATAAGGTGCTCCCATAGCCGTTGTGCTCACATGATGCATAGATGGGGCCTTAAAGAGTCGGCGACGTGTGAATGCGGTGCGGTGCAGACCATTGAACATGTTGTCAACGAATGCCCGCTCCATTCATTCCCCGGCGGGATTGACGAGGTCCACAGGGCAACTCCTGAGGCCCTAGACTAGCTCGCAGATCTAGATGTCCCCCTCTGACCCCCCACCATACGAAAGAAGAAGAAGAATAGGTAGAGCCATGTTAATTTGTGGAGATCTAGAAAGGATACAAGGCCGATAAAAATTATAATAATTTCCACCTTTTTATAGCGCCGTTTAGTGATAAAGTCATGTCAAGTGTACTTGATGGATGGGATTAAAAGGTACGCTTATTTAGTTAGGGCATTCAAAAGGGAAGATATGACGCGAAGTGAATAGCCAAGGAAGCCATGGCATGGTCAAGTGAATCAAATACTTTCAGTCGGACCACGCCAAGAGACAGAATAATAGAAATATACAGATAAATCATTTTAAAAAGAGCACGTTTGAATGTATCGTATATTGAAATTTAATATATATACCTCGCGGTAGTCCTCCGGTAGAGTGCTCCGTAACGCCACCAAGCATCCATTTATTCAGATTTATCTGGACGAGTATTAGACGATTTAAGAATGCGAATGAAGCAAGGAGTATTTGTCGAGATAGAGGGTTTTGGTGGTATATCCTCTCTGCTGCATAATGTAGTTTCGGTATCGAACTTCGATCAATGCTTGGTCGAAGGTATCGAAGACAATACTTCATCCAAAACACGATTGTAAACATTAATGCACTACCATAAAACTCTTTTGTGAGGGTCGGGTGCAATATTTAGAATCTTACCTACCTATTTTATTACCAAAACTACCCCCATAAAATAATTATTTTAAAAAGGGACTTTCTTTCCATTGAAACAATAGCAAAGTGACGTCTTTACAATGATTATTACATGGAAGGAAGTAGCAATAAATATAAATGGTTAGGTTTCAATGAATTGAAGGTACAATTTGCAATGAATGTTAGGATTTTTAGAATATATATATTTTTAAATTATTTATTATTTTTACTATTTTAGAACGCTGTCTTTGTTTAACTTGCTATTTCGATCATCTTCTAAAATGCATATTTTTCATAATAACGGCATGCCGCCACCTCGAAAACCATTTATTGGATAACCATCACTTCTGCCATAAGTGACCTCAAGTAGTTTGTTACGTTTGGTGACTTAGCAGGGGTGCCCAGGTTCATGGGGTAGGTTTGGTTGCGGATCTTGGCGGCGGGTACGTCTGCATACCAACTGGCTCTGCGTGACTGGCCGGGTCGGGAGAGACTGGTTGAGGGAGACCTTTTGACCTCTCCAGCAGGAAGATCTTTCCCCAAAGATGACATAGACCCTGAAGCGAATTATTTTCCTCAGGGCCTCATGTGTGGAGCTAATGTAAAAAAAATACTGTATGCCTGCACTACAGGATCCACAGCTTACGTTCTTATAGTTTCGTATAGTACTAGATGACGTGTGGTCGCCATTTTACGATTTATTGTAGATTTACTATAGACGAATGCATTACATAATATGTAGGTAAATATAATAACAAAGTCTTTGTTTTGCTTTTTTGTAGAAATCTTTTACATTTACATTTTAACCTATATTTTGTTATGATAAACACATCGGATGAATGTTAAAATAACAATTTACCTAAATGTGTTTTTGTCGTTATGTTCCTGTGAAATAAATGTTTTTAATTTGCTGTGTAAACTATTTCCACTCATAAAAGTCAATTTTATCCTAAAAGTTATCACTAAAAATCGATATAAAAAATAAATTTCGCAAAAATGTTAAAACATACGAGTATTTAAAAAATACTAGTGGGCAGTTCACACCGGTAGAAGCGAAACCTTCAGAAAATTAAAGTAGACAAGAGTGGGAAGGCTACGCAGCACCGCATAAAGAGGAGACCGATTATTCTAACCCATTCTCTATAAATGCTATAGATGCATGTGTTTGTCTCTTTTTAGTGTCGCTTTGTCGTTTCATCCAGTTTCAAATCACAACGGTGCTAAAGAAGTTTTCACTTCAAAGTAATTATATCATTATTTTTTTCGTGGTTTGCTTATTGTTTTTTTTTTGTGTCGCTTTTTCGTTTCATCCAGTTTCAAATCACAATGGTGCTAAAGAAGTTTTTCACTTCAAAATAATTATAATTTTTTTTTTTTGCGGTTTGTAAAAACTGTAACAAAAATTTAAAATTCGAGTGTTCTTTAAGTATTGTATTTTTATTGTAATCTATTTCTCTATGCAACTAGTGTTAAAACCATTTTATCTGGTATTAACTTAGATCAGCAAACATAAAAAGCTCTTTACGATAAAGTATTTAAAAAATGATAGTAGGTCGGTGTCAGCCCTTACTAGTACCTAGCGCATTCCACATGTGGCTTTCTGAAACAATAGTGCTATTCTGGAGGCTAACGTGACCCTAGGCGGTCGCTGTCACAGCCGCCCGCCTTGTTGGGCGTTTCAAATAATATTTGATGATTTATTATGAATGATTATTTTTTTAATATTTCAGTTTTACGGCACAAAATCAATATTTTTTTCTTACAATAAATTAATATAAGCCAAATAAAAAATATTCACCACAATATTTTTACAAAAAACCTGAAATAATTTCCAAATCCCATAGAGTAACGCTGTGTTACAAGACGGTTTGTCGAGGGTATTTTTAGCATGGTATGGGAAAGGTTAATAAGAAATCAACTTTTGGGCGAGATGTTCCCTAAATATTCAAGGACAATATTATTTGATACACCAAAACATATTTCTGTTTTCATTTAGGTATACTCGATGGTCTCCGTGGTCGAGGAGTAAGGCTCTTGACTAGCATTCCAGTCAGGGCCTATGTAAACTTTGGGATTGGTGTGTTGAGGGTCTTTTTGGAAAGGAAGGAGTGAACTTCGGTCTTAAAAAGACCCATGTTGTACGAGGGAGGAAACACAGAGGCCGTCAAATCGTTCCACAGCGGAGTTGTTGTATTAAAAATAAATTCATTTTCTGGTTGTAGGTAGATTCGCTGTCTACTTCATCTCTTGTCAGAATTCACATAATCAGTTCCAATTTTGAAAATTTCAAAGCAAATCCGAGTTCTAAAGTTCATTGAATACCTGCAACCGAAATTAGTATTTTTTTAATAATATTATTTAGAAATAATATTCCTGTATCCTTTTGGTTTTGTAGATCAGGGTGTGCAGCGCCCCCAGCAGGTGGAGGTGCCCACAGTAACGGTGAAGGAGGGTGGAACGCTCGCCCTGCGCTGCTCTGTGCCATGGCCTGCCGCTTACTGCTATGTGCTCCGCCCTGATGCCTCGCTCATCCACCCCACCATGGGGGCGGCAGCAGGCCTGCTCCGAGCGGGCATCTGCTCGCTTACTGCCACGGTAACAAAACAACATTCACCGTGTTCTTGTCACCTTCTGGAATTCAATGATTACTTATCCACTTTATTTCCATTTAGGGTTTAAGAAATGAACATTCTGGAAGATGGACCTGTGGGCTTCCCTCCAATGATGGACAAGAAGACGTTTTGTTTTATACTGACGTAAGTATGTCTTGTTAGTATCCTGAGTTAATCTTTATACTCCTCAAATATTGCCAATTGTTCAATTAAATTGAAAAATTAAAACCTCAATCTTAAAAGTTTAGCTAACAGTCGTAAAATGGAAGACTTGTGGTACTTGTTGTCAGTGGTTGAGTGGGCATAGAACTTGGGTCCCACCCGGGCGTCGCGTATTCGATTCCTCGGCTGGCTAAGTCCTCCATCACAATACAAGCAACATTTTCGGCTTTGTGTGGTGGTAGTAGGAGATTTTCAAACATTGTTGGGTGATTCATAACCCGGGAATGTTTGCCTTTCTTTAAAAAAAAAAAAATTCCAATAACAATTTTCAACCTTGTGTAATCGGCTGAAAATGGTGTGTTCAATAAAATTGATACACATACGTATATACTGTCCTATTCTCTTATGAAATTTAAACTAATCCTAAATGGCATGTTTACTGTTAATTTCTGAGGAAAATGTGGGTACAGCCGCCTCGGAAACCATTTATTTTATAACCAACACTCCTGATATAGGTCGCCCCATGTGGTTCACTAATATGTGGGTTATGGGTGGCGAATGCATTTAACCATCTACTGCGTGGCTGGCCAGATCAGGAGAGATTGGTTTAGGAAGACCTAACCTAGATCTTTCTCGATTCATCGCCTTGCACCCCAGTGGGAATTATGGATTCATACGTCCATCCTCCTGAACACATTGACCCCCAGATTCCTACCCACCCTTCATACTTTTTTCATTCTTAAAACATTCTCTCCTTTCTTTCCCTAAAAAAAACCCTCCACACCGCATCCACAAAGATGACATAGGTCCTATTTTTTTCCTCAGAGCCTCATGTGTGGAACTAATGTAAAAAAAAAAAACCTTTTCAAAAAATTGTTACTATCCTTGATTTTGTCAGTGGACTTTTTTTTTACTTTACTATGTGATGTATGTGATTAATTCTTTTGTATCTACGGCGAACCCTTCACATTCAATATTTAACAAATATTGTGATATATATTGAGGGATCACAGATGTCTAGATTCCTGAATTCCGTATCGTGAACCCACAGATCGTGATAAATATTGACAGATCACAATTAATATTGAATGTGTAGCCTACGCATCAATATTTATCACAAATCCTTGGGATCACGGTACGGAATTCAGGAATCTGTACATCTGTGAGCCGTATTATTATTATCCGTCAATATGCTAGCCTGCACATTCAAGAAATATCACAATATTTGATCAATATTGACAGATCATAATAAATATTGAACATCTGGAGTAGCACTCTGGATCCATATTGATGAATCCCAATTCATCAATACTTCTTCTTCTTGTGCCTTGTCCGTTCAACGGACGTGGGCTATCATGTTGGCTATGCGGACTTTGTTTACTGCAGCCCGGAACAGCTCCACGGTAGACTGGCCATACCACTGTCTCAGGTTTTTTAACCATGAGGTTCTCCTTCTTCCAGGGCCCCGTCTTCCGGCAATCTTTCCCTGCATTATGAGATGCAGGATCTCATACTTCTCTGGATGTCTCATCACATGTCCAAGATATTGAAGTTTTCGGATTTTTATAGTTTTAATTACTTCCTTTTCTTTATTCATCCGAACCATAACATCTTCGTTTATAACCCTGTCCATCCAGCTTATTTTAAGTATTCTTCTGTAGATCCACATCTCGAATGCCTCAAGTCGCCTAATAAGTTCTTCAGTAAGCGTCCATGCTTCCATTCCGTAAAATAATATCGAAAACACGTAGCATCTGACCATTCGCATTCGTAATCCAAGGTTGAGATCATGACTGCAGAACATTTTTTTCATGCGGATAAAGGTTGCACGAGCTTGCTCAATGCGGCATTTGATTTCAACTGAAGGATCCCATTTATCATTTACATTGCAGCCCAAGTATACAATACTCTGTACGTTCTCTAGTTTTGTTCCAGCAATATAAAGATTTTCATCCAATGCGTTATTTTTGCTTATGAGCATGTATTTTGTCTTATTTATATTCAGTTCCAGCCCAAAATTCTCACAAGTCTTCACTATTTGATTCAGCAAAAGTTGTAAATCCTCAATGTTACTTGATAGAAGTACTGTATCATCTGCATAACGCAGGTTGTTCAGAATCTTCCCATTTATAACAAGTCCTTGAGTAGCCTCTTGCAGAGCTTCATTGAATATTTCTTCTGAATATAAGTTGAAGAGCATAGGTGAAAGAATACAACCCTGTCGCACGCCTCTCTTTATTTCTACTTCGTCTGTTAGACATTGCTCTACTCTTAACTGCTCCTTTCTGGTTCCAATAAAGATCACCAATTATCCTTATATCTTTATCGTCTATCCCGGAGGTTTTCAGAATTTGAATCATTTTGTCATGTCTAACTCTATCAAATGCTTTAAGGAAGTCAATGAAGCATGCATGTACATTTGTATTCACATCTCTACATCTTTGGATTAGTACTTGAATACTAAATAACGCTTCCCGAGTACCCAACCCATTTCGAAAGCCAAATTGTATGATACCTATCTTTTCTTCCACTTTGCGATATACGCGTCCATGTATAATTCGCAAAAATATCTTTAATAAGTGGCTCATTAAACTAATTGTGCGGTGGTCACTACATTTTCTTGCTTTTGCTTTCTTAGGGAGAGTAACAAAAGTGGATCGAAGCCAATCTAGTGGAATAATTCCTGTATTATATATTGAGTTAAAGAGACTCGTCAATACTAGGATCCCTTTATTTCCTATAAGTTTAAGGATTTCAGCCTGTATTCCATCTGGGCCCGCTGCTTTCCCAGTTTTAGAGAGACGAATTGCGTGTTCTACCTCATTTGTTGTGATTGGTGGGCCTGTTGTTATATTTCCCACATCATATTCTGCGCTTCTATTATCATTGAAGAGTTCTGAGATGTAGTCTTTCCATCTTTTTAGTTTTTCGTTAATATCGGTTAGAAGTTTTCCATCTCGGTCCTCCAGTTGCCATATGTTGGTTTTACGATTTATTCCAGTCAATTCTTTGATTTTCTTGTGCACTTGGAAAATATCATGTTTATCATTGTGGGTTTCAATTATAGCACACTGTTGAATATGCCAATCAGCTTTTGCTTGCCTAATTTTACTTCGAATTTCTGTTTGGGTTCTTTTGTATTCTTCCATGTTTCGATTTTTGTATTTTCTTCTTACTTCCATGAGGTAAGATCGATACAGATTGTGATAAAAATTGAAAGTGTAGCCTACGCCTAATACTTAACCTTAATGAGAACATTTTGTAAATGGATTAATGACCTTTCTTTTTTTTTCTTCTATATGTATTATGTTTAGTTATCATTCTGTTATGTAAAAATTCCTAATAAAAAATAAATACTGCAGTCATCCTAGAAACAGAAACTCTACTGAGCGACTAGTGGAACTTCTGGACTTGTCTACGTTCATTTGTATTCATGCAAATTTTTAAAATTGGTATTAATTATTTGATATCGCAGGTGGAAGTGTACAACGCCCAGCTGAGCGCGACAAGCCGCAGCGCGACCGCCGTGTGGGGAGGAGAGCTGCGGATGCTGTGCCGCTCCGCCCTGAGAGCCCCGCTGCGTTACTGCCGCTTCACTTCCCCCCAGGGGCAAGGCTACTCACTGGAGCCCAACTCTACCTTCAGTTCCAGGTAAGGCAAAGCCAGGAGCAGCGCGACACACATGAACTCATCTTTACTTCCAGGTCTAGGGGGCATATTCCTAAACACCCAAAACGTAAATTATTCGTGATATTTCAGTAAATGTCCAAAGTAACTTCGTAAATACCAGACTTGTCAGACGCTAACACAATTATTTATGAGACTAGGAGAATAAATATGAATGTTAGTGGAAGCGCATTAAAAAACAGAGACTAGGGGAGTAAATGCGAATGTTAGTGGGAGCGCATTAATATTAAAAAACAGAGATGAGGGGAGTAAATACGAATGTTATTTGTATCACATTAATATTGAAAAACAGAGACCAGCGGAGTAAATAAGAATGTTAGTGGGAGCACATTAATATTAAAAAACAGATACTAGGGGAGTAAATACGAATGTTAGTGGGAGCCCATTAAAATTAAAAAAGCATAAAAATGAAGTGAAAATTTTAAAAGTATTTAATAAAACATGACTTTTTTTAAATCTCGACAAATGCCTAAAAAGCATTTAAAGATAGAGTGTGAATTTTTCATACCTATAACATCTTAAATAACAGAACAAAATGTGTTTTTAATAATTTTCGGAGTATTCTTTGCGATTTTTTTTCTTCGAATGAATTTCATATGTTTACCGTTTTGGCTCGGCAATAATGTATAGATATCATCTTCAAAAATTTCACATATTTTTTCAAGGAACTTAAAAACTTAAAATGTTCAAGCGAAATGTGTTATAAATCGGTAGAATCTTGGCTCCACTAGTGATCTCTGTGGGCGAGGACAGGAAGGTCCTATAAATCTAATCCGCCCCAAAGTGTTTCCTTGCTAAATTTATTTCATTTCGAAAGCATCGAAAAATCTCCAAACATTTCATTAATATATATATGAATTAAAGGTTTAGTTATTTTGGAGCCGGTCTGGAAGCAGGAGAGTGCGGGATTAGAATTACACGAGCAACAGAGAGTGACGTTGGCATTTGGACCTGCGCTACCACTTTCAACTCCAAATATGCCGAGGAATTTGCCGTCATCATGGTGGAAACTTTAAGTAAGTACATCCAAGAGAAGTGACGAGGACCAACGAGCTAATCTTGTTTTTTTTTTTTAAATAGGCAATCCACCCTAAAAAAAGTGCAACTAATCTTGTTGACCAACAGTGTGTTTTTCATTCTAGTATGTAGTAACATAATATATTCACTGCGAATCAATTTGTGGACTATTCAATAATTATAGAGTTAATTTTTCAAGTTGACACAACTATGTTGGAGCACACACTGTCAGACAGGGTTGGGTAGAGGAAGGAGAAACATACAGTTTCGTCAACATTGTATTTTAATGAAAGTTGCTCAAATTATTTGTTACTGATTCCTTCGACACCGGTTGTCATTAAACTTTCCACATGAGAATGGCTTGTTTCTACAAACTCGTTCTTGTGTATTCGATTCGTTTGTACACTTATTTTGAGCTTCTGCGTTTCCTCACTCCTACAATACGAACCAATCAGGTGTTTTTCCATTCTTTCCTTTAAAAATATGATTTTATCCTCTATAGTCGAGGGGTAAGACTCTCAATTAGCAATCCAGAGGTTGCGGGTTCAAATCCCGGCATGATTCATTTAATTAATAATTTTTTTTTATGTTTTTCACAATTAATTCACTCAAAACATATTTAGTATATTTGCCGCAGCTCCAAAATGGTAGATACTTTCAGTAACGCCCTAGTGAAAGACCACCGTTCAGATTTGAAATGTTCCTGGAAATGGCTTTAGCCGTGTTTGGTGACCAGATCTGAATAGCCAGGTACTTCCCCACCTTCCTCTTCACCCATCTTATTCCCCTTCACACTACCTTCAATATACCTTAATTAGGGATGCTATAGTCTCACTGGCTCCAGGCAGTTGGGAGCAATTGGGACTCTTGTGCAGTATTCACACTAAAAGATTGAATCTACACAGCACTCTCAAAGATGACGTTGGCCTTGAGGGAAGCGATTTCCCACGTGGTCTCCAAGTCGAAACGTTTGAAGTCTGAAAGTCAAAACGTCTGCTTATTTACATTTATACTATTTTATAATATTTTCAGAGCCTACTTTGGCGTTTACGATCGGGATCAGTTTCGGAGCAGTGATAATAGTATCCGTGCTGATCGTCCTGTTGGTGGTTCGATATCGCAGAAAGAGGGCGGCTGCAGTGGCAGACGGGGAGAGGGCACCCACTCTGTCTCCCTCCCACCGGGAGTCCGACCACCCCCTCTACGGGGTCAATGACCCCAATCGAAGAGTTGTCGACGGAGATGACTAAGTTTAGTCAATCCTCTCTTTTAATCTATCGCTCTTTTTATTACAGCCGGATTTAACTAAAAGAGAGGGTACAGCAAAGATCTCGGTAGAAGGATCATTGTACACAGTGCCCGAAAACTCGTAGTACAAGCGGGAAACTACATGATATAGAAGACCAAAATAAAATTAAAACTTTCCGCAACTAAGGGGTTTAAAAAAAACCTTTGGAGCCGAGTCTACGCTACGTCTACTCATTTTAAAAGACATTAACCCCCTGGAGGAATTTTATTCAGATTGTATCTAAAAAATTCTAACTTCGGACTTGATTCACTCGAAAATGAAAGCTCGAATGAATAAAAAGTTTTACTTACCACAAAATCGACTTCAAATGTGATGTATGTAGATTCACAAGTTTACCGCTTGTACTACGAGTTTCCGGACACCTTGTAAGAATTCATAATTGTTTTCAGAATTTAAGCACGGTTATCAACCAAATTTATGTAATACTTCCTTGTAATCTTAAATAATAATATTCTAAAACTTCCCTTGTTTTTCTGCAAACCTATCTAATCACTGAATGTATTTTTTTTTATTGGTCATATGAATTTTATTTTAATTTGTAATTTTATTTTTATTATTTCTTTTCATGTTCAAAATTATTTCCAATGACAAATATATTCCAATGATATATACCTAATGAATAATATGATAAATGATATAACATGCAAAAGCCCTCTGGGCGTTAAATAAATAAATACTAGTAACTATCTTGTCTTGTGATTTATCTTTAATATTTATATTTAATTAAATATCACGTTAATACGTTCTCCACATGCCAAATATACTAACACGCTTATAATAAAGTAGGATACATTTAAGTTATATACAATTTTTCCACAACTCTGTTAATGCGGAACCATTGAACTGGTACAAACGTATGTTAACATATTTGGGGATAACTGTAGACTCGCATGTGAAATGAGATTCTCACACAAGTAATATCTGCAAACGAGCTATTGCGGGGCAAATTTACAAAAATAATCTATTTTTCATTAGCGGAATCTACTATCAGATACGGACTAACTTCTTGGGGAAACTCGTGCTAGACAAAAATGTAGGTTGAATCAAATCAAATCAAACAATCCAAAACTCAATGATTAAGCTTTTGGTAAGCAAAAGTATTTATGCACAAAGAAGAGATACAAAAATATTATATGAGTCATTTAACATATTATTATTACCTGTTCGACGAATATTATGGTTTAAAATTGTGTACCATAACCTATTGTCGGATTCCATACATAAAGAAAAAGTAGATCATCCCGAATATCGGATGGGGGTCAACTGTCAGGGGATCATCTGTCGGGTCACCATTTATTTATTACTATGTATACTTTTTATGTAGGGTTTATAAATTTAAACGTAAGTAAGCAATAGGTATTATTTTACAAACATCATTTAATTTCTAATTACACATACAAGTATCGGCAATATTAACAACTAAACTTAAAACTAAATATTTACGAAAGTGTTTTAAATGTTGAGTTAAAAGCCATTAGAAAATTTGTAAATAAAATAAAAATGATTGAATAATAATAAATAACATTAAAAGAGCTTCTAAGTATAATATTTGTACTTAGATAGGTAAAGTTCTGAAGCACGAGTTGAAACAAAACAAAAAACAAATTCTAATGATAAATTGTTTTTGTTTTTATTGATTATTATCAATATTTCTTCTTGGATTAACTTAAAACAAACCGGAATGATAATCCGGATTATAAAAAATGTTGGTGCAACCTCTTTTGACATATTGTTTTTAAAAACCGCTCAGGAAATGGAAACATAACAGAGTTTGTTTGTTTCTGCCGTAGTGTTTGAAAATATTTTGCAATATCCATTAGTCGCTTTTAATATGCCCACGTTTACGGATAATGGTATAAAAAGGCAATTACGTGCATTGCTTTTCACAATAATAATGGTGAGATAACAGATCAAACGATTCAAACACACAATTGGTATGTCAGTCTTCTCCAAAGGAAAAAAATAGTAATTCGGAGGAAACAGACATACGTACATTGTGGTGTCTCATCTTTTATCTCACCATTATTTAATGTATAAGAAAGGGCTGCAGCATTATTGTGCTAAGGAAAGGATGTTTATTGATTTTTTGTATCGTCGCCATTCCGTAAACGTGGGAATACTAAAAGCGCCTCATGCCTTGTCAAAATTCAGTCTGTATTTTTTTTAATATTTTGAATAAGCGTTCCGGTTGGTTAAAATTGTTGAATAGTATCACTGAGAATCAATATATTTCGAAATGCAATAATGGTTATTGCAGGTTTCTATTCTAAATCCCATAATTTGAATAAGCATTGAGTATTGTTTACTAGGGAAAATGTAAATATTGTCCTTTTATAATAATTAGGTCTAATAATATTTTAAAACATCTTTTGGTGAATTCAGGTACAGCTATGGGTCACTATGGATTAGAATTATCAAAGTGTGTTTCAGTGAATGTTTCCGAATGGTTTCTTAAACAAATGTACTATTTTTCAAGTGGATTAGAAAATAAATGAAAAACTTTATTAATTTTTAGGTTATATTCATATTGTTATACAGAAATTAATCTGGGATAAGGTGGTCGGAACAAAAACATGTGATTTTAGTTATAATATAAAATTAATTTACCAATTCTTCAGATCAATTTTATCAAAATTTGCTTACAAAAAGCGTTAGATATAAAGATGGCGTGGTAAGTGAAACATTATGTGTTTATTAAAACTTCTCAATTGATTTCGTGACAGAATTTGGTGTGTATTTTAAAAGAACCTAACACTTAATTATATTTATTTTTTTCTGGAAATACATGCTTATTATGCAATAATACATTAAAAGACAAAAAACTCTTTTATACCATTCAATTACACCCACATTAATCTAAAATGTTGAAAAATAACTAAATTGAAAATACCTTTCAATACTTCGGCTGCATCTGCGCCCGATGTTTTGTACGTTTTGACACTAAAAAAGTTATCGCGATAAAGCCGATCGGCTATCGTCGCGAACATTCGGGCTGTGTGTGGTGTATGGCGATAACGCAATACGCATCACCATTAAATAAAGCACACGCGGTGTTTAAGTCACATCCCTGGACCACAGGCTTTATCGCAATAACTTTTTTAGTGTCAAAATCTACGAAGCATCGGGAGCAGATGGGGGCCAAAGCATTAGAATAACACAATAACTTTGTATTTATAAATGTTTGATTGATTTGTTGGTACTTAATGTTTGTTTTAATTTTTATTTTTCATAAATCCCTATATATTATTCTTAATAATATTATTTACAATAGATAGAAAAAATAAATTAAAAATACAGAAAAATAATGAGAGTTTTGGCTTTTAAATTTTGATGTTATGTACAAAAGCAGACCCATTCAATTACATCCTTCTGCCAGTTGAATGTTCATTAAATTTTTTAAAAAGACAAGTGGAAAAATATACACCGTATTTTATAATAATTTCCCATCTGCACTAGAGATGGGTAAGTTCTGCATTTTTCCGGAGGCCTCCGAGACGTGCTTCCTTTTAAAAGCACTTAAGTTCTTGGAGCAGGTCCCGGGAGCCACTCCCGACTCGCAAATGGCCCGAATGCGCAAAAGAATTCTAACGCGCATCTTGCTTCCGACTCGCAAATGGCTCGAACCGAGACTAGCCAGACCTCGGAGCCAGAGCTCGCAAAAAAACTCGAACGCGTGACCTACTCTCGAGCGTCTCGAATTGAGATGCTCGGGTTCCACCCTAGCCGGACCTCAGAGCCGGAGCCCGCACACAAAAGAACTCGAACGCGCCACCTACTGCCGACTCGCCATGTGGCTCGGACCGTGACGCACGGGTTTGACGAGTGCGAACTGCCTCCACGCTGCCACCCGACTGTGGCTCGGTCCGCCGAGTTCCGGCTACAAGTACTGTACCGGGTTCTTTGGGAGTAGTCAATTTGAAAAGGAAGTAGGAGTAGGAGCCGCTTTGCGTGAAGAACCTGAGTTTAAGAGCCCACTCCAGCTGAACCTACACATTGCTAATCTGCACAGGCCTGAAATTGTTAAGTCCCGTTGTGTTTTTTTTTTCATATTTGAAATTTACATGGTACTTACATGAAAATTAGTAATTAAATAAATTTATTTAATACACTTTAATAAATAGTCACTATTTGAGAAAACAAACACTTTTAAAGTTTCGTCTCATAATTATTAAAAACAATGTTTTTTTTTCACTTATATTAACTATGTTAAATTCACTTCGTAGGTACGAGTATTATTCAACTGTAGTGAAAATATTGCGTGGCAATTTTTCGTACAGTTAGCACATTTGGTAGAAAGAGTTCAGTTTTGTTTGAGAGAGAACACGGCGAGCTCCTGGATCTCCGTGCGCTGGGCTGCTTTTGCCGGATGTCATAGATCTGTAAAAAAAAACACTTTGAAAATGTGGCAAAAATTTACTGGCATCCGATTTCAACTGTTGTACTATTAATTTAGAAAGGACAAAGTTGAAAAAAATGTTGACAATCCTTGGCTAACACAAATAATTGAACAATATTTTTAAAAGTGCACAAGGAATTAAAAAGTTCTGAAAGGCTATTAAATATAAGTGGAAGCTGATAGAAATATGTAATTCATTTGATCAAAAGAAGATTTAATTGCCACAAAGTTCATACCAGGGCCAATTCTATCAATCACATATTTTTAGCTTGACCCTCTATAAACATTTGTCGTCTCTTCTATCTAAAATTGCCTTCCATCCGTTCAACATCTCGTCTCTTCTAAGAGTGAACTCGACTCCAATCTTTCATAAAATTGTGAAATTTGTCCATTTAAATGAAATTAATATATGAATTCACATTCCTTCTCTGCATAATGCTAGTCTTCTAAGAGTGAACTCGACTCCAATCTTTCATAAAATTGTGAAATTTGTCCATTTAAATGAAATTAATATATGAATTCACCTTCCTTCTCTGCATAATGCTAGTGACAGACCTAGCTATAAAAGCGCCAGAATTTTTTCGCTTAGCCTATTTCAACATGCTAGCGAGCGATATGCTGAAATAGGCCAAGCCAAAAAACACTGGCGATTATGTAGCCATGTCTGTCACTAGCGTAATTCAAAATGATGACCTTTGAAGATTGAAAGCTAGAAAATTTAAAAAAAAAATCTATCCCACATCACCACTTATGCCGATGGATTGTATGATTTTTTTTTTTGTTTTTTAAAGAAATTTAAATATTCTCGGGTTACGAAAAACTCGACAATATTTTAAAATCTCCTACTACCACCACAAAAATAGGAAAATGTTGCTTGTGTTGTGATGGAGGACTTAGCCAGCCGAGGAATCGAATACACTACGCCCGAGTGGGACGCAAAGGTCAACTCAGCTACTGACCGGTGAATAAATCAGGATATGCACTCTGTCTCTTATGTACGGTGCTGCTAGAACAAGGCGGATAGCGATAAAAGCAAAGCTGTAATCAGTGGCGACATGTGATGTAATTTTTTGTTGTTTTAATTGAAAAAAATGTCATTGGACAGCAAAATGACATAAAAAAAATTTTATACCAAATATTCTCAGAAATCACTGATTATAATCCTACGAGTATGTGCTGATTCTTCGTGTATATTACAGACAGGAATTATTTCTAATTACCCATGGTCTCCTGCTGAAGGTCCAGCTTGTAGGTGGGGCTGTCATAGGGCGGCAGCGCGGTGTTGTTGCGGCCTTGCGGGCCGGCGTGGTTGGTGTGAGCGGCGGGCGCGCAGATAGGGGCGGAGGCCGCGCGATGGCGCCGCAGCAAGAGCAGCAGCAGCACCAGCGAGACCACGGCACCCAGCGCGGCCAGCAGCGCCACGGCCACCAGCGAGCTGTAGTAGTCGCCGCGGTGGCTCACGGAACCCTCCAGCAGCTTGCCTAAAATTACAAACATTTGCGTCAACCCCTTCCCCAACCCCATCAAATACATAATACACCCCAGACTAGTTTCCCATATCTTTAGAATGTAAGCTGGTTGTCCCCTACAGCAGCTTTCCTGCAATCATAACCATTCGCACATTAGTATCAGCATCAACTCTGATATATTCTATACAATATTCCATAACCCATTTATCCTGATGAGGTCTATTTCCATCAAATTCATATCAGACTAGATTATCATATCTTTAGAACGTAGTCTGACGAACCCCTTCGCAGCTTGCATGCCACCACAACCATTCGCACATTAGTATTAACATCAATCCTATTGTATTTTTTTTTTTACATTAACTCCACACAAGAGGCCTTGAGGAATATAATTTCCCTCAGGGCCTACGTCATCTGGGATGCTGTGTGGAAGCCATCAAGCTTCCATACAATATTCCATAATCAGTTTCCCATCCAGATTCATCTTTAAGATATGGGTGTTGTTCAGTTTTGAAATGAGAATATGCATAGTTCCTACCGGGATATCATTTCATTTACCCAGTTCCTACCTCTCCCTAACCATCACCTTGCTGGAAAAGTATTTGAAATTTGGAACAATGGCGAGAAAAATAGCAAATTCGAGTGCATTTGTTTTTTGAAAAACAAAAAAAGATTTGGAAACACCTTGGAAATAATTTATTGGTGTTTTTCCTGTACGTAATCTCGTTTTTAACTAAAAATAAGGTGTTTGAACGTCTCGAAAGTTAATAATATTGTTTTGTACTTATTCGTTTTGTTGTGGCGATAATCATCTTGAGGCATCCCAGTTGAACTGTATAACTATATTGTATTTGTGTTGTGTGCTCCTTCGCAGAGATATAACGGTAAGTGATTGGTTATCTCTTTTCTTTGCGTACCTTGTTTTTCCTACACATTTTATAACCCAATTCCAGCAAACATCATTTCGACTCTTTTCATTCTCTAGTATTTTTACAGTCTATTCACAGTCCATCTGAAGTGAAGTTTCAAGTGCATCTGAAGCCAATGACGTTATATAAATAGACTCGCCATAGTCTCACATGCTCTTAAAATAATGTGGCAAGTAAGCAACACTCTTTTGTTTTCAGCGGTTTTCAGTAATTTCTTAATTCAAAAATTATTCATATATTAAAAAGTTATGCTACATTCACACTGAAGCCAAACTTCCAACTCGAACTTCCAACGCATGAACTACCCTTCTACGCAATCGTCCGAAAGTTTGAAGTTGGAAGTTGACCTCAGTGTGACCGTACCATAAGACAATTAAAGAATGTGTGTTTCTTCTCAAATGACGTACAAAATACATACAAAATTGTCAGACGGGGAACATGAAAATTAATTGTATTGCTTATAATAATCGATAATAATAATTAATTTGTGTGTACATATAAATTAAATGTTATTTCTTCACTTTTACTAATGTTTGCCGTGTAATGGAAACATTTTCTCATCATACAGGAAGGGCATTTTGGCGCTTTTTTAAATGCAATTTTCCTACTGGTAATGGCGAAATTACACACGTCAACCACATTGATGCGATTTGGTTGAACGGCATATAATTGAAAGGGTGTACTGTTTACACGTACTTGACAGAAGTGGACCATTCAATCACATTGCTGTCATAGATTTTAGAATGTCTTCGAAACAGGTCGTGCGCGCGGGAATTAAGTTAATGTGTGATCATTTAATTAACGAGTTAATGAGAGGCGTATGCACTTCCCTCCATTTAAAAACCATTTTCTATGTTGACAACTCACTACAAAATAAACAGTCACAGTTTGGCACTTCAATACGCGCGCACAGTGCTGCGCGCGCATGCAACGCCGCATGCGCACGAAGGACAAACGAACCAATCGCATTGAAAATATTAAACAAGTTGAATATTTTCAATGCGGTGGAAAGATGACGCGCAATGACATGGAAACATGCAATGTCTTGTTTACACGGTGCAATTTGGTATCTACAACCTAATTGCGCAGCAGAATTGAAAGGTCTAATATGCCCATAAGACATGACCTTACTTGAAGAGTGACAGTTTAGTACTAAAGTACTAGAAATCGAGAACAGTGCAATTAATTGTCTTGCGTTTGGCTTCCCACTTTTGAGATTTCTACCCCGCGTCTAAAGTATGTAACATCTTTGTCTGAAGCTGTAATTTGTAAGCAGTTTCGAATGCAACAAGTGTCAAATGGCAAGTGTCAAATATTATGCATAAATATTATTTGACACTTGTCAATGTCAAGTGTCAAAAATTATGCTGTTTCTACTCGTTCTTCAATACTTGAAGATTTGGCCGAAGATTATAAGGAATATAAAATCATCCTTATGTTTACTGAATTACTCAAGTGTGAAGCCAATGTCCACCGCTTATTTCTTACTCCTGTCCCGAGACAACGGAACTCCTCACCTTTCCCAGTGAGACAAATGTATCAAAAACCATTGATATAAATGTTATTGAGGCAAAAAAATGTGAATTTTAGAGAACTAGCATCATTGTTCCTTATGGTTGAGATTTTCTGCGTAAGATCTTTTTTGATTCTTTACTGTGCTTTTTCTTGAAGCTCAGCTGTGGAATAACCGACTTTTGGATTTCGTCCCTCCTGCTGTTGTCTCTTTAAGATCCCCTCCTTAAAATACCCACTAAACAGCATCACCAAAAATTGGATAGGTTATTTGTGGGAGTTAAAAAAAGTACCTTCTTGTGTGGAGGCCTCCTGGGGAGCTGGTTTGCCAGGTTTGGTCATCACGTCCTTGACATTACTGGTCTTAACCTTTCCGTTAGTCAAGTACAGCTCCAGCCATATTCGGTATCTGAAAACAATACAATCATGGTATTAACAATTATTTCGAAATGTGGTAAAACCATGTATGATCGTGAAAAAAATGTGGAGATCCGCAAAGAATGCAAGGCTGATGTAAGCGTAATGTGTAAGATTAAGAAGGGATCCTCAGATGGTTGGGGCATGTAGAACGAACGAACAAAGAAAGTAGTGTAAGAAGAATATATGACGCAAATGTGAATGGTAGAAGAAGTCGGGGACGCCCAAGGAAGACATGGCACAATCAAGTGAATCAGATACTTGAGTCAGGCCATGTCAAGAGTCAGAATAATAGAAGAGCGTGAATGAGACGATGTATGAATGTGAATGAGGCAAAGAGTGTGTGCCGAGACCGAGTTGTTTGGCCGTCCGTCTTCTCTGCCTACCCCTGTGGAGAAACGGCGTGATGGTTAGTTAATTAGTTTAGTTTCGGAATGTTGGTATAAACGTGATATAGGTATAAAATGTGATATTTATATACATATAAAGAGTTGAATAAAAATAAAAGATTTATAAGACGAGAAAGAGTATGTTTACAAAAGATTTAATTGGAGAACAAAATATTTAAACAAGGAGGAAAGGAAAGATAAGAAGAAAGAGTTAAAAGAAGAATAAAAAAAAATAAAGAAGGAATGATTTAAGAGGAAAAGAATTAATTTAGGAAAAAGTAAAGTAGAGAAAAAATATTTAAATAAGGAGGAAAGGAAAGAGAAAAAGAAAATACTTAACCCGGCGATACTCACTATCGGGTAAAAAATACCACAGAGTACAAAAAATTGGTTGTATTTTTTTTTCTACGCGTTCTGGCAACCCAAAATTCTAAGTACATTCAAACCGATAGTTCACACGCCCTCACCCCGTGGGGCGGTCAGTTCACGCATGGCGCTTGTTAATGATGGACATGTAAAGTGAGTATGGGTAAAAATACCCGGTAGCGACGATCCTTGTTCCATTATTTTTCAATATGTTTATGACTATGTTTTTGTTTTAGAGCTGTAATAAAATGAGTATTCCTCTAAGTGATAGTATAATAGAAGAGCTGCTTCAATAAGAAGACAGCGGAGAAGAAAATGTATCAGAAATAGAAGATTTTGAGGAGAATAGTGAACACGAAAGTGAAATTGAACAGGAAGCTGATAGTTCGGGCGCGCCCTCAAATTCAGAAAATGTTTTTGACCGTCTACCTTCAGATTCAGAAGTTGGTTTGCGAATTGTGCTTCAAAAAGATATGCCGCAAGCATACAACCCCAATATGTGAGGATTGTTATGATAGAGTGAAGTAGTTTCGTTTTTAGCAAAATATTTGAAACAGTTTGTTTAGTGTTGATTATCTCAATGTTCAGTAATTCAAAAGAAGAATAAGCACAGATTTAATACTATTACATAAAATACTGCATTACAAAATTGACTGTTCTGAATTACTTCAATTTATCAATATCCATGTTCCCCAAAAATCATGTCGACATTTATTACCCTTCTACTTCAATAACACCAGGACACTAGCTTATCAAAATTCTCCGTTTCCGAGACTTCACAGTCTCGGAAATAAATATTCTAAACTATGTGATATATTTCATCTTAAAACTAATCAGTATAAACGTTGTATATTCTATCACTTTTATTCTTCTAGGCACAAATAGATTTACATAATTTCTTCAATTTTTGTTTATATTGAATATGAGACTTCTTATCATTTTTACATAATAATGTATTTTTATTTTATTATTTGTTTTGTTGTTACACTGTTTTGTGTATTTTCTTTTCTCATTGTATTATATTTTCTTCATTTTTTGTTACTCAACTTATTAATTATAATGTAAAAGCCCATCAGGGCGTGTAATAAATAAATAAATAAATAAAATAAAAAAAAATAAAAAAGTATAAAGGTATCATTATTTTTTAGTATTTTAGGAGTGTACCTAGTTTATTTTCGATACCGATCTCAATTTTGCCAAATTTGTAAGAAAAAAAAATATTATTGTTGATTTTCGTAAGATTACTAAGAAAAAAATTATTTTTTAGGATAAACTCTCAATACAAATAAATAAACATTAAAACTTGCATTCGTAGTTTTATTTATGAACAATAGTACCAATAACACAAATACATTGTCAAACATTAAAACTCAAACGTCTTTTTGAAAATAACGGCAATTAAACTCTGTGGTATTTATTACCCGGTAGCGAGTGTTCATGTTCGTAAATACCTAGCGAGTACCGCCGGGTTAAATGAAGAATGAAAGATTTAAATAAAGAGGATAATAGTTAAATGAAGAAAAAAGTCTATGAGAAGGAAAAGAAAGAGAAGAAGAAAGAGTTAAGTGACGAAGATAGGGCGAAGGTATAAAGAGGAAAAGTGCTAAAAGAAGAAGAAAAGACTTAAATGAGGAGTAAAAGAAAAAGAAGGAGATAGAGTAAAATGATAAAGACAAGACTTGAACAAAAGGCATGAAGAGGAAAAGAGTTAAATGAAGAAGAAAAGACATAAATGATGAAGAAAAGGGATAAAGTTAGGAAGAGTTAAATGAAGAAAAACTGACTTAAATAATGAGGAAAATAGTTTCATTAAAAAAAGCCTCAAATGAAGAGGATAAGAGTTAAACGAAGAAAAGCGTTGTTAGTAAATATGAATACCTGGTGCCGGGAATGAGTCCAGTGATGTTGGCGGCGGGCGGAACATTACGCGCGGAGACGGCGAAGGTGCTGGAGTCCTGTCGTGCGGCCTCAGCCCGCCACACGGCGCGCCACACTCGCACAAAGCGCTCCGTGGGCTGCGGGACTCCAGACCAGCGCAGCATCAGGCCCCACGCTGTTACCTCGCTGGCCTCCAGCACCACGTTCCAATCATACATATCTGGAACAATGGAATGGGGCTCTTTAAGTAACAGCTTTAAAAATAATAAACTATTTAATATACAGCCCATACCTCCTAGAATGCTATAAATTGTTCGTAATGAACAACTACCTCCAGAGTCGACACCACGAGCTGCTATGCTTTCTACATGGCAAAATGGACCTGCTGACCCAGCAGAGTGTGAGATTTGGTACGGTGCTGCTAAATGATATCTCTAGATCTCTTGACATTTTCAACATTGGCCTTGCAGGTAACTAGAGTCATTTTAGGCAAGAAGTGTAGAATATATTTTTATTAAATTTCAACTTTTTATTTTTAAATTTTTTAAATTATTACTGCTTGAACCGGAGAATCTATCTTCTATAAATAGTGACAAAACACAACTTATGAAAAGTGATAATTTATTAAACTAAATTAGTTGTGTTTTTTCATCATTTACTTGATTTTATACCTATCCCTTCTCAAAAGTGTTCTGTTTGAACATTTAAATAAGTTTATGATACATGATGTCCGACAACCAACAGAAAAAATCCATGTAATCCTTGTAAAATAAAAAGTTAATAAAAAATAGAAGAATGCATTGCTATACCTGTGAGTGGTGGCGTGTTAAGCCTCACCATGAGCGGACTCTGTAGCTCCGTGTGCTGGCCGAGGAAGGGAATGAAGAAGATGCCCACCTCGTAGGATGTGTTGGCACGCAGACCTTCCAGCTGATAGGACGTCACGGCGCGGTGGATAAGCGGCGTGCCTGAGAACACCTTGCCGTCAATCTCGCGGTATCTGCACACACAAGGGTATCGAATAAGATTGGAAGTAAAAACCAACTGAACACAAATTTGATCAGATCAAAAATTATAATTTTCAAGTTGTAGTCCTTAGTCAACGCTTTGTTCAGTCGAGCGATTCTATGTCTTTTGTGGGATCGTTATCGAGATAACGAACGTGATCTCCTGTCAGATTTCTGTGATTTTTACATATTTACTGTCACATATCTTAGTTTAGATCGTTTTAAACATGAATTCCTGCGAGTGTGCATGATTGTGTATTCATTTAAGGTACGTTGTACATAGAAAAAGCAAATAAATCACACAAATCTGACAGGAGATCACGTTCATTATCTCGATAACGATCCCACAAGAGATATAGAATCGCTCAGCTGGTCAGCAAATAGAATATATTGTCAAAGTCCAAAGGCACAAGATAGGAAAATGTTGTAAAACACACATAAGGCTTTTCATGCAAAATGGCATCAGTCCCTTTATTTCTATTAACTTGTTTTTATATTATCGTTTTTGGTATATATTTAACTCTCCACATTTGCCTACTTATAAAGGGAACCATACAACTAGCATAAAGGAGAAAATGGCTACAGGACTACATATTTTCTTGTTAACCCTTCAAGCTTCTGAAGGAAATCAGCCACAAGCACAAACTTCCTTTAGAGCCTCTTGGGGAGAGATTTGACCCCAGGCGCCCATTGTAAAAGAATTTTTATCTTATTTTGGATAAAATCCTAAAAATAGAGCATGATTACAATTTGATAGTTAAAAGTTTATGATTATGAATAGTGTACCTGAGTTGAACTCCATCGATGTAAAGCAATTCATCCTGACTGAAGGGTCTCCAGGTGATCTGGGCCGAGGAAGAGTTGACCTGACCAACTGATAAGTTCGGCTCAATCGGGATCACTGGGGGCATTGTGGCTTCCTCCTAAAACAGATATAATAATTCATTGATATAATAAGAAGAATATTTGTTTGCTGCTGTTGATAACGCTAAGTCAAACTATAGGCAATATCTGATAGTAACCTCTAGGGGCAGTGTCCTGACGGTGTAGATGAGACTGCGTGGCACATAGGGCAGCTGCCTCAGTAGCAGCGCAGCCTGCAGGCGGTAGAGCGTGTCGGGAAGCAACCCACCGAGCTGGAACTCCAGTTGCGGCGTGGCCAGCAGGTCTCCAGGGGGCGCAAACTCCTGCAGGCGCCACGATGCAGGGTCAGGATTGCTAAACAAACAGATATTAGTAAACAGTTGGAGCATTTTTTTTATAATTTCGGAGAAGAATGTTCGGTATTCAATGAAAAGGTGCACCAGTCTCCATTCTCGAAGAGCTGGGAATACATACAAAATAGGCAGTTAACTATTGCTACAATCCTAAGATGCTTGAAAATGTCGATCGCTAATCTGAGCAGTCGATTCTGCGCGCCCATGGTCACTGATAGACTGGAAGGCAGGATAAACGAGGAAGATCACCGATTTGATGTACTGACCAAGGTACAAGGCACAAGCGTCCAGAACAATCATTTCCGTGGCTCTTGGTGTAGGGCAGTACCGTGAGGAGTGCTGGAGCCTGGTTCACCAGAGCAATATAAGGGGTAATCTCATTTCTGGGGATCATGACTATCTAGTCACGATCCTCAGAAATGCGATAACGACTCGTGAATACATTAGGCAAATTCAAACAATGAGAAAAAATAAATTTACAACTCCGGTAACCAACAACAATTTCAGACATTTTAAGATTTATTTCCACAAGGTATTCAATAAGCAAAGACTTTGTTAAGTTCATGTTATCATATTGAAGAAGATAATTACCTTGAATCCGTGTATCTCAGCTGCACCCTCCCTTGCAGACCGACCATGACAGAGGGCAGGCTGAACACCAGGCGCAGGGAGGTGGGTGAGGAGGCCTCGAGAGCCACCACTTGCAGGGCTCCCTCGCCGGCCCCGGCACCGCTGCTCGGTGGAGGGGGCACTGGGGGCAACCCACCCACACCTAACGGCACACTCGGAGCATTAGACAACATAACATAATATTGTTTATTTAAAATGCTTATTTACAGGCTGCTCTGCTTTCAAACCTTTGGGCGTGATGTAGCCAGGTTAAGCCATGAACTGCTTCAGACCATTGATTGGATATTATTTGACAATCCCCGGTGCCAGTTATGAATGGTTTAAAGTCATCCAACGCACATGTGATGAATTCACCAATAATTTGAATGGATTCGAAGTTTGGAAATAAAATTAAATGAATGTTAAATGTTTTACAGAACAGCGAATAAATTGCGTGCAATTACGATTGACATCAATGACTTACTGCATCGGATAGGGCTTAGTGCAACAGGACATGATACATTTAGTGAGTTTTTCAAAGAATTTTTTTAAAATTTGTTGTCAAATTAATTCTGAAACGTGAATGACAAAATATGCAAAAATTCAAGTGTTCTTTTAAAACATGTGAAAATGGTTCATCAATATTTTTATAAGATGTTTTTTAAGAGCTTTCGATGTAATTTGATAGTACAATTGATTCCACTCAATTAGGAGATACATTGGGCTCCAACATTTTGTTCCAAATAAGCAGGTGTCCAAGACCATAACAAGTGAAGTTAATCGAGTTCTCTTAAATTTATTCTTAACCTTTTAAAGACTATGTCGTTAAAGAACTTGCGATACCCGTGGACTGGTATTTCAAATTCTCATACATTTTTGTCATGTATAGATGACGCTCGTTTTTAGGCACGCGATGGTTGGCATGTATTCATGACGTTCGTTTAAACAGGGTTAAACTAAATTAAAATTTTGAAAAAAAGTATTACACAAAAAATAGGTACAATTAAAAAAAAAACATGAACAAACAAAAATTACATAAAATAATAACAGTAACCCAAAAAATGACTTCTCTCACGCGCGGCAGTGTACTATGATTTGAATTAAACGGAATGATGTCCCAGATGACAGAAGTGAACTAATATTGGTTTCTGTTTTCTTGGGTTTTAGCCCAAATAACCGGCTATCCCTATAAACCTGTGAACCTGTTAGGCGGAATCGACTGTATATCGAATCATCAAATGGAATAATAAGATACTTTTGATTAGTTTATAATTTGGTTTTACAAACTCGTCAGCCTTACTAAAAAAAACCACAGCACGACCGATAGCCTGTGTTGTTCTCGCAACATGAATAAAACAAATATACACTAAAACATGAAATATTACTAATAATATTTGTTCTCAAAATGTATTTTAAATCTGGCAACAGTGTAATTTTTTATAGTGTACATATTAAATTGTTTGTTTTCATTCATAACCGCTAGGTGGCGGCGCCTGCGCATTCGTCGTTCGCTCTGAAAACATTTTAACCGCGAAAGTAATTTCGCTCCGCGGATGTGTGTGCAACATTACTAAATGTGATTGAAATTTCTATATGACTAATTCACTCTTATATTCATGTAATTGATATATTTACCGTGTTTTTGTGGTTTTTCATAAGTTTTTGTCAAGTAATAATAACAATAATACTTTGAAAATTGAAATGTCAAAAATTATTTTATATGATACTTGAAAATTCAAATTTACATTTAAGGATTTTATTTTATGAGAATTTCATAAAAGTGGTGTTTTTTTTTAAATATTAATTTCTAATACATGTGTTCCTAAATGTATCAAAGAAATTAACATCTTTAGAGATGCAAGAAATCTTTTATAAAAGTCAGTATTATTTTTAGGTTATTTTTTTGGCAATAAAAAAACTTTGAATTTTTTATTGTAGGTATGCACGAGAAAAAAGTGAGGTGACAGTTTATTTCCAAATTCATTATATAAAAGGACTGTTTTTTTTAAATTTTGTTTTTTTATAAATTTCTCTACACTTTCATCAAAAATGTTTTGGTAAGAAATTTTTTTCCGCGTTTGAATCTTAAAATATGGCAGTTTTTTAAAACTAAAGTTTATTTCAAATGCACAAATCTAAAAGGTAATTTTATCTAGTTTTCATAAATGGTATTTGTTTTTACGACACCTTCAAAAATAAGAAATATATAGAACATTCAAAATACTTTGGAAAAATTCCAAATTTCGTTCAGACATCATTAATAAAACAGAGATAAACTACCCTCTCAGGCTGTGTAAACAATGTGTATTTCTTTCCATGAACAATTTTTTAATTAGTAATGTTTTCACATCCGGCCGTTTGTCAATTGAATAAAATTTTCACTGGGTTTTTTAGTAAGGCTGAGTGTGTGTAAACATATTTTATGCCAATAATAAACAAGTTCTCCTTCCATTAGTGTGTGCTGAATAGACAATTAAATTATTAATATTTACAAATATAGAATAAATAAATATATCACCTGTTAGGAGAGATAGAAAAAACCTCACATGCACTTACAATCCCATCAGCAGTCCAACCATGCCTTGTGTGAATTATTAATAAATGCAGTTATGATGATGGCCGAATGGCAAATGCATTTTACGGAAACGGAGAGCTGCAGTTTGGTAATTATTAATAAAATAGCATATTATTATATTTACATCGAAAACAGACTAGAAAGTAAATAAAAGCATTTGCTCTATGAATACTAAAGCAGCAATAAGCGTTCCTTTCTACTTTTACTCTATTAACTTACGCACTGTGAATTCGTCAGGTGAGTACTGTATTGGTCAATCGTAAGTCAGTTTTGTGCACACCATTTTACTGGTAGGATCCAAATATTAATCAATTGAAATTACGAAAAGGGTTTTATATAAATATGTTTTGAAACTCACCACCATATCGCGTTCAACGAATACAACAATGAACAAGAAGAAAAATATATACGAATATTTATAAAAAATCCAAAAACAATGTATCAACTGTACGTGGCATTTTTTTAAATATTTACATAGCCAGATATCGTAACAGTGAAAACGTCAACAAAATGAAATCCCAACAGAGAAAGGGATAAGTACTACAAAGCACCAGTTTAAATAAAGTAATTTGTTTGGTCTTCCAAACCAGTCCCACTGCACCAATGGTTCCCAATCAACTGACCTGAAGGTATCTGATTCGAAGAATTATTCCCATCGCTTCCGGGCCGTTGGTTTAAAGGAGGATTTGGTCGCTGTTGCTGAGTGGCGTAAGGTGAATAAGGTCCTTGGTTTATATCTTGTTGCTGGATGTGTTGTAACAAGTGCTCTATGTGCAACGGAGACCCATCCGTATACACATGGATCGTCTCTGGATCCTGAGGCCTTTGGTTCCCATTGGAGAGCCCGTTGTGGTATATCCCCGCCCCCGGGTGGACCAGCTGGGGATTGTTGACGTGAGGATTGCCGTTGATATTAGCCTGGTGTAAAATGTTCAAAAGCTCTTGGTGGTTTTTAGTTGCGGATGGATTGAAGAAACCCGGCCCCGGACCGTTCGGGTTGAATTGGGCGTGAATTGGATTTCCCGATAAATAAGGATCGTTTATTGGATAATCTTCGTGATTCGAAGAGTGTTGTGGTGGTTTAGGTTTCGGGATGTCAGTATCATTTGGGTTTGCTGGCTTTTTGTGTGCATCTTTTGACTTGTTTGGCAGCGGGTTTGGATAGTGGTCAAACTCATCTGATGGACCAGTTTCAAAAGGATAGGGTTGCTTTTCTTTATGTTTTTTAATGAACGGAAATGGTCCGAGACCATTAACAGGAGGTTGGGACTTGTGATTAGGATCGGCGAAGGGTCCCGGGTACTCATAGTGCTTCAGATCATTTTTGTCAGACTTTCCCGCCAAAGGGTTTTGAGGAACGTGTTGCGGGAAGTTGGGACTCATGTGGCCGTTAACATCGACAGGCATTTCATTGTCGTATTTGGCTTTGGAGGGTTTTTTATTCTCATTGGAATCGAAACCGAAAGTATTCTCTATGGCTTTGTGCAAATCTGGCGGGGGTGTGACGAATAGTGGGGTGGACAGTAAGTTGTTTTTGTCAGTTTCATTTTGTCTGTACATGTGTTTGAATATGTCGTCATTGTCTTCGTCATGGTCTGTGGTCATTGACTGCGGTTTACCTGGAAATGTTAATACATACATCTTTAATCAACTCAAAAATCAAATTAAATCTTTCAGTTCTTCATTTATAATTTTCTTGTACTCTTCGCTTGTACAAGCGAAATTTCTTTTAATTCCCTCGTGCAATCGATGCGATGGGACTACCAACACCCGTGTGTTAGCAGGTGATGGAAGGTGCATGTTATGTAGTGAGCTAGTAAGTGGAAACACAGTAATGGGAATGGGAATTGGAACTGACCATTGGTGACGCAGGCCCATTCCTTGCAGCAGGTGTCTCCGGGTGGGTGAGCAGGGGCGGGGCGCGCGGGAGGTGAGCAGTGAAGCGCGCGTGGTGGCAGGGCAGGCAGGGGAGCGCACACGGCCTGGCACTCCACGGAGCCCGACTCGCAGAAGCAGCGCTGGCCGCAGCCCGACAGTTCGATGGGCACCTCGGACCAGTTAGGAATCCTGGATTATGACACAAACAGGTTACGAAAATAAAAAAGCTGGCCTTGTTTGGGTCTTTTTGTCGTGAGATAGGTATAATAGTAATGTTGGAAATGGCAAAAATGGTTAAAACTTATAGAAGTATCAAGAAGTCAAATAGTGGCTGTGTGCCTTCGCAAATAGAAAACAATTAAATTTTGATGTTAACAACATCAGTACTTTTGCGACTATCTTGATTTTCTATGGTTGCTCCTCACAGTGAGAGAGACAATGAGGAGCTAGAAGTATTTCCAATATCTTGGCTACATTTTTCAATCACATAATTACCACTTGGAGAAAGAATCCCTTGTCTTTGTTTCAGTTCTGCCTCCAATTTTACGAACCCATACCCGCCTTGTAAATTGAATACTAGCCATGTTTTTTCGAGGTAAATATTTGAAAATTATAATAGCTAGGTAGTTATTTAACTTAGTCGAAGTTCCAAGAAATTTCTGGTAAAGTTGTGAGGATTTAATGACTCACACATGCTCCTTGTATTGGCAGGAACCGTTGCTGACACACATCATGGCTGGCGGGCAGCAGCGGGGTGGGGATGGCAGGAAGGAGGGGGGGTTGGGGCCCCACTTCTCGCACGTAGGGTCGATCAACTCCAGACCCTCGTGCGAGGGACATGCTAATGGCATACAGTGCACGTGCCCGCCGGCCAAGCAAACACATAGCTCGTCACATCCCACGTGGAATTCTTCATCTGGAATAAAAACATACAAGTACATACATCATGATAAAGTTTTTTAAAGCCAAACTTTAACGCCGTCCTGAACTTGATACGATCCATTCTCGCGTAGGTATATGACTTGTACTATTGGCGTGTACTACTGGAGTCTTGTACTATTAGAGTGGTCTTGGAGTTCCTAATGTACATAAAGGGCTTTGAAAAATTTTACTAGGAAAGAGGATTTGGAAACCAGCTTTAAAACCCGATTTCTTTTTTATTTTTTACATTAAATCCACACAGCAGGCCCTGAGGAAAATAATTACCCTCAATACCAATGTAAGCTTTGGGGATGCTGTGAGGAGAATTCTGAGAAGGACTAGTTATGAAGGGTTGGTGGGAGTCTGGGGGTCGGTGTGTCTAGGCGTGACATGCATATGAATCCATCCCTCATAGAGCGGTGTAAGGTGATGGGTCGAGAAAGTCCAGCTGGAGAGGTTAACGCTTCAACCGAGATATGGAATGAACAAACAATCTGAGGTACGGTCGTTTTGGACGACCTACAACAGGTAAAACTGTGCAATTTTCATGTCGCCAGAGAAATACACTTTGTAGTTAATATCAAACACTTAATTATAAAATCTTAAAATATGAGTTCTTTTAAATTATGGTCAACTTACCAACAGCTCGATTTTTCCCATTGTGGACGCAACCTCCCATCTCTTCCGACTTATCAGGAATATCGTTATCTTCCTTGGGATTATTTAACTTTGGGATATTCACTGAGAATCTCTTCCCAGTTTCCCTGGACCTGATAACATAAGTCAGTCCATCCTCCAGTCCCACCAGCTGTCCATTCTTCAGCTGGACCTCCGTCCACATGATCCCTCCGTCTTTACTCAATTCCAGATGCAGACTGCTTGTCGAAGAGTTCTTATTCCTGATCACTTGGATGGTTCCGTTTGGAAGGAGCATGACTGAATCTATAGGTTCAATCTTCTCAATGGGTAATGGTATGAATGGTGTCTGCTCTCCTCCTACTTTGTTTTCAGAATCACTGACGCTTTCCGGTTCTGATGAGTTCATCTGAATCAAAGGAATAAAAGTTAGCTGCGGATTTTAGTCTTTTGGATTATTTTGGAATTTACACTATGGACCCAAATGCCAAAAAATCTCACGAAATCTAACTTCTGACTTTATAGAACAATCCCAGATTAGATTTAAACATATGCACATTATAACGACAAAACAGAATTTATTGACAATTACGAATATAAGAAGAGAAGAACTACTTGGTCCAGACAATTCTCATACTCTATTTCACATACTTCTGCTTAAACAAATGCAGAAACTTGGTGGGACCGTAGTGAGTTAAAGCCACCGAAGTAATGCAATATTTGAAAGGCTGGATTACTAAATACTGGAATCAACATAGAATAAACAATAACTCAAGAAGTGCCTTATGGGCGTGTTTCATGATCCAATTACAGACCAAATTTCAGCCTATATTTCCAGATAAAACTGTTTCACCATGATTATGAAATTCAAATGGAATGGTGATATACAATTTCAGGCAAATGTAAGAGAGACAGACTCCGTGCTAAATGGTCTAAAACTAAAAGGTGCTAAGACAGTGGCACCTTTATTTCCGTTCAAATTTGTGTGAAGAGCACTTATAGTTTTATATTCTTTATGTTAAGGGAAACGAGGATGCCAAAGATGAACGATAATGATGATATGAGAAATCATACATTTTCCAGTTAAAAGTGATAGAATTTATATGCAAAAATTCTAATGTTTTTTTTCATGAAGGACTACAAAAATCTTCAAATAAATAATGTATAATAAGTGTGTAATCTTAATAATAATAATAAATTAATGTAGATTTTAATTAACTCACTTTTTGTGAAATTCGGTCCATTGCCATGGTGGCGTTGTTTTTGCTGTTGGTTCCCGGTTCCTCCACATCCTGCGTGACGTCACACAGCTGCAGCATGCAGCATGAATCCTTGGGGTCTGGAATGTTCACACAGTCGTCCCTGTGCTCTAGGACGGGACATCTGCAACAAACATTAATCTCAAAACCTCACAGAATGGAAGATACTCATCACGTATACATCACAAGACACAAATCACCCTGGTAGTGGTGGAAGGCTACCTTTCAACCAAATCTTTAGTTGAGAAGGCTTCACCTTTATTTAGTGACCAGATCTGAGAAGTTTTCACAACATTCTCTTTCTCATTCTTCTCTCCTCTCTTTCTTCGATGTGACAACATTTCAAAATTAAATATAAAGTCATCATTATTCTTACTCCGGGCAGCATCTTTGTAAATCAACCAGGACCTCTTGCTTTCCGGGCAAACGCGCTAACTACTGCGCCACGGTGTCTATATGAAATTCGGTCATGTTTAACTGTACCATACTTCGACTAAGAACCACGTACATTATCTTCATTTTCTTTTAACGCATATATTATTGGCAACTATCTTTATGTATGTATGGGTTCGAGTCCCAGAGGTGTCAATATGTTTTTCTGATTTTTCTGTTTCCAGATTTTCGACTGAGTTTCGCTTATATTGTCTTCATTTATTTAAATATTACAATTTGAGGTTTTACTCATAAAGTTAAAATAAAAAATAAAAATATATTCATCCTTGACTTGCAGAAAAGTCGATAGATGTCGCATATTAAATAAAATGGATAAAGATTTATCCAGACACTATCTAGAGAGCATTTAGTTCGGGTTTGAATCTTGCAATCATACATAAAGATAGTTGCCAATAATATATGCGTTAAAACAAAATGAAGATAATGTAGGTGGTTTTTAGTCAAAGTATGGTACAGTTAAACATGACCGAATTTCATATCGACACAGTGGTTAGCGCGTTTGCCCGGAAAGCAAGAGGTCCTGGGTTCGAGTCCCAGAGGTGTCAATATGTTTTTCTGATTTTTCTGTTTCCAGATTTTCGATTGAGTTTCGCTTATATTGTCTTCATTTATTTAAATAAAATTTATTTGCCCGGGACCTTTGGATTGCAAGTCGAGAGCCTTACCCCTCCATGGTCATGGTCTTTCATTACACATGTAAAAAAGATAGATAGAGGGTACGGGGAACAACAAATTTGTAGTGAGAGACAGGGCGTACGCCGGCTCAAAAAGGTTGAAGACCACTGATCTAGAGCATAGATTAAAGAACTGTTACATTACAAAGCACTAAAAAGCGCGAAAGTAAACCAATTTACTTAGATTTGTCTTTGTGAATTTTATTTAACACTTACTTCAGTGAACTCTCCCCAGTTTAACAATAAAAAAGCCTTATTTTTTGTAGCTTATTAATGGGTATTTTTTTTAGCTTATTCGTATACCAAATCGGTTTTGGCCGAAACTAGAACTGAAGCTGTAATTCAGTTTTCGTTTCGGTTTCGTCTGAATATCTAGTTTCAGTCGGTTACTACTAATTTCGGTGGTTTAAGCAGATTCACTGCCGGGTAGGTGGAACTTTATTAGCCTTTCATACCTTTTTCATCCTTTATATCCCTTCTGTAATAATGTACCTCGTCATTAAAATAACCAGCATACAATATTAGGAAAACAATTTACCTTGGCATACAAGATATTTTCCCTCCAGCCTCGCACTGACACGTCCGTTGACATCCTTCGTTGAAGTTCTCCCCGATGGAATAGGTCGCATTTCCTACACTACAGGTGTCGGCTTTACCTGTAATACAAATTCATAATGAATGAATACATAATGGAGAGGGCTGAGGGCAGAGGGCTGCGGGTGATTTTTACGACAATAAGGGAGTAGCGAGATCGATAAGAAAATTAAAAAAATATACATTTTCCATTCTCCTGTCATTGCATCGTCCATCTGTCTTCCTCCATCAAACCTACTTTCCGTACCTATCATATCTTTCTCTTATATGTATTTGTAAATCAATCCCCCCCCCCCCCCCCCAACGAAGAAATATTTTTCTTTCCATTTCTTTTCGTCGATCCACTCTGAAGACACTATAAATTATAACAAAACAATACTTTATACGACAGCAAAATTTGCAAGTAGGTACCTGACTACCTGACTAACCAGTGAAATTAATCAGTTTTCACATATTATAATTGATGCGGTGGTTTCCAGAAGTGACACTTTTATTTATAAATTATTTGCGCGCATACTTGTGTGTCAAATATTTGTTTTTTGGGAATAAATCTAGCGTGTGCAAAAGCAACAGTCTTACACATCTGCCCTGAGCCCTGATGATGGACATTGTAACGCTGTCCGAAACGTTGGCTAATGAAGGAGGTAGCGCAACAGGGCATAACATCCCAAAAACAAATAACGAAAATACTTTTGGCCGTGAAAATCTAAAAAAAGGTATCTCACTCTTATACCAGACCATGTGGACCATAATGACAAACCTTTTCGGGTGTCACCATCCGTACGTCAAAGTCGAAACATATCTCAATATATACGAAATTTAGAATGACAGATTTTTTAAATCAAGTTCCTGATAATAAAGTATTTAGGGCCGCAGGTTGAGTATGGTTGCAGTAGACCAATGCCTAAAATGGCCATTTCACAAACATACTCAAAGATAAAGTGAGGAAACTAACATTCATGTTTATAACATACAACTTTAGATTCTAAGACATATCCTAAACAAAGATTTACTCAGAATGACATGCTTTGCCTTCTGCCAATCAATAATACAATATGGTATTAGAGGTTGGGGTGGAACTTATAAAAAATACATAACCGCTTTACCAGGGGCGTAGCTACCGCCAACCGCCATATCAGCCGTATCAATGATACGGGGCCCCCGGGCTACAGAGGCCTTTTGTTTCTTTTGTGAGAAATCTTTATCCTTCATTTGGACCCCCCAACTAATTTTGATACAGGACCCCTCCAAGGCACACAACTCCACTGCGCTTTACATAACTCAAAAATTAATTATTATAAACAATTCTCTTAAACCATACACATATTCATCAGAACTCCTGTTTAAAGAATTTAGAGTGAGAAAACCAAATGCATTATACTTCTAGCATGCAACATTACAAATTTATACATATAATAATCTAAATAAAACTGCACCTTCTAAAAATAAATTAAATCTCAGACAAACATCAATTCTCCCAACTTCAAGATGCAAAAAATTAAATTATATATAACTTGTAGTAAGATTTTTAATACCTTTATTACCAGAAAGTATCAGAAACATAAGTAATAATTTAAAAGATTTTAAATGTCACCTTAAAAAAATTAAAATGTAAACTGAATACTCTATAGATAATGAAATAACTAAATAATAAACATAATATAGCACATCCCCCATTCCCACAAGCCTAGCTTTGATAGAGTGGTACATCTTATATTTTACAATACAAGAAATTGTTGTTATGTAGGAGCATTGTAACATATTTTCTGTAAATGATGTAACATTTTTTTTAATAGGTACTCGTAAATGTGCTTAAAAAAATGATGAAAAAGCTTCATTCCTAAAATTATATTGAAACTTACAACTGAAAGATTTTCAAGGTGTCACATTGTTGGTTTAATTATTATATTTTGTATTCTATAATTTCAACAAACTGTCGTAATTCAAATAATTAACCCCAATATGTGGTAAGTTTAGAAAACACAGAGTTAGATAGTTAGCTATGTCAGAAGGATAGACGAATAGTTCCTAATAAAAAACATTCTGTAGAGATCCACGCAACGATAGAAGGAACCAAGGCACAGCAGACAAAAAAGTCCATCGACTGGTTTATAGACGGAGGTCTCGTACGATTCAACCGGAACCCATTTAGCAAGTTGAACATAAGAAGTAATACGAACTGGAGTCAGCGCAGACAAGGATGGCGCAGCACGGATCTTCCACGGGCTTGGCCGAGCAGAGGGGGTCCTCCACGGCCCGTCCCCTGCGGAAGAAGGGCCCTCGGCAGCGTGGCTCGCACTCCAGACGCCCCCCGCTCATGCAGGTGCACACCTCGTCACAGTCCTTCTCCACGCGGGAACCCATCTGGAACAGAGCTTGTTGTCATTATTCGTACATTCCGTAGAGGATCATAACACCACCAAAGCAAACCTAATATGTTTGTTAGTGTTATGAAGGCTAAGGTGCACGGTTATTGCAAATTTTATTTATGGTTCAGGTTATTTCATAGGGCAATCTATAGAATTTAATGAAGGACTTTACTCCAATGAGCGTGAGCGCCGAAGCTAAAAGTATATTGTACTCCAGCATGTTTCACCTTATTACCTTGACAATATGCCATAGGTCAGTCAAATAAGGATTTTATGTCGGAATAATTTACACAAAGCTGATTTTTTTAATATATAATAAGGAACTTCAGTGAAAAATATTATGGCTTTAAAAAAATATGTTCATGTAGACCAATAAACGCTGATTCTGAATATATAAGTTTTATTTAATAATATTAAACGCAGAGTTTATAACAAATTATTAAGAAGTCCGTTTTTAATCGGGTCGTAAAAACACACCGTCATGTTGGCATTATTGAAATTTGAGTGGTGACGTCACTGTTCGACGTGTCGTGACGTCACCGTAAAGTCATTGTATGGGAAAGTATGTTATAACACAAGCCATCATATTAATTTATTTGTTTAATTACATACTGTTTATGGAGATTTAGTTGTTGTTTATTGAAACATTATTTAGGCCTAAATAATGTTTCAAAAATAAAGGTATCTTATTAGTTTATCTCTATTATTGAAAATATTCAAAAACTACTGCACAAAAAAAAATAGTAATGCTTCTTCTAGGGAGAATACTTCGAACAACGGAATTCAAAATGGCGGCAGTTGATCAGCTGATTGCCCGATCCTATAGTAATTTTTAGGAGTGATAACGTCACACGATTCAACATACATACGGTGGTTTTCGGGGAGTCTTGAATAATTAAAACTTTGACAATTATTTTAACTATTAAAACTATCTCTAAAAATAAAATAAAAAAATAAACTCTAAATTAAAAATGCAGTTATTTAAGTTAGAAGGTCATTAATCATAAAAAAAAAAATTAAAAATTGGACTGGAGTTCTCTATTAGGTTTTGATATTATAAATAATATCCTTAAAAATATTAGCAGGGCAATTCGAGATCGAAGGTCAAAGGTCTTTTGAAGAACCCAACAATGTTTGGGGCGGCACAGGGGAGGCAGCAAAGGGTAGAGGAGTTGGAATTTTTGTTAAAATACTCCCTGTGGTGGGTAAGTACCTACTTTCCACCTGCAAAAATTCAGCTTTCCCCTAATTTGTTCGAGTTCAATACCTTCATTGACTGGACTATGCGCAGCGTTATCCTGTGTATGATTTTTTTTCAGGTTCTCCATATTATACACTCAAATATTATGGAGAAGATTACAAAGTTTAAAAAAATAGTGCATTGGGGCAGTTTCACTATGTTATGTCGTGTATCAAAAGATAGTTACTGAACTCTCTGTAGGTGACATTGAAGGTCTCGATACTCAATGCAGAATCGTTAAGCAGTTTAATGGCGCATTCTGATAGGAAGAAGTTCTCACTTTCGGAGCATAAAAATGTGCATGGTATCTCACACGAGTATACGCGTTAGGGACATATAAGCTAATCTCTTTCAACATAGGCGGATTTAGCATAGTACCTACCGGAGATTAGATTAAAAATGTTTTCCTAAAAATATCTTTCGGCGGGTTTCTAAGGTATTAAGATCGAGCATTCTTGTTAAGAACAACGATGGATACAGGAATGAGTAGTACGTATATTCCCTCATATACAAGTAACGCATAAACCTTTTTTGTATTTTTTCTATTTCTAGGATATGGTTTTGTTAAGAGTGGGCCCAAATAATAGAGCTATATTCCAGGATGCTGCAGACAACTGCTTCATGTGTTCTCCGTATTGCAATTCCATTAGTAAATGACCTCGCATTACGAAGAACAAATCCAAGCATTTTGTTAGTGCAGGAGACAATGTCAGATATGTGTGATTTGAAAGAGAGATTTGTTTAAAAAATCACACAAAGGTCTCGAATCTCGGTTTTGCGTGTTAATATAATTTTATTAATGTGGTGTGAGAATAGAAATGTATCTTTGGATCTTGTAAATGTGACGACACTGCATTTCTGGATGCTGAAGGGTAAGTATTCAATTTCGACCATTTTACAATTACAATCAAACTGATTGATCAGTTTTGTAAGATGAAATATTGTTAAATTAATAACTGAATAAATGTATTTAAAAAAAAAACTAGAGAATCAAGATCATTCTGCAGAAGAATGGAATCTATATGACTTTTAATAGCTCTGAAAAGTTTGATATCGTCAGCGAAGAGGAAATATTTTGAGCGGTTAAAGGTCTTGCCTAGGTATATCATTAATAAATAAAAGTAAGAGGAGGGGTCCTAGATTCGATCCCTGGGGAATCCCGGAGTTAGTTTTGTAATCGTAAGAAAGCTGGTGTCCGTAACTGACATACTGACGACGATTGGTAAGTAGACTAAGTGGATAGCCACGAAAGCGAGAAAATCCTGAGAGAATCCAATGTCACTCAATTTTTTTAATTAAATATATAGTTATACGAGTAGTTACACCTCCTTCGCGCTGTATACAATTTGTGGAAAAAACCAATCATCTACTAAATAATATTTTCTGTAACTTTCTTCGACGTGCGGTGCACAGGATGAAAGTTATTTGTATAATCAGCAATAACCGATTTTTGTGACCTATGACCTTCAATATCCCGAACTGTCCTGTCCGAACTGATATGTTTAATGTATTTTGTAAAATACTTTTTTGTAATATTGAAATGTTTGTGCTTATAAAAAATTTACTTTGTTGGGCATATTGCAACCCTTCGAGCCTTTTTTGTTTAATTTGGCTACTAGTCCTTTTAACACTAGAAAGACCGGAGCCTTCATTTTGACGGCAGCCCGAAATAAAATTACGATATAATGCTTAATAATTATTGTATTGGTGTAAATTTTTTTTACATTTCATGATTTATGGTTTAACAAGTATGGTGAAAAAAACAGGTATGTGTCTTAATTACTTTTTGAGATATATTGACTCATACCTACAAAGACCGCCGCCGTCAATGTGACGGTTTGGGTCATAATGCTGAATTTGTTTACAACCTTCTTTATCCAAGTTAACAACATACCCATTCCTCCTCGTTTATGATAGAACTATTATGTCTTGTCTCTTTTTTCGGTATCGCGTATCATTCGAACTCGATTTATATGTTGATTGGTCACTGTCACAAAATTTACAAAAATTACCCAAAAAATATATCTCTCGCCCAAATTTATTTTATGGCATGTTGGAGAAGGACAAAGTATATAAATACCAGAGTTGATCTAGCTGCGTTTGCTTCTGAAGGACTGACAGAATCATTTATTGGATAACCAACACGTCTGCCGTAGGTCACCCCAAGAGGTTTGCTATGTTTTGTGACTTAGAAGGGATGCCCGGGTTCATGGGGTTAGGTTTGTCCGAATCTTGGCATCGATTGCGTCTGCCAAACAACTGCATGGCAGACCAATTCAGCAGAGAACGGTTGAGGGTGATCTTTTGACCTCGCCAGCAGGACTCTCAGAACATTGCCTTGCACCGCAGTGGTGGGGACAGATTCATACGTCCGTCACTCTTGAACACACCCATCCCAGTTTCCCACCCCCCCCCACACATAATTCCTTTCCAGAACCTATTCCTCTTCCTTTCCTTATAAGTACCCACTACACAGCATTCTAAAAGATGACAAATACCCTGAGGGGAATTATTTTCCTTAGGGCTTTTTTGTGGAGCTAATATAAACGAAAAAAAACGGAAAATAAAACTTCTGAAAGATGACAGTGCCAAAATATTAAAAAAATATAATAAAAACCAAATAAATGACACGCGCGATAATTGTAAGAAACCCGTTTGCGGGGAGTGCATTCGATTTTATTTAAAACGTAACAATTCGATATTGTACAACATAAAACATGCTTGAACTAAAATTACAGCATTTTGCACTCACATTTTTTTTCCAGGAAGCCCCGAGGAAAAAAACTTTTAGGGCCTATGTCATCTATGGGGATGCTGTGTGCATTTATGTGTGCATTGGTGTTTTTAGGGAAAGGAAGTTCTCGGAAGGAAAAAAGTTTGAGAGATGAATAGGAAAACTTCGTAAATGTATCCAGGAGTGACGGACGAATGAATCCATCCCTCCCACTGCGGTGCAAGGCGACGGGACGAGAAAGGTCCTGCTGGAGAGGATAAGATAAGTGTCTCCCTTAACAAGTGTCTCCCGACCCGGTCCGCTACGCAGTAGGTGGGCAAACGTATTCGCCACCTAGACCCAGACAAACCTCACCCAATGAACCCGGACACCCCTGCTAAGTCACTAAACGTAGCGAACCACTTGGAGTGTCCTATGGCAGGGGTGTTGGTTATGCCATAAATGGTTCCCGGGGCAGTGGTACCCATATCCACCTCCCAATTTGAAAAAAATGATCAGCCGTCAATGTGACGGTCGTGGTCTTTATAGGTATGGAGCAGTACCTGGTCTTTCTAGTGCTTTTAATAAAGACTGCAAGGTTTGTTATTGCACGTTGGAACAGATCTATCAGAATGAGAAAAATCCATTGTGGACCTAATGTCCATGCCTATAAATTACAATTAATAAAGTGTCATTTTACTTTAAAAAAAATTATATACCTTATACAAAATCCCCGATTCTACGCAGGTAGTCTCAATCACATCTTTAGAGCTGGTTGTTGACGGCACGAGCAGAGGCTCAAAGGACTTGCCTGTAGCCACTAGGCCTGGTTTGTTTACAATCCTCCCTTCACCCAAAGGTTTAACACTGTTCACTTCTGTACTTCTCTCACTCTTTGGCACAAACTCTAAGTCCATATCGTCATTGTCCATACTGACATCACTCAAGTCTACCTTGGTACTTTTTGGAGCAGTGGCCACAACTATTTTAGAATTTCTTGATTCGGGTACTGCTCCCACTTTATCAGCAGAGCTGTTTAAAGAGTTTGCCATAGAATTAAGATCTGTGACAGATATATTCAACGCTCTCCCTTGCTTGGTAGCAGTTTCAATGTATTTCGGAGAGCTGATGACCACGTCTTCTTCTTGCATCATATTCAGGGCGGGTATAGCCGGTGTGCTGATGGTTCCGGGAGAAACCGTGATGGCATCTCCTATCTTGGTAGTTAATTCTTTGGTTTCTTCTGTCGTAATCGTGGTTGTCTTTGTTGCATTAGAACTAGCCGGTAGTGGCGTTGGTAATAATGGACCTGGAAAGATAGAAACAATAATTTAGTATAAATTGAAATTTTTATAATCTTTCCACACAAAGAAGTACGAATAGTTGCCTATTTTATATTGGAGATACTCGCACAACCCATAACTTTACTACGATTTTTGAATTACAGTTAACTTATTCTGGCGTAGCCACTTCCTCGCAGGGGTGGGTAATGGGGTGGCACACAAACACAACACAAATCTATTCTGGTATATGGTTGCTAATTCATACACACATAGACCAACTTTCCAATAGTTCTCCCTGTGGCGGTGAGGAGGAGTAATTATGTTCCTCAAATCTCTTCCGAAATAAATATATTTGGGGATTCAAACCGGAAATTCTATTGATTTTTGATAGAATCTTTCAGCATTGACGCGATCTTCACCACTGCTTAATTTTTTTTAAATATATTTGTTTTGCGTACCTACCTACTAGTGGCAACTAAATGAAAATTGCCAGTATTTAAATTAAATTACGGGTATTTCCTATCTTATATGCATTATTTTTTTATAAGTTTATAACGTACTTACGTGAAATTTATTAAAAAACATTTAATTATCAACAATAATAATAATTTGCTTTGCCTATTTGATACGAGTACCTACCTATATTTTCTGCGGTGAATTTAAAAGTATCTATCGGTTAATTGTATTTGTATGAAGAAATTATTAACTTTTTTTTCTATCTCCCTACCTAGTATTTTGCCGTCACAACTTTGTATCTTGTATTATAGGTACCTACTCTGTACACACTGTCGGTATTTGTAATGTGAAGTAGATAAGCAAGGGTATCTTGTTACTTGTTACCAAGTAAACACCATTTCGTCTTGGAAACAGGTAGCATATCATTCTGAGGAATCCCCTCGGAGCCAACAGGTGACAGGTGCACAGGAAGTAGGAAGTGGTCCTGGTTCGTATCGCCCAACCAAGGCAGCAGTGGGAACTTGCTTCCATGTGATTAATTAACATACATATCCCAAAATGTTACTTCTGGCCGAAATTGGCAACCTTTATGTGGCAAAAGGTGAAAGAACGGAGTATTATGTAAGTTTTTTATTTTTTTTTTATTTGTCTATAATAAAATATATTTACAATGGTTTTATTTGTATGCCTGTCTCACTAGGGTATACCTGTGTCGAGACAGGCGTACATAAATGAATATAGTAGTTACAAGGATATTTCAGGTAAAATACATATTATGAATAGAATTAGAACAGAAGGGTGATTGGAAGGGTGGTAAATCTTTTAAAGAGAGTTATTTTATAAATGTTGGAGATGGAGTAATGAAATAAATTCTGCCTAGTCTATTTATAGGTTAAATTTGACAGGATTCCATTATTTTCATTTGTTTTATATGGGTTAGGTTGTATGTGAATAGTTATTTCTGTCTATGTGTGATTTATTTTACAAATATGTACAAATACAATTTATGTTACAAACTCTATGACAAAATGATCATTTGAAAAATATTCAACATTTTCACTATAGAACCAAATTTTGTGCTCTAACAAAAAATCATTAAATCAAGCGATAAAACACGTTTTAAATTCAACTCAACTTGTAGCCTGATCAATCTATTAACTTTTCCAATTTTCGTGTTCTTCAGAAATTCATCTGTACATTATCATAACAAATTGCTTTCATTTAATGCTATTGTAAAATAAAACGCCTTCAAAAATATGAGGAAAACTGATTTTTAAACCGACCTTTTTTAATGTGAATACTGTACAAAATTCCCAACTGCTCCAAACCGCTTGGAGCCAGTGAGACAGTGGCATCCCCAATTGGGGTATATGTTGTGAAACTGAAGGCAGTGGGGGGAGGGGAAAGAGATTTTTTTAGCGATGGGGAAGAGGAAGTTGGGAAAGAGGAAGATGGGGAAGAGAAAAGTGGGGAAGAGGAATATGGGGAAGAGTAAAGTGGTAAAGATGAAGGTGGGGAAGAGGAAGGTATGGAAGAACCTAACTATTCAGATCTAGTCATCAAACACGGCTAAAGCCATTTAAAGCAACGTTTCAATTCTGAATTGTGATTTTACACATCGAGGCCATACTGAGAGTATCTTCGTACCATGATACTAAGAGTACCTTCAGACCTTCCTACCCAAACATTAAAAAAATATTTTGTGCTATGAGGTTGTCATCCTTTTATTTTGATGAAAATGTATTATACTTAACGAGTTATTAGCATCCGTAAATTTTGTTTTTCCATATCTCCTAAAATTACAAAGTTAAGAGCTTCCAAAATAAATATTTATTTATTTATTATGAATTAACGCCGATTAACGGCTTTTACATAGGAATTGCAATAATTTGAAAGAATATACATAGTTAAGAAAAAAAAAATTAGTATGACAAAAAATTAAAAAGCACATTTTGAAGTGACAGTATAAGTAAAAATCATCATCATCTCTATTGGCTCTACAACCCCAGGTAGGTCTTGGCCTCCTCAAGAATCTTCCTCCACTCATCTCGGTTTTGTGCCAGCTCTCTCCAGTTTAGAAGCTCCAAGATAGATATGTCTTTGAGGACGTTGTCGCTCCATCTTAGTCTTGGTCCATAAGTAAAAATAGTAAGCTATTATAAATACAAATATGAAGAAAAAGAAAACCTCGTATACATGATTGTGTACAAGATATTATGAACTAAAAAATTACTACGTAAAGTACGTAGTAATATATTTAAGAATTCCAGAAATAAACATTGATGAAGAATATAAACATTCAAAGTATATTAGATTATAATCTAACTGAGAAGCGCTGACAAACAGCTTTAATTATATAATGTTTGTATGTTGATAATCTTTCAATATTTATCACATCATCAACAACATGTTTGTTACCAAGCGATTTAGTATGGCATATAATTCAGCATTAGATCCTGTATTCTTACAATGATAAGGTAATTTGTGGCGAACTGATCTACTTAGTACATGAAAACATATTAACGAAAGAAGTTCAGGAGAGTTCAACAAGTTATTAACAATTTTAAATAAATAAAATAAATCAGAACAAATTCTTCTTTCTTTTAATGTATCAAGTCCCAGCAGATGTAACAGGGAGAAGTAATTAATGTTTTCAATTGATATTCCCAATTTAAAATGAATGTGACGTAAGAATTTATGTTGGGCACGCTCAAGGGAATATTCATGTGTTCTGTAGTATGGATTCCAAATGGTGGAATTAAATTCTAGTTGGCTTCTAACAAGAGAAGTGAATAGTAGTTTGACAGTTTTAAAATTTTTTAAATCTTTCGAAATTCGCAAGATAAATCCCAACATTTGCATAGCTTTACTGGATATATTATCAATATGTTTAATTAAAATTAATTTAGTGTCAAAGAATACCAAGGTCTCTTATTTCAACAACAGATAATAAAGTGTGATCATTGAGAAAGTAAGTGAACAAAAATGTTTTTTTTTTCCTGTGGAATCTAATAACTTGACATTTTTTTACATTGAGCATTAATTTATTTTTAAAACGCCAATCGGAAAAGCAATTAAGATTAGATTGTAGTGACAAACTGTCCTCAATATTATCAATAAAATCGATGCGAAATAGTGTCATCTGAAGTCACTCTCAGAACAATTCATTGTTCGAATGGCTTATATCGCCGGTACTTATCGGTATTTTCCAAAAAAATAATGAATTAAAAGTTCTGTCCTCAGCATGTCTAATAAATATGATGTATTTGTGAAAATTTTAAATTTCGCTGTTGGAGCCGACCAAAGATATTGAAATATAATATTTAATTAAATGAAGAAAATATTAGCGAAACTCAATCGAAAATCTGGAGACAGAAAAATCAGAAAAGATATTGGCTACGCTGGGACTCAAACCCAGGACCCTTTGCTTACATGGCAAGAGCTCTACCGATTGAGCTACGGAACCCATATCAATTCGGTCACTTTTAACTGTATCATGCTTCGACTAAGAACTACCAACATTATCTTTATTTTCTTAACGCACATATTATTGGCTGCTATCTTTAAGATTTTCGATTGAGTTTCGCTAATATTGTCTTCGTTTAATTAAATATTATAATTTGAGATTTTCCTCATAAAGTTTAAAAAATTAAAAATTAAATATGTATAATAGTTTTTACTGGGTGGGACTGTGCTTCCTGGTATCACCGATATTGTTAACCAATTAACAAATAAACTAAATGATCGAATAAACTAAACGAACGTTAAACTAAATGAACGAATTCTTTCCGTATTCAAACTATATTTTTAACCTATACTACTGCACACAGTGCACACCTTAAAAAATCAACTAAATGAACAAATTCTTTCCTTATTCAAAAGATTCCCATTAGGTAGCAGTCTGCCGACAGTCGGGCGGACATCATAGCATATCTCTTTTGTATTTCAATATCTTTGGAGACGACCGTATACCTATAACTAAAGCTTGACTTAAAATTCTAAAAAAATGTTTTAAACCAACGAAAATTTAATTACTGTGGATTTAATTAGAGTAGGTTTTTCTAACATTTTACGCTTTCTTACCGTACAAGTTCTCGAGTTCTTACACAAACCCGAGGTTGATATCGTTCAAAGTTTTGTTTCTATAAGAAAAACCCCCTTCAATTACTTTCTTTACGGAGCTCTAGCTGATGCGATGTAGCAATAGGAGTGTTTAGCAAATAAAGGAGGAAATGTCGAGAAAGTGTTAATAATCTCTTGAATTGGACAGTTCTGTGAGATACCCGTTATTAAAATACACATTGTCACTAAACTTGTCGCAGTAAATGGAATCAAATGTTAAAAAAAACTTATTGCAGTGTCGTGCTATACCGTAATAAATAAAAAATACATAAGTATTACGCCAATAAAAATATTTTTTAAAAGAAATGTTCGTTTGCCTATGTATCAGGAAACTAGTGTTCAGCTGAGGAATCTTAATCAGATTCGGAGTCGATTTTACAATATGATTTTTTTTGAGCTTTCGTTTCCCAGTAAATCAAGTCCGAAGTTACAATTTTTTAGGTCAAATTTGTAAAAAATTGATCGATCCGGGGTATCTAGCAGCTCCAAATGTTTTTTGAAACGCGTCCAAAATTACCCTATAGTAAATAAAGGATTTTTTACATTCAAAAAATCCCTCAAGGCCTATGTCATGTTTGGGGATGCTGTGTGGAGTGACTTTTTAGGGAAAAGAAGGAATGAAAGTTCTGGGAAGGAAAAGGGTATGCGGGGTTGTTAGGAATCTGGGTCAATGTGTCCGTGAGTGATGGACGAATGAATCTATCTCTCCCCACTTCGGTGCAAGGCGATGGGTGGAGAGAATCCGACCAGAGGGGTGTAGGGTAGGATTCCCTCAACCATTTTCACCCGCTCGCAACGCAGAGCACTCTAGAAAAATGTGCGAACAATGTTTTTGTCCAAACCTGGATACATATCCTCTACGTCTGCTCGAAGGTTATCAATAACTAAAATGTCATTGAACGCCTCTGGATATTAAAGTTGTTCAGAGATTCCGTGGTATTGTTCACGATTGTTAAATTGACACCTTCATTAGTTGAATGGCGCCAGTGCACAGTATGTATACGTAGTGCTGTCCATTGTTCCCGCTGCAGAATAGAACCCGGTGGGTGCCATTAGCGGCGGGACATTGCCCATTATTTTACCCTTTCCTTTCTTTTATACCCAACCAAACAAGCTCTGTTGGGCGCCACTAACTCTCACGCACGTACGTTACTTGTGAACTGTTCACATTAGGAAAAAAATCAGTTGAAAAAATGCGTAAAAAAATAACAGTAATTAAACTAAAATATTTTTTTAATTCCTTCCAAAAACAATAAGGACGGGTTGTTTCACAGAACTTGAACAAATCATCAAATTTCATAGTTGAATTTTAAGTTCTGTGAAAGACCTATATATTCAATTTCTGTTTCTATGAAAGTATTATGAAACGACCGTACAACGATGATTTAATAACAGAATTTGAATAGATTCACATATTTTTTATAAATCATTTCATCAGACTAGCAGATGCTCTCAGTATCGCCCTGGTGAAAGACCACCGTTCAGAATCGAAACATTGCTTGAAATGGCTTTAGGCGTCTTTAGTGATCAGATCTGAATAGCCGGCCCTAACCAGCCTCTTCTCCATCTCCTGTCCCACTGCGCTTCTTTCAGCCTCGCAACATACCATAATTAGGACGCGCGCGACCACCAAATTACGAAGTACCACTGTCACTAAGTAAAGCTCACTGTTTAAAATAGTTTAATCACTCTGTTTACTTAAAATCAAAAGAAACAACGAGTATCAACAACAATCACCGGCATTTGCAAACAGTCGTTGCTCGATGGCACTGACTTGACCACGTGACATTTAAAAATCCGCTGCGCGCCCAAACCTTTACTCTGATCGGACTTGTATAACGACCGACTGGCATCTAGAATGAAAGAAACGGCTTGAGAAAGTGAGTAGAAAATACTTTTAAATAGTGTAAAATTACAGTCTCTTACTGGTCCTGTTTCTCGAGTTAGTTAATTATAATCGTTTGACTATTATTCCGCTATCCTAATCCTAAGTATTATATTTTTGTAAGATAAGATGTAAGATCATTGCACAAAGTCCCCTGGCTCCGGGCAGTTCTGTCTCTTGCAATATTCACTAATACAACAAAAAATACCCCGATTTGATCTCTTGATCGAAATATATTATTTTAGGACACTACTAGGCAATGTACCTACCTTCTAAATTTCTTATAATTTGTACTATTTTGTTTGACGCACCTACAATAATTGTATTCATTCCCTGCCCTGAACATAAATTAAGCCCTCATCATTTCACCAACAGTTTTACAACTCTTCTTTTTGTGTGTTAACAAAGCCAAATCGTCTGGTTTTCTTCCCATGACAAGGAAAACAAAGTAAATTTATTCAAAGAAGCTAAATGACTTCACAAAGTTGCCTAGAACAAACCGACATTATCTACAAATTAGCCAAATGATACCGAAACAGATACAGAGGTTACAATGTGTGATAATTTCCAAGAACCAGAACAGTTCCAGGTTTAGTTACTCCAATAATTAATTAAAACATGGGAAATAAGCATTTCAGTGGTGTAGTCTACATTTAATCTCTACTTAATTTATTATTCCATCATTGTACTTTGAGACACTAAAAATATGTGAACGAAACACTCCTACCAATTTTCATTTACACATTGCAAAACCTTCTACATTACTTACGGCTCCATAGTAAGCTTTCAAAAAGAAAAAGAATTGGTTTGAAAGGGAGAAATGTAATACGAATGTCATATTATGGACTAATATTTAAAAAAAAAAACGATTATAAATTAGCGAAAATTGTGATAATATTTTTGCTGAAGGATTGCAACATACAAATTAAAATGGTTTCATATAAAATGCTGTATTTTCGTCAAATTTGGGAATTTCCTTAAAACATTTTGTGAAAGCGTTACTAACAAATGCATCTTTCAGAAAATGAAAAGTGAAATTTTTTTTTACAATGTCCTGATGCCTTAAACGCCTCCATGTTTCCAAGGGAGGCACCCCGGGATCAGAGGCCTGAATAGAGGCAGTGAACTGAATAAACAGCTTGTAAAATTACATAATTAATAATTTCTTAAACCAGGGGGGGGGGGGCTCATTCATCTTGCCTTGCCTTACGGGCCTTAGGCATAGTCCGCCACTGCCTGACTGGCAACCATTCTTTTCCCATTTTCCCAACTTCCTTCAGACTCAAAACTGTCTGTGGGTTGCCATTGGCTTCTTGTCCCAGGACAGAATTTTTTGTGAAAAAGCTTTATTGTTGAAAGATACAAAACAACTGTGATCAAAACTTGAGCTAAACTGCATACCATAGTTTTTTGTTGTATTCATTAAGAAATTTTAAAATTAAAACCCCGAGTGTTATTATTGTCCAGGGAAACTGATTTTATGAATATGATTGCCATATTATATTTTTTAATTTATTTATGCGTCACGACTATGAATAGGGTCAATTTCCAATTATGATCAACGACCTTTTGGCCTAAAAACGTGTTTACCGGTCAATCAGAGCAACCGCGGAAAGGTCCCTTTCACTATAATCATATCACAACATCACGTGGTCTCATTCACCATCGTGTTACAACATGACGTCAAGGCTGTAATCTGTAATACAAACTATAAAATAATACATCACAACAATCAACAAACGGCTTGTTAGAATTAGGCAATGGTAACTTATACAAAGCAGAGAATCTGTTTTTTTGCGCCTCTGAAACTCACAGTTCCGTCGTAATGAAATTTTCACAGGTTTTTCTCCTACATTTTTTTTAAAAAGGGGAAAAAATTGTATTCTGTTCTCAACGCCATTTCCATCATTAGCTACAGAGTAATTAAATATCCATGTAATTTAACCCGCGAACCGCTCCCGCAAACCGTTCGTATGGGAGGCGTCTACTAATATCTACAGGAATTCCAAAAAACTGAACAAATCGGACTAATATCTATGAGAACCAAAGTGAGGACGAATATCTACAGCTCAAACTGCTGATTAATATCTATGAGAACCAAAGTGAGGATGAATATCTACAGCTCAAACTGCTGACTAATATCTATGAGAACCCAAGTGTGGACGAATATCTACAGCACTGGCAGAGGTTGGATTTGCAATTATGTACAGCATATTGGAATAACGTAATATTGCGTATGCAGTTTAAAAAACATAATTTATGTATGTTTGTATGTAAAAATCCCTAATATCGGACTATTGGACACATTTAGCTGATTATTAAGGATTTGGGTTTTTGTTTTAACAGTTTTCTTTATTTCGAGTGCTTCTAAATTATTTAGTCTGTTACCATGACCATTTCTATGTGAGTTAGGTTAGGTTAGGTTGTGGTGCCGTGTATTTCGAAACAAATAAATATCTTTGTATTGTGACCTCCATGTTCGTTCAATAAATTATTGTCCTCGTAAACAGCAAAATACGTAATATTATGCAAAAAACTTCATGTACGTACTTTAAACGTTTAAGCCTTTACGTTAATTGAAGTAATTTATGCTTTAACGTACAACCTCTTGTTATTTTTGGAGTCGGTGTCAGCAAAGGTAGGCCCGGCGTGTTCACTTGGCAGCTCCCCTCACACCGCGGCCCCGCTCTCGCCTCTCGCCTCGTAGACCTTCTAAACATGCTGCTCATACGAGACAGACATAATTTGACCATAACGACGTTAGGGTCAAAGAGATTCGGCCGAGGTACCGTTAATTTGCTCCTAAGAATTGAAGAGTTCCGTTACTTTGTCATGGATCCCATAATCAGAACCTAACCAAACCCTCATCAAACTACCCTTGAAGTACATAATTTCAAATAAAAAAAGAATCATCGAATCGGTTAGCGTGATATTGAGTTTTTCGTCCATTTGTTGCGCACATACTTAATGCAAATTTAAGACTTAGGTATGTGGTTTTCTCATAGATGCCATTGTCGGAACTGGACCAAATTAAAATGAGACCACACGGGAAGCACCAGCTTTCAAATAAAAAAGAATCATCAATATCGGTTCGCCCAGTCGAAAGTTCTGAGGTAACACATTAAAAAAAATATTAAAAAATTCAGTCGAATTGATAACCTCCTCCCTTTTGAAGTCATTTAAAAAATGATTCCAATAAATGTTCTCCAATAATCGCATGTCTTTCTGAATTCAAATTTCGTCGAAAGATGGTCTTGCGATCGTACCCTTGTGTGCAGGGCGGTTCCTATGAGAAAGATTGATTATTCTCATATATTCCATGACTCAATATCGTTAAACTACATTCAAGTTAGTAATAAAAATGCTCAAAGGCGTAATGATAAAATTATTGAAATTATGTTTTATTTAATTTGTAATTATTTTTTATCATAAACTGGCTGGTCCCGGCAAGCGTTGCTATGCCATTTTATAAAGAAATTGTTTCTCCCTTGTGTCCTTTCCCATTCGCCCCGTTCCCCTTCCGCCTCCCCTTCTTCTCCTGCGTCCTCTTCCCCTCTCGCGTTCCCACTCCGTCACCTTCACCTTCCCTCTCCCCACTCCACTCTCCCCCCCTTCCCCCGTCCCACGAACCCCCCTCCCGAGTTCCCCTCCCCCCTCGTAGGTCCCCCTCCCGCATTCCCCTTCCACCTTCCCTGCCTTCCCTCCTCCCTTTCCCGCTCCCTCGTCCCGCCAACCCTCCTCCCGCGTTCCATATATTCAATCCCACTACATTCAATTTTTAAACAGCCCGCGTGCCACCTTTTACAATTTTTATTCAAATTTCCATTTTTCATGTATACTAAATTTGGTACCTATTTAAAATATCTAAAATTCTTGATTCGATTCAAACTATTAGGGGAGTACCTACTTTAAATAAATTTATCAACTTAAAGATTTTCAAAAATAAAATTCTGATTAAACATTTTGCACGCAAGGTTTTCTGAAATTATTCAATTTTCTGCGCAATTTTCTTAATTTTTCTCTCCGTAAGAACCATCCTCGTACTTCAAGGAATATTCTTAAAAAAAGAATTAGCGAAATCGGTTCAGCTGCTCTCGAGATTTGCGCTTAGCAACACATTTAGCGATTCATTTTTATATATAAGATATTTCATTTTCAACAATGTCTACGCAAAACAAGTCTGTAAAAAATGTTAATTACATTAGTTTTAAGAACGTAAATAAATAGAAGTATTTATGTGTATAGAAGTGATATCGAATTGCACGCGTTAATCCTCTTATGGCCGGTATTTCAGTAAAATAATTAGTTAAATGAATGTGTATTTTGGTATTTCGTTTCGGTATAGCCGTCAAGTACCGGATAATTCAGAAGATTGTTTACAATTCGATTGTTTGCGATCAGAAGATTGTCTACAGAATGTGCTTTACATATAAGGCCCCGCAACCGCGCATAAAAAGAAAAAGATGGCAAGATATGAAATTACGAATGGAATTAGATGAGCGCGCTAATATTTAAAGCGACAAAATCGATGCGAAAATTGTGAAAATGTTTAATTTAACACGACTCGTTTAAAATAGAGCAAAAATCTCGCGGGGGCTGTCTTAAACAGCATTTAAAGAAATACAGTGAATTTTTTCATACTTATAACTTGTAAAATAACTGAAACAAACGTGTTTATAATAATTTTTGGAGCATACTTGGGGAGAGGTTTATCTAGGTCTTGGAGGCGGATGTCCAGGACACACTAAACCCCAGATGCCTACCCACCCTTTAAACCCTTTTCCTTAAAGCTTAAAAACTTCAAATGTTTAAGGGAGGTTTGCATGAAATCGGTAGAAATTTGGGCGTCGGGTAGCGGCGTATAATTTCAATATAAAATGTTTTTGAAATTAAATACGCAAATAAGTTGCAGAGATTTAGCTCTTTTTGTCTATTTGCTTGAATTCGCATTCTGCAAGTCTATTTGCCGTGAATTTATGTTTAACAGAAGTATTGTTAAAGTTAAAACCTTTTCTCCGATTTACTAGTAGAATAGGTACTTGAAGCGGCCACACAACGGCAGTGAGACTGCCAGAGATCACCTCTGTTCACGACCCACACAAAACCTTGACACTTCGCCATGTCTCGATATGCAATATGCATACGAGAAGACATTTACTTTAACGCCAATGCATTGCATATTGCATTACATATTAAATTATGTAGGTATTGCACAAAGTAACTATTGGATTTCAATAATGTTTACAGTAAATATTGCAGTCCGATGTTAAATATATGTTGTAGAACTAGAATATCGACAACACACAATAAATAAAAGAAACAAAGGGAAAAACACCAACATTTTAAAGGCTTTTCTTACTAGCTGAATTTACAGTAAAAGTTAACATTTTTTTAAGAATTACAAACATAGATACAAGTTTTTCGAATAACCTGACATCATTTGAAAAACTCCTATCATTGTAAGCTGAAGAATTTGCTTGTGCAATGATGAAGAGCATAACTAGGAGAGGAATTAAACGTACGACGCCGCAACGAACGCGACGCCGAGACACATACCAAGGCGGGGGTGTTTCTACCGCCGCCCCAGGAACCATTTATTGGATAACCAACACCCCTGCCGTAAGTTACCCCAAGTGGTTCGTTATGTTTGGTGACTGAACAGGGGAGCCCGGGTTCAAGGGGTGAGGTTTGTCTAGGTCTTGGAGGCGAAAGCGCTTGCCCACCTATCGTGTGGTTCGGGAGTGATCGGTTCAGAGAGACCTGACCTAGACCAGGCAGGTCGGACAACCCATCGTCTTGCACCGCGGTGTGAGCGATGAATTCATACGTCCGTCACTCCTGGACACATTGACCCCAACATTCGTACCCACCCCTAATACCATTTTCCTTCCCAGAACTTCCTCTTCTTCATTTCCCTAAAAATACCCTCTGCACAGCGTACCCAAAGATGACATTAGCCCTGAGGGATTTTTTTCCTTGGGCCCTCATGTTGTGTAGAGCTAATGTAAAAAAAATATTCTTGATTACAAATTTGTTAAAGATTTGTGAAGAATACGCTGCTGAACATAATATGGTCTATAACCCCACTAAGTCTGTGTTGCTCGTATTCAAGTCAGGCGCAGGCACCATGAAAGTATTACCCGTCAGTCTAAACGACACAAAAATAACAAAAAATCGAGGTCAAATACTTGGGACACATCGTAGCAGAGGACCTCAGTGATGATTCGGATATTGAGCGACAGAGAAGATCACTGTGCATTAGAGCAAATATGATTTCTCGAAGATTTAACAAGTGCAGCCCAGCTGCAAAAAGGCAACTTTTTAACACCTACTGCACGAGCCTATATACCTCGGAGTTGTGGACCAACTTCAACAAAGAATATAATAAAAAAAAAAATATCTTTCATCTTGAAATATTTTAATTTAATGTATTATATATGTATAATATGGAACTCGTGGGACTGCACCACCCTCCCCGAGATCTGGAATAAACGAATAAAAAAAATAAAAATAAAAAATAATATATTCTAGACACTACCGCCATCATCTTTTTGCACTTCATCTTCACGTCAAGATCTTAAAGTCGGACTTGCCCATGGATAGATGCATTCAAAGCACTTTCTCGGCGCATTGTACATTGTGCAACAACTGCATTAATTCCACATCCGGCGAAAGTTCTCCCTGAATGTAAAACACTGTTATAGAAACATATTGTACTCACGTACAGGACAGCGGACAAAAACTGCAAAAAAAGTATACGTCTTTGTCGACTTTATGTGTTTATTTACGTGCATTATCGGTATTTGAAACGGGCAATCAAGCACGCTGTAACAATAAATGCCTAGCAGTATTGTTTGGAATGTGGGGCGGAGGTTTTCGACCATTGCTGGACAAGTGGACAGTGACCTACATTTCATTAACACTGCATTAACGACATATTTTCGTGGTTCGCTATTTCATGTTTCATATTGGGCAATCGTCCAAGTAGGTACCTACAAGACAATTACAATTATTTATTTTCCCATGGGAGAAATTTTCACTAAGTGTTAGGTACCTTGAGAATCCAAAAGGGATAAATATCCACCTAAATTAATAATATTATTTATACGGAGATAAAATGACATCTGAGTATTAGGTAATACCCTAGTGTCTGTACGGTTGAAATTTAAGAACTTCATGTCCATCTCTGACGCCGCGCCGTAAGATCCGTTTCCGTAAGACCGATCTTCAAAGCTACGGACACACTTACTCGCGGTTCGTGGATCTTTGCGAAAGAGTGAGCGGGTAGCAATTGGTACTAGGTAGCATGCTCTTTGGCTTCTAATGAGCAAGTGTGTCCGTAGCTTAATTCAGTCGTTCAATTGAGCCGATTCACTGAACCGGATCTTTTCATTCTCTTTCAACTGAGCCGCTTTGCCCGTCTCTAGGTGCATATATGATAGCATTATGATGTGGCATATTATACATTTTTTCCGTACAGTTTAAAGTTTTTCAATATTTTAAATAATAGAGATACCTCTATATTTGATACTGAATTATTTAGGCTTAAATATTGTTTCGATAAACACAACAACTAAATCTCTATAAATAGTATGAAATAACGAATAACATGAAATTTTGTTAATACTGATGGCTTGTTTCATACCTACATAATCAAAGTTTCAATACAATGACTGGTAACGCGTGACGTCAGCACTAACCATTCAGTAATAGCTACTTTACAGTGTGTTTTGAAGAGAGGTTTAAAAATGCACTTTTTAATATTTTTTTAAGAACTCTACGTTTAATATTATGAAATAAAACTTATATATTCTGAATCAGCGTTCGTTGGTCTGTATGAACATATTTTTTAAAGCCATAATATTTTTCACTGGAGTTCCTTATTACCGCTATTGGAGCTACGAGTACTTTCGTAAATGTTATCGATTATGATTTATTTCTATACAGCGGTGAATTACAGACTGTTGACAGTAGCAAACAAGTTTTTAGTCTAATGGACCTTTTACACAATGCTTTTTTCATACCGATCTAATGATTAATTTCGCTAAAACTATAAATTTTGTTTTATATTTAAAATATTGATGAAAAAAACTGGTATTAATTACTGATTGTTAAAGTGAATTCGGTGTTGTGAATTTTATATGATTTGTTGACCGCAATGGCAGATGCTTTCGTATGATCTATGGTTATTTTCAAAGAATTGCCATTTTTAGACGATTCAATAAGTACCATCACAAAATATTATTACTTCTCTAATGGCAACATCTGAATGAAATCGTATATATGAAAATAATGATTTGAGACTTTACTGTTATTTACTTACCCGATAATATCTACCTACTTTTACTTTCATTAATTTATTGTTATTATTTGTTAATGATTATTAATACAATCCTTCTTGTTATTGTCATTATGGTCACGGTGTGATTCGGGTGATAAGCTACCAAAGGTACTTTGTAATACTTATTTTGTTTACAGTAGAATGTTATTGTTGCCAACTATAAACGTACTGACCAGCTGTGGTTTTAGTTTAAATAACTGTAGTGTTAATTTTTGTAATAATTTTGTAGTTTTATATTTTAAATATTTTATTATTACTAGTTAGTTCCCGGCATGCGTTACTAAACTATATTCAAAGAAATATATTGTTTCTCCCTGAATCATCTTTCCCGTGCGTCCCTGTTCCCTTACCGCGTCCCCTTCCTAGCTAGCTTTATAAATTATAGCTTATATGTTATTCTGATGTATTAGCTATATTATTGAAAAGTTTCATTAAAATTCATTCAGTAGTTTTTGTGTGAAAGAGTAACAAACACACATACATGAATACAAATTTACGCGTTTATAATATTAGTAAGAGTAATATATGCAACGTTAGGCAAAACGATTGCAGACGACAGACGTCAAATAATGCCCCCCACTTTTTCATCCTGAATCCATGTAAAACGATATACCATGAGGAAACTGGATGAAAAAACAGCGTGTAAGAATTCCATTAATCTTGGTTGACATACAGATCAACTATTATAATTTTATTATTCGCAATTACCGCGCCGTATTATGCATGCGTAAATAAATATGTTAAACAGATGCAAAAATACAATGGAGAAGTAGAAACATGGAATAACTTGGCAAACAGCTCACAGCCCACAATAAGAAGATGACGGGAATATAATTTTCGCTAGCTCACAATATTGCCCCATACCCAATGCCATAATCGAAAGTGCTAAGGTCCAAATGTTTCCCTGTCCCCCGAGGCGACGACGAAAATAGATAACTGTAGAATAGATTATTTTAATTTTCAATATTACCATCATCCTGCATAATGAGCTTTTTTAAAAAATGCTTTTTCTTATTTCAGTTTCCTTATTAAGTAGATGTAATTTCATGTGAATTTTCATCGGGTTATAAAGGACGTGTTCTATTTAGGACATTATTTAAATTGTCGGTAGTCCTGTAATTGTTTTACGTAGGTACCTATATATAGTATGTGGAAATGTTGCATGTTTATTTCGTTTTATTTTAAAAATATTAGTTAAAAATACTATAATATGATGTTTGTTGCATACTAATTGAGAACGGGGATTATTGTTCGCTATTGTGAATTTCTCGCGTATTTTAGATGATTGATGACAATGACAAATGATAGGTGCTTTCATGTGATCTATTGTAATATTCAATATGTTTTTTTTTGCATTAGCTCCACACAGGAGGCACTGAGGAGAAAATTAATTCCAATAATTTCTCCTTTCTTTCCCTAAACACTGCATCTCTAAAGACATAGGCCCTGAGAAATTTTTATTCCTCAGGGCCTCCCATGTGGAGTAATGTAAAAAAAATCAATTAAAAAACTAAAAGGATCTGCGTACAAGGACAACATTTCCGTATAGGTACGTATTATTCTCAGTGACATATTAATTCATTTAAATTTATTTTATTAAGTAAAAGTTTTAGGTTTTTATTTATGATGCAAAAATAACAATAGTGGAAAGGAAAAAGTACTGAAACCTGAAATGTTGTGTTCAATGCCGTGTTTTTGCATCTCGTTTGCAACGAATTATCATCATACAATGATGAATCTGAATGGCAAACGTTGACCAGGGCGAAACTTAATAATACTTGAATAGAACTTACACAGAACGTGAAAATTAACTTCAAATATTTGATGAATTGTTCAAATTTTTTGAAACAACCCGTTCAAGAGTATTTGCTTCTCTTTGATCAGCGGGAATTTGTAATAGATATTAATTGATTAAAACAATGAAAAATGCGAACCTGTTTGAAGGTTCGGATTCGGGCTCCGTTTCGGCGAGTTTCGGCAAAAAAATCTAGTTTCGGCATCAGTTTCGGTTTCGGCAGACAATCTGCTGAAACCGAAACTTTTTTAGACATGTTAAAAATCGATTGTTTACTATTATTTGGCTTATTTTGTACACTTATTCAGACAGTTAATACGTGTTAAATTAAATAAATGAAAAAAAAAACTATAATTGAAGTACGTAAAATAATTTTTTTTTTATATAAAAAAAATTCTAAAAAATAACAAAACATGTTAACTTCTTGGAACTTCTCGTTCGGCTGACTTCTAACATGTGTTAACTTTCTGAATAATTGTAAAAAAATAAGCCAAATAACAGTAAACAATCGATTTTTAACATGCGTAAAAAAGTTTCGGTTTCGATTTCGGCCGAAAAATTCCTTTTTCGTTCGGACACTATTTATTGTTAATGAACGCATTGAATTGTATTAGAATATATAATTAAATCAAAATATCCCCCTTTCGCTCCCGGCCAACACGTTCGTGTGGGTAAGAAAAAAGTTTCCTCCGCTTTCCATTGTTACACACAATTGTATGGTTCGCTTTTCTATAAGTATGTTCACAGTAGATTTTATTTATTATTTTCTTAACATAAATATAAACCCAATGGAAAGAGAAAAATAAAGAAATAAGAAAAAAAGCTCAAGAGCACTAATACAAAATAGCCATACCTATATCCACTTTTACCGTGATTTATTTTTGAGTTATTATGCCATTTTGCGCAATCTTCCTTCTTTAGCCAACGTTTTGGATAGCATTACAGTGTCCATCATCAGGGCAGATGTGTTATCTGTTGATGGGCACAGCAATGCTGTCCGAAAGTTGGCTCACGGAAGAGGTAGCGCAATACGGCATAAAAACCCAAAAATACATAACGATATAACTTTTGGTCGTGAAAATCTCAATTCATTTTACATATCCACTTGTTCACTAATACAAAACAGCCAGCCATTTATACTTATTAGCATGATTACTCGTATTTGACATGCTTTAATGCATTATCGTTAACCACCATCTACTTTTGTTTCACCACTTTAAGACTTACCGCATAATCTAACATGACACTGGCGAAAAGTACCTACCTAGTAATTTTCCAAAATAAGTCAAGCGTTCGCCTGATACGATGTCCGTTACCACTACCGAACGGTTACTGATAGCATTGTGATCTATACCGATTCCAAAGAAAAGAATGTCGCCAATTTATATACGATATTTCGACCCCTGGACCTCAAACAGGCAAAATAAATCGATTATGTGTTGAAAACAGTAATTCAATATTTTAAAAGTTTTGTTCAATTTCACCAAAAGCAATATAACACACCTCTATCGGTTTATAACTTCAGTGGTTTGCCACACAAGTCAGCAGCCGCAGTTAACGTATGCTGGGACTCAGGTGATGTAACGTGGGTCAGATAAATAATTCATTTTTCTCCCTTAGAACAATGCAGCGGTATACGCAATGTAACGTTTCCTTACAATGCGCCATTGTACTTTACGTTAGCTTTTTGCCTTCAAGTGGTTTCTGCAATCTCGGCAAAGTACGTTAATACGTCGTTACTCAACCAAAATACTCACTATGTGTGGAATAATTAAGTACATACCTAAGTAGATAATAGGTAGATAACTCACTAAGATAATAGGTAGATTGAACATTTCGATACTTGTCAGTGAGATGAAATGGACTGACTAGGAATGCCATTTAGGTTTATTATTTTAAAATTAATGCATAAACTAATGCACATGACTTCACAACCATGATTTTGTGACTACAGTACCTACACGCCTTGGCGCACAACGGTCATCGAGCAACGACAGCGTGCAAATGGTGGCGATTGTTGTTGATACTCGTTGTTACGCTGATTTACGTGTTGTTTACCGCAATTATATTAAATATACAGAGTAATAAGACTATTTAAAAGAGTGAAGTTTACTTAGCGACAGCATTGACTACATGAGTTAGCGGTCGCGCACCCAGGTTTGTACTCTAGTCGGCCTTGATCTGGATGATGTGACGTAGGTACCTATATTATAATACTTATAATTTTTAAAAATTATTATAATATAATATAATTTAGAAATTAAAAATTAGAAATTAATTGACGTCTTTCAAATTTCAAATACTTATCCACAACTCACAACATTCTTGAGTTTGGTTCTGTGGCGTCCAATATACAGGGTGTTAAGGGACGTACTTGACTTACTTTAGCCAGTGATTCCTGACATTATTTGGAGTAAAAAATGTAAATGTAATTTTGGTCTCCGGTGACTTTTTTTGACGACTTTTTTTTTCAAATTTGTTTTCTTCAAATTCAAACAAAAAAAAAATTCTTCCGCATGTCGTCACTGGTCACTCAGCCGGGTGTCCGATGAACCCCTTACCCCGCCTCCAACTGTTCAACAACTACCATTTTTTATGTTTTTGTAGAAAAAAAAAAAAAAAACATCAAAAATGTCACCGGAGACCAAAATTTCATTTACATTTTTTACTCCAAATAATGTCAGGAATCACTGGTTAAAGTCAAGTACATCCCTTAACACCTTGTATGAGATTCACAACACAAGGAACGAATCAGTTTAAAAGAAACTAACTCTGGCTTTATTCTTTAGAAACGGATTGTCCACACAACTTACCGACTATACCTACCTACTTAAGAAACGTCTAGAATATTTCAAATCACAAATGTTAAATGAACGTCTTGACAAAAATTCATTTTCAAAATTTTACCTAAATAACAAGGTTTTTTATTTTTTTTTACCCTCTTGGACACAATCAAAATCATCATCAATCACCATCTACTAAGAAAGCAAGAAACTTTCCGTATTCAATTAACAAAACAAAACCTACGTCTATTATTCTAATATTCAGTTACTTTTTGACATAATTTTGTTCAGTAGGTGCTTCTTGTCGTACTTAATTATGTATTAATTTGATTCGTGTAAATTACCTTTTATGTAGATAAAGTAGGTATGATTTTCACGAAGTGCACTAACAAAGTTATGCAAACTTTAGTTTTTATTACTAGCCAGACCCGTGAAAAATCATGGGTTAGTCAGAATTCTTGACAAATCAGTTACAATTTTTAAATTGACAGTTAAAATAATTTCTAAATATTATATTACAGATATAATATTGCGACAAAATAGATAGGTACAGGTTAGGTAACTACCTATTTTGTCGCAATATTTTGATTCGCCATAAAAAATATTTGTCAGAAATTATTATTTCAAACAGTTCTTCGAAAAAGTGAAAAAGTGAAGTCTAGGTGGTAAACAAACGAACCGAAATGAAATTGCATATTCCATAGATTGCCATAGATATCATACCCAAATTCATGACATGAGGACCCAAGGTTCGTAGAAAATGCGTTTAACAAGGTTAGCTCATTAGCATCTTTTTCGAAAAAAAAAACTCGTCGGGCCGCTTTCGAAATTTCGAACGCGTGACATAGCTTAAAGTGAAACACTGCCTGTTGTATTCCAGTTAATTCAAATCTCCCGGTGGAACATGGACTTCAATCTACGTCACGAATTTTTAGCCAATCACCGCTCTCTCCCACCCCTCGATGAGCTAACCTTATTAAACGCATTTTCTACGAACCTTGTTGAGGACTGCCTGAAAACGGCCCATTATTTTGCAATTATTAAACCATCATTCGTTAAAAGTATTAAGTAGATACCTACCCATAGCAGAACGTCGAAACTTTGTTATATTGAACATAAATTGTTATGGTTTTTAGTCCCTTAGGCAATCAATAAGTTCAGTAAGAAATGGCCAACTAAAGAAGTAGGTTACATACTCGTATTACTCAATTATTGTAAATTACACAGCAGCTATGTTACCTTTTACCAGCCATTGCATTATTTATGTCGGTACCTACTTATCCTACTTTGCTCTAAACTCTAAATTCATAACGACTCCATACCTCATAGAGGAATGTAACATTCGATTGATCACGCGTGTTATTACGTACCTATTCGTAGGTCATATAATAGAAGTTAGCAGTGGCGTAACTATCGCTAGACATCTTGGGCCGTCGCCCTGGGGCGACGGCCCAAGTGATCCGCATTGAAGTGGTCCGCAACATTCAAATATCTAAAAATTATTAATCTACAAAAGTTTCTTTTTGAGTAGAAGAAGTGTAGGGTTAATGCTTTGCCTCGATGTTGAAAACAATAATATAATTATTTGTATTCAATACCAGTGTTCGGTCCAATTCAGTACCACACTGAAGTATCCGGTATTGTGTTGCCTGTTTCAAAATTTTACATTTTTTTTAATACCTACCGTAAGCGGTGAGTTGAGTTTTTCCACTCAGGAGACCCCGAAGAAAAAAAATTCCCTCAAAAATGTCATCTTTGGGGATGCTGTATGAGAGTCTTTTTAGGAAAAGGAAGGAGAAGAAGTTCTGGTAAGGAAAAGGTATAAGGGATGGGTAATAATCTGGGTGTCAATGTGTCTAGGAGTGACGAACGCGATGTATGAATCCACCCTTCCCACTACGGTGCAGGGCGATGGTTAGAGAGAATTCAGCTGGAGAGGTCAAAAGGTCTCCCTTAACCAACCTCACCCATAAACCCGGCATCCCTGCTAAGTCACCAAACGTAAAAAACCACTTAGCAAGGGTATTGGTTATCCCATAAATGGTCCTTGGGGCGGCGGTACCAATACCGACCTCCCTAAATTTTTGCTTTTTTAATCTTTTGATAAACCTTCCCGGGTTATAAATAACCTGCCATGTAGGATATTATTGTTTACTAAGAAAACGCACCCGGAATGAAATTTGTTTCATTAAATTGGTACAATTGTCATTATTATACCTACAGCGTTGATAATATTCTTTTTTTAAATGAAATAATTATTTTCTTTATAATCGATATGTGTGTACTATAGTTACATGGGAAGTCTCTTCGTGCATGAAGAGGAGAAAGTTTGATTTGCAAGCGTGCCCTGGGGCAATTGAATATGTCGCTACCCCACTGCAGCATAGGTTACGAGTTATTCGTGTAACTGGAAAACATATTTTCATACGGTTAAATAATGCATTTATTTGTAACCATTAAATTTACGTCATATACGAAAAAGCTTGCCACAAATGTACTATTCAACTATGTAATAACTGCTGAATAAAGCAAAAGGTACCTACCCAGCAGAAACATAATATGCAGCGTAATTGAAGTGATTTGTCCCAAAAACGGCGCTACACAATTTATCAAAATGTTATTATAATTAACGGTTACTGAAACGACATAGGTATTAGTTATGTAGGTATGTACCTATTTGGTCACACCAATCTCATGATATCACGTAAATGTATTCAAGACGGAGTTGCAGTTTTTCATATATCCACGTTAATATTAAAAGTTATTGACATGGTCTGTATTTTAGTGTCGAGTCGCGGAGAACGGTAAACAGAAGTGGGTCGCACCTGAGAGCAAATCTGCCCGCAAACATCGACCCGCGCTTTACAAGACACAGATTAAATAAGCAAAATAAATATAATTTGTATTTAGTCATATAAATGGCTGCTTATTGCACAGACCATACAACCACGCTTCAATATAATTATGCCTGTATTCATATATGACGCAAATTAGTTGCGTACGAAGGCCAGATTCAAACAGTACCTACTCGTAAACTAAAAATTGGTGAAATGAAAATAAATGTATTATTTTCCAAAGGGTAACAATTATTATAAGCAATAATTATTATCAGCCTGAAACATTCATCTACATTGAAAAATCTTCCGAGAATCTAGCGAGAGATTTAACACTAACAATGTCTCTCTCGCAAAAATAAAGTTGGTTGTTTTCAGGTGGAAAAAATATATTAAACTGTAATTTTTTAATGAAACACTAGTATATATTGAATTATTTGGCGGGTATTAGATAAGCCGCCATAGCTCAGTGTTCAGAGCACCTGACCGGCAATCAGAAGGACACGGGTTCAAGTCCCGTTGGCGGCAAGTATCTTTTCTCGGAAGATTTTTCAAGGTAGATGAGTGTTTCAGGCTGATAATTATTGCTTATAATAATTGTTACCCTTTGTGCTATGCATAAAAATCTTGTCTTAAACGTTAGTTTATCAATTAAAAAATAATAATGAAAATATTTTTTTTTTATAATCAACCTAAATTGCCTTAATAATCTGCTCCAGAAGAAAGTTAATGTACGCTACAACTATTGAGCCCAAAAACGCTGCAAATCACAGATCAAATCATCTCATTTCATATTTTTGTCGCACCTACGATTCGGACCGATTGAAATGGACACGAAATTTTTCATTACTTATTCTGTGACAAAACCGGTGAATACCCTTTCTTTAAATTAATGTATGATAATGACATCTTGCTCATTATAGCGACTGGCAACACGGTTATACTGAATTGCAGGAATTCCCCTATTTTATTTTGTGCTTGGATTGTTCATGACTATGCCTAATAATATTCAGCAAGAATGCCTCCAGGGAGGTTAGGGAACGTACCCATACTACGTGACCAACTTTTTGCAATTTTTAATCCCCCCCCCCCCCCCCCCCCGGTGACCAAAAACCTAAGCAACCCGCCGCCCATTTGTATGGAGCGTGACATTTTGAAGACCCCCCCCCCCCCCTAAACCTGTCACGTAGTATGGGTACGTTCCCTTAAGTCCGTGAGTGATGCTTTAACAATTATGCGTGTAAGAATTTTTGTAACAAATGTGATAATTATTATTACTTTATATTGGAAAACATATAAACAAATTACTTTTTTTCATTTTGTGACCTGTACAATACACAACGTTCTTACTGAAAAGTTCTTTACAATGACTATATTTTTTAGTTTTTTAAATTGATGTACCTAAATAAGGGGGCGGAGAAATGTTCCTCCGCCCCAAGCGGTTGACACCCATGCTACGCCACTGGGTATATCGTTATTTTAAATCTGATTCAATAAGATAAACCAATTTTTAAAAAAAAAAAAATTCCATAATAATTGCTCAAATTTCTCGTCGCGGGGGCGAGAATTAGTATCTACTGTAGCATTTGTAAAAAAAACAACGAATTAAGAATTAGTCTAAAAAGACCTTTGAAAGGATCACGCATTCTTGAAACTTTTTGTCCCTGCGCGGTATGCCCCAAGGAAGGTAAGTGGGGTCTGTATTCAGTGCCAGAAAATAAGGTTGCATTTTTTACCGAAAAGCATCAGCATTCAGTGTAAAAAAAACTATTTTCAAACAGAGCAATAAATTACTTCCTATATCGATATCTGAAAACGTTCGTAAGATTTAAAGGATAAGATTTGAAATCAAATAAAGCAACACTGTTACAACTTATCTTTACCTTTTTACGTTATCTCGGATGCCGATGAACCTATCTAGTTAAAAGCGATTATTTTACTCCGTTGGACATTGTCAAATATGACAAAAGAAATCATTTTCAAAATACATATTTTCATCGACCACTACACAGGGTGTTAGGGGACGTACTTGACTTTACTTTAACCAGTGATTCAGTGATTCCTGACACACGTACGTCCCTTAACTTGTTGAATACATGGAAATTTCACGACCTTGAATTTGAATTGAATGTTTTGTGGATTGATTTTTACCTATCGTGTATTTTATTGACCGAAACACATTCCTAGAACAATAAACTATGTACCAAAATAACATTACTTGCGTTAATTACGTAAATTGATAGGTTTTAAGATGCTTTCGTCAAATAACATGCATCGACTTTGAGCGAAAGAATATCGGCAAATTTGACATTTTGATGTCACAGATAAAAATTATTTTAAAATATTCTGGGGTTACAAGGTGAATGAAATCTTTACCCATCCCATGGGGAATGTTGGCGCAAGCGATTCTGACACTGTCATACAAATTTTGTACATAGAAGGGTCAAAATCGCAGAAAAACGTATTTTTTCCCCGCGCATGCGCACAAACTGCGCACATCCCCGCGCTACGGCAAATTAAATATAAATTATTCCGAGTGACTAGGCGCATTGAGGGTTTCGCTATGGTAAAGGACGATAATAGAGCAAGCGTTTCTGACCTTGTTCTTCATACACTTTCTTTATACATAAGGGTCAAAATTGCATTTCAAAGTGCCGCGGCCACCGCGCGGCCACCGGGTGACAAGCGGCAAACCAGCGGCAAACCACCCTATATATTTTTTTTACATTAGCTCCACACAGGAGGCACCGATGAAAACAATTTCCCTAGGTGCCTATGTCATCTTTGAGGATGCTGTGTGGTGGGTTTTTTAAGGGAAAGGAAGGAGAAGAAGATACGGGAAGAAAAAAGGTATGAGGGGTGGGTAGGAATCTGGGGGTCAGTGTGGCCAGGAGTGACGGACGTATAAATCTATTCCTCAGACTGCGGTGCAAGGCGAAGGGTCGCGAGAATCCGGCTGGAGAGGTCAAAAGGCCTCCCTCAATCAGTCTCCTCCGATCCAGCCCGCCATGCAGTGGTTGGGCAAACGTATCCGCCACCAAGACCTAAACAAACCTCATCCCATGAACCCGGGCACCCCTGCTAAGTCACCAAACGTAGCGAACCACTATCTGATGGTTGTCGAATAATTGGTTCCCGGGGCGGCGGTACCCATACCCGCCTGATTTTTGGATTTGGGATTTCAAAAGAAAAATACTTACATGAGTAGGGGCAGGTAAGTTGTAATTATAGTTTTATATAATAACAGATCTAAATCGAACGAAGTGGATTACTGTCACAGGTTTGTAATTTTCACAATGATTTACTAAATTCAACAATAGCAGGACTTTTTTTCATCAAAACATAATCAACTTAAAAATTATATGCCATTCGAATAAAATATGCCTAAAAGACATCTAACACGTGCAAGTCGAAACACCAAAGTGCTGAAATTAGATAATTTGGTATTAGGTATAATACTCGTACCATCCTCCCGGCATAATATACTGAGAGATCACGGAGGAATGTGAGGGAATCCGATCTGCCCGCAGGTAGAGAACTCCGCTCCCCTCTCCCAGCCCACCACTTCCACCTCCTCACACTCTCATCTCCCATCTCCCATCCCACATCCCAGTCATCAATCCCATTCCATCAAATTCAACTCTGACCGGAGCTCATGAACTCGGAACGACTCACCCACGTTATTTATTACCCTTTCTGTATTTACTCCTGGTACAGCTGTAAAATTAAATTACTAATATTGTGTAAGTGTAAACTGTACAATTGATGATTTTTAATCACGCACATGTGCCCGGACAATAAATAATGACAATTCAACACTGATTTAAAAATATTTTCATAGAATGCTATTACTTTATGAGCTGCTAGTTGCTACTTTATTTTGCTATCCATACTGTATAGACTCTACATTTTTATTAATTTGCGCTCAACAAATTACATTTTTACATCTCATTCCAATACCCACTCCCTTCAGCCTCATTAGATACCCATTGCCCATTATATTTATTGGATAACCAACACCCCTGAAGTCACCGTTTTGTGACTTAGCAAGATGCCCCGCATCATGAGGTGAGGTTTGCCTAGGTCTTTGCGGTGGATGCTTTTGCACCTCTACTGCGTAACGGACCGGATCGGGAGACACTGGTTGAGGGAGACTTTTTGACCTCTCCAGTCGGACTTTCCGTAGTGGGAGGGATAGATTCATACGTTCGTCACTCCTGATCACATTGACACTCAGATTCCTACCCACCCCTCATGCCTTTTTCCTTTCCATAACTTCCTCTCCCCCTTTCCCTAAAAAGCCCCTCCACGTAGCATCCCGAAAGATGACACAGGCCCTCAGGATATTTTTTTCCTTAGGGCCTGCTGTGTGGAGATAATTTAAAATAATATATCCCGAATGCATGGTAACGTCGTAGTCCAACTAGCCCCAGAGTGGTTCGCTACGTTTGTTGATTTAGCAGGGGTGCCCGGGTTCATGGGTTCAGGTTTGTCTAGGTCTTGGAGGCGTATGACCAGGACACACTGAACCCCAGATTCCATCCACCCCGTAAACCCTCTTCCTTCCCAAAACTCCCTTCTCTTTCCTTACCTTAAAAAAAACCTCCAAACTCCAGCATCCCCAAAGATGACATACGCCCTGAGGGAAATTATTTTCCTCGGGGCCTCCTGTATAGAGCTCATGTAAAAAAAAGACAGATGGGAACAGTTGGGACTCTTGGGCGTTAGGTATTAATACATTTTTTAAACTTCTATGGATAGCTTTACCGGCCTTTCGATTGGTAGTAACTAGTAACACGTGTTCTGCTAATCCCAATGTATTAATCGTAAATTGCACGTACGCTTCATTGTTCGACAACATTAGAATGACAAAGGGTTTCCAATAAATGAGTTATAAGTTATAATATAAGATCAATTCATGATGAATGGTTCTTTTGAAATTGCCAAAGGATTACAAATTCAGACAGGCATGAGCATCAAAAGGAAGATGAGTAAGTTTGAATGGATAGGTTCTTTGCAGTTTAACGAGTGGTGTGTTCATTATGTAGGATGTAGATGTAGATACTGGTGTATTGATGCTGGGTTTAAATACCAATTCGCATTGAGTTTGAAGAATAGCAGCGGAAGGTACAGATCATGCAAGTATGGTGAATGGCTGAGGGCTCCGAGAAAGAGATGTCGTGACTTGTTACCTGAGAGGGGTTTTAATTTAATCTACGAGTCATAATAAAAACAAACCGTATTATATCGTTGTAGCAAAGTATTTCTTACGCATGAAAATGAAGCAACTTCACTTTCATTCTGTATTATTAATGGTTTCATTGACTCGGAGCTTGACTACGGTTTACATTATTGCTACGAACAAATTACGATTAGGTATATTACGAAATGTACAGGATAAACTTTATAAAACTGCGTTTTTGCTACTTGTAGCTTGTAAGCAACAAACATGTCGAAAAGTTGAAAGAAATGTAAAAGCGGAAAAGATATGAAATATATTTATTATATCGATTCAATATGACTTTCAAGAGATCACTCGTTGTGATAAAAGTGTTGAACAAATGTCTTCTTTTCCCCACGTTCACGAAAGTTGACATATTTTTTTGAGCATGACCGATTCATTTGACAAGAAACGAGCGTATGAATTGAACACAATATGAATAATTTGAATAGGCGAGGTTTAATGTGGTGAATCTTAATATTATCAAAAAAAAAACGCTTTGTATTAATATGCATTTTCTGAGGTTTTGCTACCAAAAAAAATATAGTCTTACAAAATATATTGTCTTCTTCTCGAAGAAGTGAGCGTTGCTCACGAAACATTTTGTTTTTGTAAACAATAAAAGTGTTAAAAACTAAGTATTTTATTAATTTGAATCAAAATGGTGAAACAAAATAAGTTTGCTGTGTTAGAGAAGAAATATATTTAGTTCGCCTTGAGACACACTCGTCTCTCAAATACTTCCCTTTAACAAACTTTCTTCGTGTAATTCAACACTTGGCACACACGAAAACCACACTCGATATTTTCAATCACATTTCCAACACAACACAAGAAACCACCAAAAACTACAGATACCCAAAATACACTTCAAAATATGGCCTAAAATCTTTGGAATACATGCACAGCCTATTTTCACACAGCTAGCCCAGCCACAGCCAGGCAAAGCCTAACGAGATTAATTGCCGCTCTTCCCAATCATACTGACCAACTGTTGAAAATTTTGGCTCAATACTCCTCAAATGCACAAAACGCTCTTCCCAACGCAACTCTCCGACCAACAGGCGAATCGAGCGTTACTAAACAAATCACTTAACTGATCGGAGCTCTGTTCGATCGATCGAAAAGTTGGGAACAACAACCGTTAATGTGCAAGGTGAAAGTTCTCTTCTCGAAGTAAAATAAACTGTATTATTTGAAAGAGATGTCTCTGTAATAAGGTAAGTATTAACTTTGTATTGTAAATGTTATGTATTGCGAACTTTAATAACGTATCAAAATGTAAGTACTGTACTCAACTCTACTACATCTGATCCCACAAAGAGTTTCTTAACTTTTACAGCCGTTGTTCACAACTTTTTGATCGATCAACCTGAGTCTCCGATCATCTAAATGATTTGTTTAGTAACGCTTGATTCGCATGTTGGTCAGAGAGGTGCATTGAGGAGCGTATTTGTGCACTAGAGGAATTTTGAGCTAAAACATAGGCTCACAGTTGATCAGTAGAATTGGAAACAACGGCAGTTAAGAGTACAATGCATATAGGTATGTATTTTATACCTTGTAAATAATTTTAAAAAATCAGTACAAATAAAATCGAATCATTCATATTCAAGTTGATAATTAAGCTTACTCATTAAGGGTCGACCGAGACAGGTTTTTCGTTCTCGGCCAAGACCGAGACCGAGACCGAGAATAAATTAAAATCTCGGCCGAGACCGAGAGCCAAGACCGAGAGCCGAGACCGAGAATGGATAAATTGAGAAAAAGAAATGAAAATACGCTATTTTTGCATAATAAAGTATAAGAATGTAATTCAAAGAATGTCACCTCATGTCGTGTAATTGACCAGCTCTGCTAAAGAGCTGTTCACTTGCTACACTAGTAGGCGGTGCTGATAAAAAAACTTTTTTGCTGCAAGCCTAAGTCTTTGATATGTTGACGAATACCAATACTCAAAAATATTTGCATTTTTTGCAGTCTTGACTCTCTAAGAAAGCTATCAAGCGCTATTTCTATCACAGCACTTGAACTGCTTTCGGCACTGGTCATTAGCTCATCTCCAAAGTCTGTTAAATCATGAGCTGCCCATATGACGACCTCCGTAGTCCAGTATGTAAGACTCTTGACTCACAATCCGGAGGTCGTGGGTTCGAACCCGGCATGCGCAAATAAATTTTATTTGATTAATTTGTGTTATTTCACAATTAATTCATTTAAAATAATATATAGTATATTTGCGGCATGTTCCAGAGTGGAAGATAGTATCAGTATCGCCCTGGTGTAAGACCACCATTCAGAATTGAAACGTTGCTTTAAAATGGCTTTAGCCGTGTTTGGTGACCAGATCTAAAAAGCCAGGTACTTTCCAACCTTCCTCTTCCCCACCTCCTTCCCCTCCCCACTACCTTCAGCCTTACAACATACCCCAATTGGGGATGCCATAGTCTCACTGGCTCCAGACGGGAGCAGTTGAGATTCTTGTGCGGCATTCACTGTAAAAAAAAAAAAAAGTTGGATTTATCTGTTGAAGCCATGTTTGATGAGCTAGTTGACGATGCAGTAGAAGTACGCGCGGTAGATTTGAATCCCATTATCCTATACCGTATCTACTTACAACGGTCTCGGTTATGGCCGAGAATCTCGGCGATTTTTCGCCGAGAACCGAGACAGAGTTCTCGGTAGAATTTGTAGCCGAGATTGCCGAGACCGAGATCTCGGTCGACCCATACTACTCATAATATGCAGCACTTATTGTCGGTATTTCGTCGATGATACCTAAGTACTCGTCAAAAATAATCCACTTGTTTTTCAAATTTTACATTTGCATAGGAAAAATCAAGCATAATGTTAATTATTAATTATGCAGGTTAGTAGAGATCTGTACCAAATATATCTGCTCCCAATCGATACCAAACATCGACGAAACCAGTTGTGAAATTTAGAACAGATGAATATTAATGGTCATAATGTTTGCGATGAGTACACATTATACATACTTTGGTTACTGTGTCATTCTTCCAATATTGGTTAGAAGAAAAGATTTAGACATGACACAGTTTTTGGGAAAATACGTTGCTGTTGCGACAGAAACAATAACACGTTGGCCTTTAAAAGTTTGAAAAATTAACAATCATTTATTTACATTTCTTTTTTAGCAGATGACTGCGTACTTTTGCGTCATGAATATTTGCAAATATTTGAAAAAAAATGGAGACATTAGCGGAGATTTTAGGATCAAATCTGCAAAATGTTATCAATATCGGAATAAAACTGTAGATTTATATAAACACTGACACTCTTCTTCATACATAGTGTAACAGCATGTATGAATATAGAGTAAAAACATCCGATGATATTTTAAATATTTATTTATATTTATTAAACTAAGTAGTCAAGTGGGTCACCTGATAAGCACTCAGTCTCGTTCCAGCAGCACTTTAACAAACGAAACAGCGCACTTGCCTATCACGTGATCCCGTCGCTTATGTAGGAGTGTGATCAGTGGCGACATGTGATTGAAAAATATATTCATTGTTTTTAATTGAAACCAAATATCATCGGACAGTAAAATGACATTTGGTTTTTCTACTCCAAATATGGTTAACTAAATCGCTGGTTAATATCCTTCGGATACGTGCCCTTTATATTAGTTACCTATTTAAATAGAATATATAATGTTTCACACATTAAATAATTTAAAATAACACACATTGTTTTTGCGACACGTTTCTGAAGAATAAATACTTTCATTATCGCTCTGATGCAAGGCCCTTATTGGTGCCTAGACCTTAATACCTGACCAGATACCTACTTCCAAACTTTCAACGCAAATTTAGCCGGTATTTGAATCAATGACCTCCGGGTCAGGAGACAAGGTGGTCTTCTTCGTTAGTTACTAACCCAATGAATCGATTCCTGCTCAGTCTCTTCTATTAACTTCTATTATCCCCCTAATGTGAAACCGAACTGAAGAGTGTCGATTTAATTTAATAATTAATTCTCCGTCACGACTCCATTGAGTGGAAGTGCTTTGATATTAGAGTGCCATTAAATTGTTACTAGCCGTGTGATTATACGATCCATTACAATGGTGATTCTCTCCACGTATTCCCGATCAATTGTTCAATCTGGGGATTAAATTTATCAGGGAAATTGGCAATTTGTGATCATATTATGGCAGCCAGCGGCGGTGTTACATTATTTATCAAATGTGTATTATAATTAAAATTCGTTCCAGTTTCTGAGATGTTGAACCAAATCGTACAATTATAAAATAATTACTATTACCAAATTATTACAATAAAATTATAAAATTATTACTCCCTTAGATAAGTATATCTGTCGTTGGCAGAATCCCTAATAAGATACGGAATAACCACATGGGAAACATTCAACAAAAACAAAACTTCTTTCAGTGCAAAATGTACATTATGCTTTGGTAAAATTATTATTAAACAAGGCTAAATACGAACGAAGACATGATGTACCAAAATCATTTCTACACAACTCTGTAAATTTATTATGTGTTCGTGCTATATTGTGGCTTAAAATTGCGAGTCAGCATACATCTCAATCTGCATATAATATACTAGTGGTACATGTTCATAATACAAGACTAACTGCAAACGATGGACTTGTAATTCCCAGATACCTAAATAAATACGGCCAAAGAACTCTAGAATACTAGAACTCTAGAATACCTTGTTCCAATAATTTACAACATGTTATCCAACTTAATAAAAAGCTAATCATTTAGTTTCAGAAGGAAATGTAGGTGACAGAACTTTTTTTGTATGAATCTCTGTTTTTCCGGTTTTTCGTTATTATGTTTTTTCAATTATTTTATTTTCTTTCTTTCATAATGTGTATATTTTATGTACCTGTCTCAATTTAAAAAAAGTAAAATGTTAAAAGAACCCATTGACAAACTGAAAACTGATATCAATCAAATTAACGGAACTTAATTATAAAAATGTAAATAAACAATAAAGGAATTTATTGTAGGTTGGTATTATAGAAAATTCTCAATTTTTCCAATTTGAGTCGACACAAGACACTAGGACATAGGAGAACCCTCTCTGCCTCACTGTCACTGACCAAAAACGAATGCGACATTATCAAATTAATGCTCGCAAGTATCTTATCTATGAATAAATATAGTAGGTATAACTATTAGTTCTATGAACAGTAAACGTGGCGTAAAAAAACGTGTTTCTCTTTTTTTCTTATTTAATAAATCAAACAAAACATTTTCTCTGAAATTGTCAGATTTGTAAATCATTAGGTTTTGATTTTGGGTGGGGCAAAAAATAAAAATCTAGAGTAGGTACTGAAAAAAGTTGGCTTCTACAACATATTCATGTTTTAGGCTTAGTACAAATAATATGAATGGAAGCAGAAAAAACCATCCTATGAAGTGCTGTAAATTTGAAAACGTGACTCAGTCGACAATCCCAGGGGTCATGCATCGGCCAGCGTAATGCTAACGCCCCACCCTGACCTACCCTGCACCACCGTGCCTACATCACTACCTCAATGTAATAAATTATCTTTAAAAATATTGTAAAAATGCGAATAAGAAGTACAAATAAACACGACGATTTTTATTTATTGGACCACTAAAACGGTCATTGCCTTGAATCTGAAACGGGGGGTAGGAACAAATTTACTTACAGACGAAATTCCAAACGGTCGAATTAAAAAAGGACTTCGAGTCGATTACAACACATTATAATTATAAGGTATATGCCTACTTAATTTCAGACATTAAAAGTCTTTCTCGTTCATCCCAGCGAAATGATGAAAAGCGAGAACATATTCATAGTGCAGTGCAAAATTAAAACCATTACCTGGCGTCACTAAAAAATGCCGACATCAATAATTTTCATACCAATCGCTTTTACTTCATACTGATTTTTAGTACTTCACGAACAGTAATAGGTACCTCCAAAAATACGCAACCACAATTCCAATTATTAGGTCATCAATACTTTATGACGAACCCATTTCATCATTGTAAGCTTGCTTTCCCATTTCAATTATTTCTACTTAAGGATGAGAGAGTGTCGGTGTTGTCTAAAATCCAAAGCACAAACAATGATTCAGAACGTGAAAGTGAAAATCAGTTACGCGTAGAAAATAATGGGGATCAGGTGAATCAAAAATTTCTGTAATAAATTACTAAACTGATTTTGTCTCGAGCGCCTACAAACACTTCTGCGGACCAGCTAAATCGTTTTTCTCGGAGATCGCGTGTATCTCAAAGATGCAATCGCAACGTAAATGCTGTCTATAAATTACCCACTTGAATATAAATTTGCATAAATGCGCCCACGGTTTTAGTAATATTAAATCTATTTACGTGATTTTGTAGAAATGGTGTCATTTTATGTACTAACGTATTTCGGATGTGGAGATGTGAAAATAATGCCAAATAACTTATATGATATCGATCACGGTAAAGGGCAAAATGTTAATTGTTCAGGAGAGCGAAAAGAAAGATTTTATATTTTTTCAAGAAATCATTCCTTCTGTTTTTGTTGACGAATAATTATGAAATTTTATTATAATATAACATTGAATAGATCTTTCATAATCTCTAACTATTTTTGTGAATTTCTTTAACAGTATTTAATTTATTTTAAATTTTTCAGAAAAGAAATCCTCTTCAAATGCACGTCATAAAAGACGCACTTATTTTCCCAGAAATGTTTCGATGACGCAGATCGAAAGAGAGAAAAAACAACGAAAAATTACATATTTAACTCATTTTTTGGATTTATTGTTTTAAGAAAGGGACCCTCAGATGGTTTGGGCACGTAGAGCGAATGAACGAAGAAAGTAGTGTTAAAAGAATATATGTTGCAAATGTGAATGGTAGAAGAAGTCGGGGGGACGCCCGAGGAAGACATGGCACGATCAAGTAAATCAGATACTTGAGACGGGCCATGTCAAAAGTCAGAATAATAGAAGAGTATGTATGAGACGATGTATGAATGTGAGTGAGGCAAAGAGTGTGTGCCAAGACCGAGTTGTTTGGCGGTCCGTCCTCTCTGCCTACCCCTGCGGGGAAACGGCGTGATGGTTAGTTAGTTAGTTCTTTACGGCATTTTAAATTTCCGCTATCGATATAAGCGTAATAATATCTTAAGCGTAATTAAGAAAATTACCAAACAGTCGTTTAGAATTTAGATGGTTTTGAAATAAAGTGCAGATGTACGAAGGAATAAACTGTCAGGAGAATACTCTCATCACATGAGACACAAGAAAATAGAAGATTTCACGGGCTCACCAGAAAGTAATCAAAGGCACCAAAGACTCTATACAGGAAATCATTATGTAGTGTACTAACTTTAAAAAAGAAAATTACCGACGTATGAGACGATATTTAAATGCGAATCACGCGAGGAGATCACACAGTTAGATAGAGTTACATGGCGGTTTATCCTGTGTGTATCCCATACCCCTGTGGTGGATAATGGCGCATATTCACACAATGGATTATTTGTACGCACAGCGGCTATGACCTCTTCTCTATTCTATTTTACTAGGATGTTCCAACGTAGATATTTACTTCGTCTAAAAATATTTCTCGTCTAAAAACGAATCCTCAATTCTTCGGCCAACGCAATGAGCTGAAGCAATAAAACAACCAATCATCAGCGTGTCAAAAGTCCTCCTTCACAATAATAGATACTGAGAAGACAATATGACGCTGGGTTATATCATCACATCACTCTCAGAGCGCTGCCACAAAAGGAGCATTCATACCTTCTTACGAAATACTTCACAACGCCTAGGTTATTTGTATAATGTAAATGGAATCCTAATTATCATTCTGAAAGGTGTTTTACTAATTACTAAGCTATTTATGACGCTTGGGTTTAATTTTTTTAACTAAATGCTTCATACACATAAACGACTTTGAGATGTAAATCCAACTAGTTCCGGCTTTTGAAAAATAATTAATTCGTGGTATGTATTTTATTTCGAGCGCGCGAATTCGGCCATCCAGACAAATAGGAAATTGCCGAGCACTTAATTGAGACCAGCCATTAGTTTGGATTTGTTCCATGAAGTCCCTAGCAAATCCGTGAAACCGCAAAGACGTAGTTATGTGAGGGAGGAAGGAGAAAAGAAAGGATGGGGTTTATCGTAAGCATGTTTCTTGTGTAAATGATTATTAATTGTAATTTTTTTTTGCATAAACCATTTAACTTTTTAATTCGCTATTATTAAAGTGACAAAATAAATTATATACAAAAAAGCCCAATAAACCAAAATACCAAGCTGATTCCTGGAAAGATAAAGAAAATCATTTAAAAAAATATTAAACATGCTTTCAATCTCAAAGACGAGCGTCGTGGATCTTAACATCGATTAATTAAAACAACCACTGACAAGAGGATTTTAGAAGGCCAAATCAATGATTAAAATGAAGATAAATCAATCAATGTAACTTCTCTTGGAATATTATTTTCACATAAATAATTCATACATGTCATTGGATCTCCCCACGCCATACACAAATTGCAGACAAAACAATCTGACTTATTTGACTCATTCTGTAACATGTGTATAATTAAAGTTCAATACACCTTAGACTCAAAAATATTGTCTAGTCTCGCCCAAACATGGTAAAAACCAACTATTAGGATTAAACCTTTAATTTTTAGTACGAGTATTACCATGATCATATTATTATTAAGGCGACGCACCACGTTGTGTATCATTCGGAATCGGGCTGCTAACAATAAAACTCCTTATGTATATGGCGATAAGGACGAAAATCCCGCTTAGCCGCCAGTTTTGATTTAAGAAAGAAATAAAAATCACCAAAATTTAAATGTTTATGATAATTTTCTGAATGGCTTAATTTGCCACATTATACAATAAAATAACAACCCAAAAAGGGTTTGTTTTTTTTTTTTAATAAAATTCCTTTATTATTTATTTACAGTTTTTTTACATTTTTTTAAATTAAGTCCCGTTAAACTGATTGATATCAGTTTGTCAACGGGTTATTTTGGCAATTACTTTTTTTTAAATTGAGACAGGTCTTCGACCAAGTCGAAGAGACAGGTACATAAAGTATACAGGTACATGAAAAAAAAATTGTTAATAATAGGATATTTTGAATTTTATTGAGGGTTTTGTAGGCCTGATACTTTATTTTTTCCGGTCTTGTAAAAAATACTCATTTTTTTTAAATACCAAGATGTTTTTTACTCGCAGTATTTTTTTGCATCTAAAATATTTCTAACCCATAAATTTTAATCTAAAAAACATGATTTTTTATTACTTCGTAGTATGACGCCACCTCTAGTTTGCCGTTTGTCACCCGGTGGCCGCGCGGGGGCCGCGGCACTTTGAAACGCAATTTTGACCCTTATGTATAAAGAAAGTATATGAAGAACAAGGTTAGAAACTCTTGCTTTATTCTCGTCCTTTACCATAGCGAAACCTGCAATGTGCCTAGTCACTCGGAACAATTTATATTTAATTTGCCGGAGCGCGGGGATGTGCGCAGTTTGTGCGCATGCGCGGGGAAAAAATACGTTTTTCTGCGATTTTGACCCTTCTATGTACAAAATTTGTATAAGGACAGTGTCAGAATCGCTTGCGCCAACATTCCTCATGGGATGGGTAAAGATTTCATTCACCTTGCAACCCCAGAATATTTTAAAATAATTTTTATCTGTGACATCAAAATGTCAGATTTGCCGCTATTCTTTCCGTCAATGTCGATGCATGTTATTTGACGAAAACATCGTAAAACCTATCAATTAACGTAATTAACGCAAGTAATGTTGTTTTGGTACATAGTTTCAATAAAATATACAATAGCTCAAAATTAATCCACAAAACATTCAATTCAAATTCAAGGTCGTGAAATTTCCGTGTTGTTCCTCAGGCATTCAACAAGTTTTAAATGATTATAATTTTGTATAGCGTTTTGACGTAAATTTTATTTATTTTATTTAAGTTTTTATTCCAGCAGGACTGGGAGGGTAGTGCAATCCCAGTCTGCCATATTACATAAACAACTATAAACTATAAAAGAAAAAAAATGTTTACATTTTAGGTAGGTACCTAATTAAAACATAAAATGAAAACAAAATTCATCACACAAATAACAAAAAATAAGCCTAAAATTAAAATTTATAATAATTAAACAGAATTAAAAATAAAAAGATATTTTAGGATCGTCCATCATGGAGGTCGCCTCATCATCTACATACATCGCTGATTTATTGGGGAACTGAGCCACTCGGATGCAGCCACGACAATGATATTGGTTGAAGTCCGTGTCCTGCTCCAGAAGCTGGATAGTCGGTGGCAAAGTAAGGCTGGGAATGAGTGCACCCTCCCCTCGGTGAACATCGTGGAGGCACTGCAGAACCTCGGTAGTTGCATAAGTTGCCTGTATGCATTATTGTAGCACACCCTCAGTTTGTCCCATTGCGCTGCTGGGTATTGTATCCACAGTTCAGACGTGTACAGGGCAGTACAGTATGTCTTGAATAGTAATTTTCTGACATCGTCGCTACAGTGGTAGAACCGCCTTGAGAGCATTCCGGCCCGTATGTTAATTGCTCTTCTTTGTCGTTCCATATCTTCGATATCCATAATTGGATAATAATTGTTCAATTATGATATTTTCCATTATAAACAAACCACAACTTTTGTCACGATTGTACGGGGAAAGCTAGGTAATTAATATTGGTCTGCAAATGATGGCTTATGACCTGGGAGGTACATTTTTACAGTTTTAACCTTTAACTTCTTTCCCATCAATACAAGTGAGCATTGAACTAATGATCACGATCGTGTAACGCAGGGGTTCCCAAATAGTCGATCGCGATCGACCGGTCGATCGCGAGTGCTTTTTGAGTCGATCTCGAGAAAATTTGCCGATGTAAATAGATCTTTTCACAGTTTTTGTTTCAGATGATCCTCAATTAGGCCTCAATAAAACCGCACATTTTTCATGACTTTTTGTTTATAAGTTATTTGGATCTTATAGTGTCAATGGTTTTCGCCTTTTCTGTTGTTCACTCTGTCCTCATCTAAGGTGTGTGACATCAGAAATCCCCATAGAAAAAAAAAACCGTCTAATTATTGCAGAGTCATGGTGAAATATTGTCGAAAATTTCCCCCTTTAAAGCACGAAGTAATCGATCTAGTTTCTAGTGTGTGGTTTGGTTTATTTACGAGTCAGCCAGTCCGAGTTGTAAATATAAGGCGATATGGAGTTTATTAATAAACAATACAAAATGCGGTGCGGCAGAAGTAAAACGTATCATTTTAATAACGATTGGGAGGAAGAATTACCCCAGGCGGCACTTTTAAGGGGCGGTATAATTTTACAAAAAATAATAATAATATTTTGTAAAATTTCTAACCCGTTTCAATTCATATGACCGATTGAAATGAGCACGGAATTTTTCATTACTTATTCTGTGGCGAAACCGATAACCGTCAACACGCTAACATTGTTTTCCATGACTAAGTTTCCACGTCGTGTTCTCGAATGCAAGTATGAAAGAAGTTTACTAAAATCATCAAAATTATACTGTTGGTTTAATACCTATTACAATCTGTGCACAGTTGAAACATTTTTATGTGAAATGTGAATCTTATGTGGACGTCATCAATCCAGTCTGCAACATCAACCAGTGAGTTTTACGCTTCTTTATTTCCCACCTTCTAAGAAAGTTCCTTATATTCACCATTTTTTTACATACACCGTGTATGTGCTGCCAGAATCAAAGAGAAACCATTTTCATGTTCTGAGTGTAGTTTTAATTCACCGCACACAGATTTAATTAAAACCAGTTTTGTGTTCGGAATGTAAAATTCCGATTGTGGATTCACCTGCTGACACATTTCAAAGGAAAACATTATCTTATTCGGGTGCAATTATAAAATTCTAGTTGCAGACTATTTATGTACTGCCAGAATCAAAGAAAAACCATTTTCATGTTCGGAGTGTAGTTTTAATTTACCGCATACAGATTTAATTGTGACCAGTTTTGTGTTTACAATATAACGATAAACTAAATAACTAAATGCTCAATCTTTTTACATGGATACCATTCCTGATTTCCGAGAGCAGTTACAAATTTGTAGTAGATTTTTATTGGAAGAATTATCGTCACATGGGATATAAAAGGAGGTCGCATTTTCTATCTGTGGTTGAAGTACCTATAGACGATAATTCTGCACATACTTGCAGCCTGTCATAGTCGATCCATCAGAGTCGAATAATATTGAGGTAGATCGCCAGCAGTTCAAGTTTGAGCACCCCTGGTGTAACGGCTCAACCGCATTGTTGTGGTTAACTGAACCTCGTTCAAACCACACAATATGAACCTTGTAAAATGTAAGTGGTGATTGAACCTAGATCAATTTGGACATATTAATATTATGCATCTAATGATATTGATTAACCAAGGTATATTTTAAAATATATATTTTGTATATTTAAAATATACAAAAATAGGAGCCCTAGAAAGTTTTGAAAGGAAGGTGCTGCGAAGGATTTACGGCCCAGTCTGTGATAATGGAGAATGGCGTATCAGATACAACCAGGAGCTATACGATCTTTACGAGGACCCTAATATCTCCAAGGAAATCAAAACTGGAAGACTCAGGTGGGCTGGACATATCCAGAGAATGAGCGAAGGAGATATTCCAAAGCGAATTATGGATGGTGCACCTGGGGGTCGGAGAAGAGTTGGAAGACCAAAGCTTCGATGGCTGGATGGAGTGGTGAAGGATGCAAGCACCATCGGCATCCGAAACTGGCGCAACGCAGCACAACACCGACAGTCATGGAGGCAGGCTCTGCTGGAGGCCAAGACCCGACCTGGGTTGTAGAGCCACAGATGATGATGATGATGATGAAAATATATAATGCCCTGAGTACTGACATAAAGTCAATTAATTAAAGTCTCTTTATATAGCACGTGTACAACATTGGATTTTCGAAAGGGGACGAGCGTACTTCAAAGAATACATGAGTTCTTAACACTACATTTTAATTATTAATTTTTGCCTTTCAAAATTTTTATTTCCATTTTTATTTTGATTTTTCTTTAAAATGTGATTTTTTTTTTCTCTTAGTTTTTCACTTAATTTTATTTATGTTTAAATTTTAATTTATATACCAAGAGTTTTAATTTATATATTTGTATAGAACACTTGAGTTCTTAACACTTAATCTTTATTATTAGTTTATGTATTTCAAAAGTTGAATTTTCATTTTTATTTCTATTTTTCTTTAAAATATGATTTTTTTTTCTCTTTTTATTTTTCACTTACTTACTTACTGTTTTAATGTTTGTATTTCTTAATTTTTATTTAGTATGTTTAATTATCTGTTTCAATGGGTCCCCGACCCGAATAGGATAAGGGGAAGAAGATGATGATCATGAATTATCTGTTTCAATAAAATTGTATGTATTAATTCCTATTTAAAATATTAAATGTACGACTACCACAACACGGGCATTAGCCTAGTGTGGTAGCCAAAAAAAAATGAAAAATTGTAACTAATAAAATTTTATGAAATAAAAATAAATAAATAAAATAAAAATTTACCATGGCCTATTTTTATAGTGCAACATTTCGAAAATCACAGATAACTGAAAATTTTAAGTGCACTAACAAAAATTATAATTTAATTGGAAGTTATAATGCTTTCACTCATAAACTAGACAACATTTGAGTTATTTCTCTGTTGACATATGAGCAGAGCACAATTATTACGACGGTCCCGAAGAACAATGTCGGATATGCGATTTTGTAGTTTGCGGTAGAGCTGTTTAAAGTTTCGTTTCTGCAGTTTTACTTACTATTGATTGCAAGAAATATAGTGTTGTTTTGAAATTTACATTTAATTTTAAATTCCGGAAATACAGACTCTTAAATCAACCAAATAAGTCAACAAAACGATTTTCAATTTTTAGCATACCCGACATTACTCTTCGATTATGTACATAGTATAACGAAATTGCATTGGGACCGTCGATTAGGGGGCACACATTAATTACGTGAGCAGTTTTTCTTCCAATCTAGAAACCTCTCCCCCCCCCCCCTTGGTGAGATAAATTTGGGCCACTTCGTATATTCTTTTCAAGTAACGTGAGATTTTGCTGGACCCCCCCCCCCCCCTTCCCTTTTGAGCTCACGTAATTAATGTATGCCCCCTTATGTTGTATAACGAAATTGCTTTGGGACCGTCGATTATGTAGTATAAACGCATCTGCCGGCAAGAATTAGACAAACCTCACTGCACTTGTATCCGAATCAGAAATAGGCCATTTTTTAGGTGTTCTTCGTATATTATACAGGATGACTGGTTTTTAATGAGAAATGTTAAGGGACGTAAAACATGAGGTATAACGAATATGCTAGTAGAAAAGCTCGTAAATACAATGTAGACATCATACTGATGGGAGAGAAGTTAAAGGTTACAACCATGCACATCCAAATTTACTATGTGGTTATAACTGTATGAACGATACTTCCTTACTCTGTGGTTACAACAACTATGTTAAACGAGTTTATACTAAAAAGGAACGGCCAGGTCACAAGATATTATTTGCAGATTAATATTAATTTTCAAGCTTTCCCCGGAAAATCGTGGATTTATTCATAATAAAAAATATTATAATAATTCAACAATCGTTACAGAAATATGGTTCACGTTAAAAGTCTTCACTAAATCAAGCATTTTGTATTTGAATCACCGTGATTCGTAATTAATATTGGTAAAATCCAAATAATTTGTGTTCACTTGCATGTTTGGGAGGCAATGTACAATGTACCTTGGTCTTTTAGGCAATAATATTGAATGCAAAAAGATTTTTTTTTCGTATTGTCTATGAGTATTTTCTATTGAATATATATTTCCGAACATTTTTTGAAATTTGTCGTTATTTTATTGGTCTATGACATACTTATTTTTATCACTGTCATTTATGAATTTTGTACAGACTGTTTATAACGCTAATAAAATAAAATAAAATAAAATAAACATTATCATTTTTTTAACAATTTGATTTTAGTCAACAAAAGTTTTAAAACATCATTCAGTCTACGAGTATGCCCAAAACTCTGATTATTAGAGTTCGAAAAAATGCATCCGACTACGAGGATTTGATGTGTGTAAGCCCGTGATGGTTTCTATGTATATTATATTAGTGAGCTCTGGCGTCATGAAATTATGCGTTGCTACCATTCATCCGATTGCGATGAAACTTTGGGATTTTGATGTGCGCATGCCCTCGATGGTTTCTATAATATTCCGACAACATTCATCCGATTAAGATAACTTTAGGGAGTTGTTGTGCGCACGCCCGCGATGATTTCTATATATGGTGGTGAGCTCTGGCGTTATGAAATTATTACGTAAACTATTCATCCGATTGCGATGAATCTTTGGTGAGCTGTTGTGAGCACGCCCGCGAAGGCTTCTATACATACAAGTGAGCTGTGGCCTCATGAAATTTGTATAAAAAATTGCAATAGGCGGCACGCGAGCTGTTTGAAAACCGAATGTACCGGTGACTGAATGTATGGAACGCGGGAGGTTGGAGGGGAACGCGGGAGTACTGTTCGCGGTACGGGGAACCGGGAGAGGAGAGTGGGGAGAGGGAAGGCAGAGTGGGAATGCGTGAGGAGAAGGGGACGCGGGAGAGGAAGGGGAGGCGGAAGCGGAACGGGACAAATGGGAAAGGACACGTAGGGAGAAACAATTTCTTTATTAAGTGGCATTGCAGCATTGCATGCCGGGAACTCGCTAGTTTCTTATAATTTTCACGATCATTTTTCACTCGTCTTGTTTTATCAGATATCACACCAAAGATAAAGATACTCACTGTTTCTATAATTATTTAATCACCATTCCAGAGATGAAAAATAAAACACAGTATTAACATCTTGACAGGTGTGATAGAACTATAATACAATCTTTGTGAATTCCAAGTTTCTCACGCAGATAATATCGTTAGGTATATCTAAATTGTTTTAATTATTTCCTTACAGATTAAATTGTTTAAACGCGGTAGATACCTTAATATACTCGTTTAAAGGTTAATAAACCATTTAAAAGTTGATTTTAATGGGCTTTTTTGAATGGGTAAATACAGTAAATGTTGGTTTCTTTCAGGGTCATAGGAATTTGGCGTGGTTTAGGAATCACGTAGGTACTGCGAAATATGTAAAACTGTTTGTTTCACTAATAAACTAAAATAAAATTAACTATAAATGAGATATACCTACCCAATGTCCAATGAACTCAGATTTGTTTTAAATTCAAAATATCGTATTCAAAATTGGATCTCATTAGACGAGAATTCTGACAAGATATAATATTTTTTAAACATATTTTTTTTATTCTATATATGCGACATTCATTTCTTAGGGTTAATTAATTAATCTTGTGATTTTTCAATGGTCTTTTTAGCTAACATGTAATTAACAATTCTACAATTAGTACAATAGGTACTCCGGATGATTTTACACGGTTCTGCGCTAGTAGGTAATCTTCTAATTATGGAATCTATTTAACAGCTTATTTTATTTACATACCAGGCGACCTGTTTAAAACAGGAAAAACCTGTTTTGATATCATGAAACCTAAAATAAAGCCAAATAATTAAACGTTCACGAATAACCCACTTTACCCTATTGTTCCTACAACACATTTTTTTCATAATATATCGTATTTATTTGCAATTGTTTAGCTCTGTTTCCTGTTGGTATTTATAATAAGTCCTATCATTTTCTGTGTCTATTCTATATCTATCTGTTGCAATGAAAGTGACAGGTATTACTTCAAATCTACGTCTATCAGATAAACATTTTCAATTATACAAAATATTTACAATTATATCTGGTAATCTAATCAGAACAAGTAGTATACTGCCTACTCGTACAAGTGAGATCTCTCCGATTGTCTCGTGCATTTGGTGCATCTTGTAATTGCATCGCGCATTGATTGGTCACTGCACCGGACGTCACGCGACCTGAGTTGGGACTATTGCACAATCTGTTATAAATCATCATCGTCAATATCACGGCAACTTTCTGCAATTGAATCTGCAGTTTATTTTACCTAGGTATACCCTCCCGCTTTCACCGGCTACTTTCCGAACTATAGCGGTAATTTGTTCTAACGCTCACCAACTTAATCTTGTCGTAACCAACGTGACTGAGTGTTATTTGTACGTATTGTTATGGTTAAACCTCCCCTAATGGCCGTTGTTCCCAAATTTTCGGTCGATCAATCTGAGTCTCGGATAAGCTAAGTGATTTGCTTGATTTGAGACTCTTCGGAGAGTTACGTTAGAAACGGCGTATTTGTGCATTTGAGGAGTGTTTACGGCCATTAATGTAGAAATAAAACAATTTCATAGTAATGATGGTTTAGGGCCGATCTACCTTACTTCCATTATCTTTTTTTTTATATTAGCTCCACAAAGGAGGCCATGCGAAAAACTATTCCCCTCAGGGCTTATGACATATTTTGGGATGCTGTGTGGTGGCTTTTTTTCGAAAATAAGGATAGGAAGTTCTGGGAAGAAAAAAGATATGAAGGGTGGGCAAGGAATCAGTGTGTCCAGGAGTGATGGACGTATGATTCCATCCCTACCACTGTGGTCAAAGGCCATGTTTAGAGAGAATCCTGCTGGAGAGGTCAAAACCGGTCTCTCCCAATCCGGACTGCCGCGCTGCCGGTGGCCAAATGTATCCACCTCCAAGACCCGGACAAACCTCTCCTAATGAATCCGGGCAATCCTTCTAAATCACCAAAAGTAGCGAACTACTTGGGGTGACCTATGGCAGAAATAAGTCGAATCTATGGTGGAGTCAGATATTCTAGGCGTAGGAAAAAAGAAAGTCTTATCAAGACGGCGATCGCAGATAATGAAGGTCTCTTATCTCGAAAGAATCCAAACTGTTTCCATTAATAAGGAAGTGCTAATTTGAGCAGTACTGTTTTTTTCTGCTCTGCTATCCTACGAGAGTAGTGTACACTTTTACAGTTCAGATAATCGCTTTTTATCGTGCATCAACAGTGTAGGTATTATAGGCAAACCGTGTTTCATCGTAAACCATGTAATTAAGTACGTAGGAGTGGTAGATTTCACCTTCAGCATACCCCTGGTGAAAGACCATAATTTAGAAATGAAAGATTGCTTAAGATGGCTTAGGCATATTTACTGACCGGATTTGAATATTCATAGATTATTGAATATATAGCATTGGAAACAACGGCCATCAGTAATGCACAATGCATTATCGTGATTATTTTTTTGGTTATTATTATTACGCCGTGTTGCTCTTCCTTCTTTTTGGCCAACGTTTCCGATAGCTTTAAGGTGTTCATCGTAAGGGCAGATACGTTGATTGAAGTGGGTGTGGATGAATTTGCAAGTGACACCGTGTTGCGCGCGTCCATCTTCTTAGGGACGGTATTTCAGTATATAATTTGTTAAATTAATGTGGTTTCGGCATTTCGTTTTGGTGTAAATATCTAGTACTTAATAGCCATAACTATTATGTTTAGCCCCATCGCCACAATTAATAGGGACATGGAGTAATAACTTAAAAACTAATCACGTTAATAATATTTTTTTTATTTTGCTAATCAAAAATTACAATGCTTTTAAAAAGTGAGGCCCTAATATTTTATTTCTTTCGGCATATTTCACCAGTTTATCGAATATTTAAAAGTTAATGACTGCCTCCGTTGTCGAGGGGTAAGGCTGTCGACTCGCGATCCGAAGGTCACGTGATCGAAATCCGGCGTGCGCAAATAAATTGTATTTGATTAATTTGTATTATTTAACAATTAATTCGATTGAAAATAATATACAGCATATTTGCGGCACGTTCCGGAGTGGAGGTTACTCTCAGTATCGCCCTGGTGTAAGACCACCATTCAGAAATGAAACGTTTGTTTAAGACGGCTTTAATATTTGGTGAACAGATCTGAATAGCCAGGTACTTCCCCACCTTCCTCATCCTCACTACCTGCAGCCTCAGAATATATCCCAATTTGGGATGCCATAGTCTCACCGGGTCCAGACGGCAGCAGCTGGGACTCTGGAAGGTATTCACATTTTTTTTTAAAGTTGTCAATTAATTTATAACATCGTGCGTAGCCACATAACTCGTTACGATGTTATGTACGTTATTAACCACGTAACGTACGTAGGAAACTCACTTACCATGGTTTTGTTTGTTTCCTTGGTGATTAGCATAATTAATCGAATGAAAAGTTAATCGATTATCCATTTAACGTTGGCACATCACAGAGTAAACGCACTCGCTAGGTACCCAGTGGTTACCAGTTCATACCCGTCTACTCCAATAATTACTATTGTTCAACTTCCTTCCGTAGCACGTTCACCTCTCCCCCTACCACTAGTTGGTGCACTATTAATTGTGGAGGTAGACACTCTCGTAATGACTAAATCATAATTATCATTTTTGTATGTATTTTTAATGAACGCAATTTACGCGCTGTTGATTTTAATTTTGTTTTATTTTTACGAGTATTTTCTCAACGCTAAAATATTACATATTTTTTTACATTATCTCCACACAGGAGACCTTGATAAAAAAAATCCATCAGGGCCTGTGTCATCTTTGAGGACGCTGTATGGAGGATATTTTTAGAGAACGGAAGGAGAGGATGTTCTGTGAAGCAAAAAAGGATGAGAGAGTCCGGTTGAAGAGGTCAAAATGTCTCCTTCAACTAGCCTCCCCAGATCCGTCCCTTTTATCTCAATACTTTTTATTGGATAGCCAACACCAATGCCGAAGGTCATCTTCATCCATCCCAAGTGTTTCGCTACATTTGGTGATTTAGCAGGGGTGCCCGTGTTCATGGGGTGAGATTTGTCACGGTCTTGGCAGCGGAGGCGTCTGCCCACCTGCTGCGTGGCGGGCCGGACCGAGAGAGACTGATTGAGGGAAGTTTTTTTTACCTCTTCCCTCTCTCTCTTTCGACCCATTGTGACACGGAAAACTTCTTTATCGCCAATTTTTCACGAATAAAAACGAACATGTCATTTTGTCGGAAAATCGAAAATGGCACATCTAATATCGTTATAGAAAATTATTCGTCAATATAAAAATACCTTCACTATCATATTTTTTTCATTATTTTTTTCGAGAAGAAGAAAACTGTAAAAATACCCAAAATTTAAAATGTAATTCATGAATAGTGTCACTATTGTCAAATCCTTCGCAATGCTTGTTAATCCATTTAAACTGTACTCGGACGAATCAATCACACCGACTCGTAAAAACTGCAAATTCTTGTCTGGTTAAATAATAAGCGTTGTGTATTTACAGTTTTAATTTAAACGCTAATTTCACGGTCTCTTTAGCACCTCGACAAGGTACCTTAACCTGCCTCTACCTCTACCTATACCTGCTGCTATAATAACTGCTAACCGCTGCACTCTAATGCTGTCCGCTGGGGACATTGACCGAAATAACTCCAATAAACTAAATAATGTTACCACTGAACTTGAAATGCAAATCACAAGTATATTTTCGTTTAATTCAGCTCGCTTTTGCGAGAAGTCTTTTTCAATTATTCTGGTAAAAACTCTGTAGGTTTTACATATTTATTGTGCAACAATCGCACTCCGACTCACCTCAGTGAGTTTTGTTAATCATTACAGAGATTTTGATAAGATATATCCATTTTAACATTGTTACGGCACTTCGTAAATAAAATCAAATTCTTTAATCATTGAAAACAATATTAGCGACTCTCAAACGAAATTTTGAAAAAAAAATCCGAAAAAGATCGCATATTAGAATTGAACCTATTGCCTTATCTTCCTTGCCGAGGCTCTGCTCCTACTGAGTTAATTCGACCTCCTTCGGTTATATTTAAGATGAAGCCATACTAAATAATACAAAATCATACAAAATCGTATGTTTTGAAAATTGGATCGCTTAGAAGTATTATTAAGAAGCTTTTATTAAATACTGCGTATAGAGCATATTTTGGCCCTTAAAAATAGTGGTCAGTTTTTTATGTCTTTTAATAAAATAAAATATAAAGTCTGTAAAAAACATTTTAAAGTCCAAACGCTCCTATTTATAAACCCCTTTTCGCATATGGTTTTGTTGTTTAATGTAGCAAATTTAGTTTCTTGTATAATAATCGCAAAAAAAATTATTACGCCCGAAGTTCACAAAATAAAATAAAATATGCATTTGCGCATTGTTATTTTACAGGCAGTCGACGAATTTGGATTTTCAAAGTAAACTAACTCTATGCCGTCCACCGAAGGGCTACATAACTAGTCACGCCCGTTTTTTTATCAGTTCGCCCCCGAACCGAGCGGGAAACTGACGTTAGGTTTCACGTCGCTTTGTTCCGTGAAATCAATTTTAAAATTCTGTTTTATTACAATAAACAATGCGTAAAAAATGAGTTAATGTTTTTTACAGGCCTTTACGAAATCAACCTGTAAAAAAATTCTGAAATACCTATTCCAACCTTTCCAAAAGTTTTTCTCGAGTATTTTTAAACTCCTCCCATAAAAGGGCGTGAATTCCGATTTCAATTTTTTCCTGGACTATTGGATCGCCTTAACAGTGTCATTCTTCTACTAACAACAACTACTATCATTGTCTTCATTTCTTCGGTTATATTTAACAGTATCATTCTTCTACTAACAACAACTACTATCAGTATCTTCATTTCTTCGGTTATATTTAATGGTATCAGTCTTCTACTAACAACAACTACTATCATTATCTTTATTTATTCGGTTATATTTAACAGTATCATTCTTCTACTAACAACAACTACTATCAGTATCTTCATTTCTTCGGTTATATTTAACAGTATCATTCTTCTACCAACAACAACTACTATCCTTACGCTTATTTTTATTGGCTGATACCTTTATGTGTATGATTTCAAGATTCTTAACTAAATACAATATTTTTTATCAGATACTTGAGTCGGGCCATGCGTCAAGAGTCAGAATAATAGAAGAGCATGTACGAGACGATGTATGAATGTGAATGAGGCCAGAAGTGTGTGTGCCAAGACCCAGTTATTTAGCGGTCCTTCCTCTCTGCCTACCCCTACGGGGAAACGGCGTGATGGTTAGTTAGTTTTATCATGGATAAATACATATCCTATTTATATATTTTATTACGTCAAATCTGTTGACTTTTCTACAAGTTTGGGATGTTTTTTTTTTTAATAACTTAAGTAATCCTTAAATTGTAATACTTAAATCATTGAAGACAATATTAGCAACTCTCAAAAGAAAATTTTGTAACAGAAAATTCTGAAAAATATACAGTCGCTTCTAGGAATTTAAGCCAGGACCTTGGCCCTGCCAGGGCTCTGTTCTAACCGGTATTAATTATGCTAGTTTCGATTGTGGGTCTGTCTAATAAGTGGCTCTGGTTCAATGAATTCGGATTTATTTTGAAATTAACATTTTCGAAATTTGAACTGATATGTCAAGAATTGAGAGAAGAGAACCTACCTAGCTAGACCTACCTAAAGTATAATACAGTTTGTCAAATAAGAGTAGAAAATATATGAGGGCGCCTTGATCAAATGGCAATACTAAACACATAACTCATGGTGTTAAAGTAAAGCTGTGTAACCTACATTTTTATAAAAAATAAAAAGGCATTATAGTGGAAAAAATATTTTTTCATTGCAGTAACTCGCCGATCTCAAAATTAGAATTGCATATAGGTATATTATTATTTTACATTTGAAATTTTGTGTTAACATAATGAAGAATAACTATAATGTAATAAAATATAAAGCACAGTTTAGAAATTGTTCATATTTATTTAATACTAGATAAAGTACCTAGCGTAGGGCTTTAGATCATGTCTCTAATTTTAGATCTGAATATATTTAACTCATTGATATCTAAAAGTAGTATAACTAAACTCACTATTAGTGATTGTTCCTTTCTATCTATTGTTAAATTAAAATTTAAGTTAAATTAAATTAAAGCAAATCGCTTTATAAATCACCTTTTAATCAAATTTATGTCATGAAGAAAAAATGTTTTAAAATGTGGTTTACTGTGTTCTATACATTCAGTGTCATTGCACTTCAAAAAAATATTTGACAGTTAAATTGGTGTTGCCAGTCTACAAATTAAGTAGTTCCAGTTTTTATATTTTCTACTCTTTTTTGACAGTCTATACATATTTGTTTACCAATTTTTTTATAATTCTGTGTTTGAAACGTCAAAATCAAGTAAGGTTTTTTTCGTGTTTTTTCGGGGACCGGCGAATCTTCCATCATCAAGAAAGCATTATTATTTACTAAATAACTAGATTTCGATAATAACATATCTCCTGATTTTTCACGGGTCTGCGCTAGTGTATTTTAATACAATATTATTTGCAAAAGAGCACCGTCGAACAAAAATAGCAGTAGACTAAGTGTAAAGCCTGAGGCTTATGGTATTGCTATCAAAAAGCAAACCTTACTAACGATAAGGAATGAATTATAGTTACTACTTACCTATTGTTGAATTGATTGGCTTTATGTTCACATTTGATTGCCCATTTTGTTGATAGATACCTTTCGATAGATAATCAGAAATAACGATGTTCCCACGACCCGCGAGAGTTCAACTATGTGTCTACCTACAATCTTCAACAGTTGGGATTACTATATCGTGAACATATTGCGTTTTACTGTTTTGATAATATTATTACACCTATTACAAGAACTCATAAAGGCATTTAACCACCCAAGCCTCGGAAGGACATTACAAGCCACAAACATCATGTCCCTAACTGATTTTAAGTCCATGGATTGCATGAAAACACTCTACATTTCATTAGTTAGATGTCAAGTAGAATATAATTCACCTATTTGGTCCCCTTTCTATAAAGTACACTCTAACAAAATAGAACGTGTTCAACACAAATTTCTTAGGTACTTAAATTTCAAACTCGAAATTCCAATAGAAAACATTAATTATTTAAGTTTAATGAATCGACTAAATTTTAATTACGCTGTCTGACAGAAGAATTATTTCAGACCTAATTTTATTGTACAGAGTTATGAACAACCTAATTGACAGCCCTGCCATCGTTTCTAGTATTAAACTCCATGTACCGACAAGGAATACTAGACAAAATATAACATTCTTTCGCAACACATACACAACCAACTATCAATCACACTCACTTACCAATAGGATGCATGATTTAGGCAACAAGTTTGGTGGTATTGTAGATGTATTCGCTGATTCCCTTTACATTCTAAAATGCAATTTAAACCAACACTTTGTGGAATCCTATAAATTATTGTAACGTGGGTATAATATATTTAACGATTTGATGTGTTATTGTAATGTTTTATATTATATTTTGTTCTATGTTATTGTTTAATATTACATTGTTTAAAATATTTCACAGTTTGAAGCAAGAATATACAAGTGGTTTTTTCTTTAAAAACTACTTGTATATTCTTAAAAGTTTTTTCACTTTTATAACGTTTGATATAAATTCTATGTATGTGTAATCCTCGATATCTTAAATATTATTTTATAATCTATGTAAAAGCCCCTACGGGCGTATAAGAACAATAAATAAATAAATAAATAAATAAATTAGAGCCTCTAAAACGGATCCGACCGAGGAGTCCGTAGATACATAATAAAAGTATTTTTTCCTTCTTTCTATAACGCGGACATGTGAGATTTTTTCGTCGTTGGAAAGGAAATAATTATTCTCTTCAGCTTGTCCAAAATATGTAGGTATACTGGATTCCATGGATAAAATCTAAAAAATTGTCGAATTGTATGATTACAAATTGGCGGAATTTTTTTGTTCACAGCTAAAAACTTAGAAAGTATTTATATTTTTTATTGTATAGGTCATCATCATCACTATTCGCTCTATAACCCCTGGTGAGTCTTGGCCTCCTCAAGAATCTCTCTCCACTCATCTCGGTTTTGTGCCAACTCTCTCCAGTTTAGAAGCTCCAAGATAGATATGTCTTTGAGAACGTTGTCGCTCCATCTTAGTCTTGGTCTTCCCAGGCTCCTTCGCCCTATTGGTCTTGAGTTCAGCAGGAACTTTGGTGCTTGATACTCGGTCATTCTCTCCACATGACCTAGTCACCGAAGTCTTCCCAGTTTTATAAATTTTGCGACGTTTAGCTCCTTAAACAGAGTATAGAGCTCATTGTTATAACGTCTGCGCCATATATGCGTTGTACAGGTAAATATCATAAAAAGTGGAGTAACAGTTTTCTTACTAATTCCAATGTATCCCCCCATTAACAAAAAGGAATGTATTTTCTAAATATCGAAGTCTTTTAAAAGTATGGACGTTTTGAGTCACAATGTGTCGATATGTTTTATTGTTGTCGTTTTTATTTTTGATAATAAAATGTAATTACTTATTTATTTAATGTTAATAGACATTTCAAATGAACATCCCAAAAATAATCTTATCTAGTTTTAAAATGGTATTTTTTACAACTTCAAAAATAAATAAAAATATACAGCGCTTTCAAAATACCCCAGAAGCATCAGGAAGATCCATAAAAAAAATCATCGTATCGTTAGACACACATATTGGCAGTTAATTATTTTTAAATTGTTATTCACAAACGTGGCATTTACCTATTATTAATATTTGCATAAATATGCTTTCGCTATGTGTTGAACTGTCAAATTTGGTATTTTGCGGATCGATTGTGCAGACGACGAATTCGTAAATTTATAGCTAATAAGGGATATTAGTAAAAGTCAACTTCAACCAAAATATTAGATGGAAACTTAAAAATATTTTAGGTGATAATAATGTGTTTTATATACAATAGTATTTTTTAAGTGATAATAATGTGTTTTATATACAATAGTATATTTTAAGTGATAATAATGTGTTTTTTCGGAAGAGCACGATCATTTAGATTCAGTGCTATCTCCAAATATCAGAAATTAAGCTTATTACGTTGGCACTTTAGTGATAAAATTTCTCTATTGACACTTTATTGATGTAAAAATAAATGAAATACGCGTTGTAGAATTATGTACTTCTAGGCGTGTCTATTAGGTTTGTGCTGTCCCCATGTGTTGATGTCTCTTGCGAAAAGGTTTCACGTAAGTGTTGCAATAATAAATTAATATAAAATATCTATAGGTAAAGAGAGGTGGGTTACGAAATTAATGCAATTTCAAATTACTCGCTTTTACATCATTATTATTGGAATGCTGCGAATCATACTAAACATTATTTAACACCGTTCAACGATAATCGATTTAAATAAGTACCCGTGCAAACATTTTGAAATGAATATCTCAAAAATTATATGCACAACCACTCGAGTATGCAATACATGAAACACGTTTTAAAAATGATGATAATATGATGTATTGCATGTTGCGTTGTTTAACAGTTCAGTTAGACTCAGTTAGAGCAATAGACAACACACAACAGCAGGTAACCGAGAGCGATCACGCAACCCAACAAACCCCAGAGCAACGGAACTCTATGTCGTGATACAACCATTTCATCCAACATCTTCTACCATCCACCATCTATTTTCTCTTAACTACTGAGGCTAACTCAGCACCTATATCACGCCGATTCATCTTATCTTATCTCTACATGAGTGGGAAATTTGCGTCGTTCACGAAACTGTTATATCGTAGACGCATTTTTAAAGGACACAAAGAGACACCAACCTTGTACTTCGCGTCGTTCAGCATAGGCGGCTTTTTTGATTTACCAATTCACAGTTTTGGTTCACCACGCACAAATTCAATATTTATGACAGTATAATATTTTATAACTTATCAGGTTATGCTGTTCGTCGGGAGGCAAAATAATTCACAATGAATCGGCAGAAGACTGTTGGACAGGACAGAAATTTTAAAAATATTACAATAACAGATTTGAAAACAAAAATTTTAACAAAACAAAAATAACGACCTCAAAAAATGCACTAAAAAGTAAAAAAATAATTTCGTATTCTTCTACAACTTCATAATCAACTTACTTTATCTAATCATCAATATGTAGGTACGATTGTTACTTTTGGAGTCGGTGTCAGTCAAGGTAAGTTTGTAACTACATACATAGTTATAGGTGAGATGTGCTTGTGTCGCACAAGCGACTTGCTGACACCGATTCCAAAAATAACAATCGTACGTGCATATTGATTATTAGAAAAAGTAAGTTGTAGAAGAATACGAAATTATTTTTTTACTTTTTAGTGCATTTTTTTATTTTTAGTGAATCTGAAGTACACTAACTAATTTGTCTGAATATGGGTAAACCTACTAAACGTGCTGCTCATATGAGACAGACATAATTTGACCATAACGACGTTAGGGTCAAATTAAGAGATTCGGCCGAGTTTCGTTAATTTGTCATGGATCCGATAATCAGAACCTAACCAAACTCTCATCAAATTACCCTTGAAGTACATGATCTTTTTTTATTGGAAAGGATGTACTGTACATCCTTTCCAATAAAAAAAGAATCATCGAAATCGGTTGGCGTGATATTGAGTTATTCGTCCATTTGTCGCGCACATACTTAATGCAAATTTAAGACTTATATGGTTTTCTCATGGATGCCATTGTCCGAACTGGACCAAATTAAAATAGGACTACGCGGGAAGCACCAGCTTTCAAATAAAAAAGAATCATCAATATCGGTTCACCCAGTCAAAAGTTCTGAGGTAACAAACATTAAAAAAAATACAGTCGAATTGAGAACCTCCTCCTTTTTGAAGTCGTTTAAAAATAATTCTAATTTGAATTTTCTTTGGTCCAGTTGCCATATGCGTAAAATACAAATCAGTACCTCCTGCACACCACAGATGTCGCCATAATATCATTTTTGCGACATCTTTTTATTTTATTATTGAAGTCAATGAAAAATATTAAATTTTATGATGCTTAACTACACATAATATCAGGGCTCACTCCATCTTGCTACAAAATCATGGGGTTCACCATCAGAACATCTGAACAGTATATAATTGTATAATAATAAAAAAGTACCTTTTTTACTTTTGATATAATGGCATACAGAGCTCCGGGCGCTTTCATCTTGAGTTTATATGATTTGGTTGTTGAAAAAATGATATAATTTATCGTTTGTAATTTAATGACCCAGTTACAATTTTGACCTTAAATGGCATTATAAGAAGTCAGATGGAGTATGCTAGTGGTGAATGGACTCCGCACCAAACTAACTAAATATTGTATAAATATGCTGGAATAAATCCATAAAAATTCTCAGTTACCGCTAATGCAGGAACTGAGTTTCTTGCAACATTTGGACTTAGGGCAACGAAAAGATGTGGCCTAGAAACCAAACGTTCTGCAATTCTTGGATTGCTATGGCTTATACATGCCTGATCCCGACGCGACGTCTAAGGGTGGGATCAGTGGCGACGGGTGATTGAAAAATGTTTTTTTGTTGTTTTAATAGAAAAAATATCATCGGAAAGTAAAATTATATATGTATGTTTTTACTCCAAATATACTCAGGGTACGTTTTATTACACCCTGTATATTTGTGTTTCGGTTGGGAAACCCAGTGGACCAATAAGAGCATTTTTATTTGAAAAATTCGTGACCCAGATATGACACATTGTTTATAATAAGTATTAGCGTCATTGACCTGTATATTGCTGCAAGAATAATAATGTGCGCCATAATAACTTCAGTATTATCAAAGCGTGGATGTAAAACATGGCTACTGAATTTGAAAGCGGTCCAAAAACTGAAAGTAACGCAACGTGGGAAGGAAAAATGCATGCTAGGCATCACCCGAAGAGATTGGAAAATAACTGAGTATATTTTATTAGTAAACAATAAAAATAACCTAATACTTGACTGATTAATAATTCTTCTCAAGTCGGTTCATGATTGCTGAGGGTGGTGACCTCTTCTCCAATTTCCATGGTAGACAAAGCATTCGCCTTGCGATCCTGCGCTGCGTGGAGAGCTGCGGACACCTATGTATGAAGGTACCAGAAGATAGTGATACTTGGTCACTCTAGCGCATTGGTGACCTTCTTCGACTTCTGCTGCCTTCCATTTTGAGTGAGACCAAGAATTTCTCTTAGTTGGAGTCGTCAGTTTGGCGAGCAATGCGCCCAAAGTATCTTAAGATACGTTATAGACTGATAGTCGAAATCCTATTGTGGATGCCTAGCTTTTCCAAAATGGACTTGTGCATCTGGCTGACCTTGGAATCCTGAGCCAGCATCATATTTTGAGGGCGTCTATCCGTTTTCTTTCGCTAGCTCTAAGTGTGCATGTGCATCTAGAGTGGGTACGAAGTTGGAAATTTTAAGTCAAATTTTTAAAAAATTTGTCGCCAAATGGTTAATATGAGTTGTTTAATATCTTTTGAACTGCGTCAAAGCATAGACCCGGCTCCAAAAGGTTTTTATTTAATCCTTTGGTGCCGAAAAAAAAACACTTTTTCTCTGCTGTATTTAAATGGTCACAAAGTTATACTCGAATATATTATTTGTAACCTAGGTACTAGATTAGTGTCTCGGATGGGTACCTATACCTTTTCGTTTTTTTATTTATACTTTGGAGTACGGAAATTAGTTGAGGATAATATTGGTAATTCTTATTACTTATAAGATCGACAAGAATTATTTAAAATGATAGATATCGATAGCTTAGTGGTTAGAGCATTGTCCCGGTAAGACAGAGGTGCTGGGTTCGGTCCCCAGTTCCGACAATATATTTTCTTATTTTATGTATCTTTTTCTATTATTAGTACTACTACTTCAATAACTATACTTAAATATATATATTTTTAATACAGATCGGTATATCGACAGACTGGATATAGACAAGCCTTATTAATTGAAATAATTTTTTGGCACGACATCGGCCAAGATAGGTATCAACACCAACGTCACCAACACTAGTTCCTATATGTATAAAAATATAATATTCAGTTTTGCTTGGCCGGGTGACACGTGTGAATGTAGGTGGGGTACCTAGAATTAATTTGGTCAAACCACGTGTAGCCAGGACCAGTCAGTGACCTCTGCTGATCCCACCTTCTCCGAAAAGGCTGATAATATTAATAAGCAAACTTAATCATCTTTTTCATAATTTTTATAAGCTTTAATTCGTGGTCAATGAAAAGGGGGATTAAAAATACAGGTTTGGATGGCAGGTATATACTATTATACTGCCCAAATAACACAAGAGATAAGCAACTTTTTTATAATGGCATCAATTGGATAGGTGGCAGCTTTACAAAGAAAAAAATATTTTTTTATACGTATTTGCATTAAGGGCTCTTTCAATTTAGACGTTTCGTGTCGGACTGCTGCCGCACGTTTACTGGGCCGCTGGTTATAACCCCCTGCCGTACTGCTGCCGTGCCGCTGCAGTACGGTAGCAGTCCGATACCAAACGCCTAAATTGAAAGCGTTTCTGACTGCCGTGCGTTTGTATGCTAGTGATGTTTAGACGTGGGTCGTTTGATGTTTAAAATTCATTTGACAGCAGTTAAGCCATGGACTCTGACGAAGAAACATTACTGTTAGTGCTCTTGTTGAAAAACATCCAACAGAAACAGAAAAAAAAACGACGCCCCCGTATAAGAACAACACCGATGTTTTCATTAACATGTAATTTTGGTGATTTCCATAATCCTTACCCTAGTTTAAAACAAGATCCAACCAATTTTTTTTATTATTTAAGAATGTCTATAGAATGTTTCGATGAATTACTTGAATTAGTTAAAACTAAAATTCAACGGCAGAAACTATATTCAGACATACTATATCAGCTGAAGAAAGACTACTGATAACGTTGAGGTAAGTAAATTAAACAACTTATATTTTATTTTTGAGATATTATTTATTTTTATTACATACAATTAGATAATTTAGAAATTAGAAAAAGCGTTAATAGTAAACTAAATATTATAAATAACCAAACATTTTTTTAAAATAGCCATCTCTTAAATTTATTTTCTTATTAATAATTATAATTATTTATTTTGTTAATTAATCACCTCTCCTTTTTAATATTTTTGTCTATGTTCTAATTTATTCTTATTTGTCTTTACTTGTTTGTCATTTATTTTTAAATTAACATCTTTCCTGATAAAGGTAACATTGTTATCGAAACACGTAGATTGATTATTAAATATAGTGGTGTAAACAAAGTAATATATTTTTCATTATATAATAAAATTTGATTTAAATAAATAGTTACCTGCTGTGTTTTTTTCACCAGTAGTTTTATTTTTAAAATCCTCTATAAATTTTTCACAGATACCTTCCCAAGCATTTTTTGTTTCCGTGCGATTACTGTGTTTGTCGCTTTTGGAGTTCCATATAGCAGGGCGTATTTCAATTTCATTTATAAATTATATCATCCATTTTAAGCAAACAGTAAACTTGAAAATTCGATGAAGTTAGCTCTCAGCTCTCAGCTCTCACGTCTTTTCACCGCACTATTCAACAGCGAAATTAACACGTGGAGCTTGAGAAGTTGCTGTCCTGTTGTCGAGCGTTTTCGGTAACGACGCCGCACTGTTGCCGCTCGGTGCATTTTGTATGAAAACAAATGACCGTCCGTGCGCCGTACGACAAACGCACTGCTTCGGCACTGCAGCGGTCCGACACGAAACGTCTAAATTGAAGGCGCACTTAATGATGTCGTAATATCATTGCCCAGAGATAAAGTTTATTTCATACAAATATTGAATGAAAATTGTTTCTGAAATTGCTGGGAATGGCTTTAATCCCTCGGTTTTAGATAAAAAATATTATGTAAACAAATATTCCCGCTTAATATTCAATTTCAAACAGATTCTCTGTTTTTGAACGCAACAAACAATTATATACCTTCTGTTTTTCTAAGTTGTTGAAAACGTTTAGCGGTGGTTTTTTGTAAATTTATGAACCACGAAATTAAAAACACATTTAGCTAGACAAACTAACGAGTATTATAAAGATATTTATAATTTCACTTATTTTTCGTTTTGTATACAAATGTACGTTAATTACATTTCTAATTTATAGAATTATTTCAAATTATACAAGAGCGTTTGATTGATATTCTCTCTTTCTAAACATTTTTTTATTTTATTAAACGACTTCAAAAAGGAGGAGGTTCTCAATTCGACTGTATTTTTTTTTTAATGTTTGTTACCTCAGAACTTTCGACTGGGTGAACCGATATTGATTATTCTTTTTTTATTTGAAAGCTGGTGCTTTCCGTGTGGTCCCATTTTAATTTGGTCCAATTTCAACAATGGCATCGATGAGAAAACCATATAAGACTTAAATTTGCAATAAGTATGTGCGCGACAAATGGACGAATCACGCAAACCGATTTCGATGATTCTTTTTTTATTAGAAAGGATGTACTTTAAGGGTAGTTTGATGAGAGTTTGGTTAAGTTCTGATTATGGGATCCATGACAAAGTAACGGAACTCTTCAATGTTTAGGAGCAAATTAACGATACTCGGCCGAATCCTAACTTCGTTATGGTCAAATTATGTCTGTCTCATATGAGCAGCACGTTTAGTAGGTCTACCCATATTCAAACAAATTAATAAGTGTAATTCAAATTCACTAAAAATCAAAAAATAAACAAAAATTTTAACAAAACAAAAAAACGACTTCAAATTGTTATTTTTGGAGTCGGTGTCAGCAAAGGTACCCGACCCGGCGTGTTCACTTGACAGCTCCCCTCACGCCGCGGCCCCGCTCTCGCCTCTCGCCTCGTCAAGTCGCTCGTGCGACACAAGCACATCTCACCTATACCTTGACTGACACCGACTCCAAAAATAACAATCGTACCTACACATTGATGAGTAGAAAAAGTAAGTTGATTATGAAGTTGTAGAAGAATACGAAATTATTTTTTTACTTTTTAGTGCATTTTAAGTCGTTTTTTTGTTTTGTTAAAATTTTTGTTTATATTTATTTTATATGCCTGACCATAAGAGAAAAGGAGAGAGACTGAATTGTATGAAGAAGTGTCGTTTGATGACAGATAGAGCGCTATCTGACCCGAATGATTTCGTATATTTTTCGCAATCATTCCGCTTTTCTCTTCCCCAATTCTTTTCACCTCACCACAATCCCTAATATTGGTGCTCCGGCAGCTATGCATAATTTAGAAGACGACGCTTCATCAGTGATGAGCTGTTTATATACAGCTTTGATATAGGTATCTTTGGAACAAGCGAAACCTAGTCGGCCTTCAAAATATTGATAAAAAAATATTTTTATTTTCATGTTCCTACATACTTTTCCAAAATGTTTTTTTTTCAACGACAATAATGTGTATACCCCTTAAAGCAGTGGTTCCAAACCTTTTTTTTGACCAGGAACCACTTTGATTTCATTATTGTTAACAGGGTTAAAAATAAAAAGGCGCTTGCCCTCCCGACCTCCCCCGGTTCGCATATTAACCTATAATTAGATATTAATTTATAATTTGGGAGACGGGTATGGGTACCGCCGCCCTGGGAACCATTTATTGGATAACCAACACCTCTGCCATAGGGTCACCCCAAGTGGCAAAGCTACGTTTGGTGACTTAGCAGGGGTGCCTGGGTTCTTGGGGTGAGGTTTGGCCGAGTCTTGGTGGCGGATGATCTGCGTGACAGGCTGGATCGGGAGTGATTGGTTGAGGAAGACTTTGTGACCTATCAAGCAATGATATTTGGAACATCGCCTTGCACCGCAGTGGGAGGGATGAATTCATACGTCCGTCACTACTGGACCCACTGACCCCCAGATTCAACATCCCCCAAGATGACGCAGGCCCTGAGGAAAAATATTTTCCTCAGGGCCTTGTGTGTGGAGATAACGTAAGAACAACCGGCGCGCATTCATTCAAAGTTTGAAATCTTTCGCGAACCATATTCTAGCTCTTGCGGACCACTAGTAGTCCTCGGACGACTGGTTGGGAAACCCTGCCTTAAAAAGACTATAATCAATATACAATGCATCTCTCAGGTCCAAAACATCTATAATATTATAATATTTTCGGGAAAAAATTATTATTGCTCGATCATTTTTACGATTCCCGAAAGCAGCTTTATAACCGGGTTTAATTTACTATTTGACCTACTACACATTAAATTTTAGGTAGGATACAAATAGGCTGATTGTCCAATCAATCTTCTGTACATCTACTTCTAACTAATAAAACAATGGATATATTTTGAAATATACTACCTAACTAATCTCAGGAGTAATTTTATCTCGATGGAACTCGTGATGAATTCATTAAAGCTGTAATTGCTTGTGGGCCCCTATAAATAAAATACATAATAATGTGTCGGTTGGTTCCTACTGAATAATGTATAATCTCTGTCCATTCATTAAGTAGGTAACGGGTTAATTATTATTATTTATCGGAACTAAGCGTGACTTAAGATTAAATTTTAAACCGAAGCAATCCTTTCGTAAATATTACACGTAGATTTATACGTTTTGTAGTCAATTTTAATGACGTTTAATACATGCATATATGCATGTCCAATACTTAAAATAAATAAAAAATATATTTTATGACGTCGCGTCGTTCGAGAATTACGTGTTACAAGAAACTGAACAAATGTGGCCATGTGTTATGAGTAGCTAAACAATTGTGGCCATGTGTTATGAGTGTCTAGACAAGTATAGCCATGTTTTACAAGTATTTAAACAAGTGTAGCCATGTGTTACGAGTATCTAAACAAGAGTTGCCATGCATTACGGTTACGCAAACAAAATTCGGAACATTTCTATGCAAGCGAGACAAACCAACAACAAAAAATATATTATCGGAAGATATTACTTGTGCAATGATGGCGAACCTTGCTAACAGGAGAATTGAATCCACAAATCCTGGGTAGGAAACCCGGCGCATTTGTCTAATCATCCACTAACCGGTCATAGGAATAAAATTGAAATAAGGCACCATATTAAATAATAAGCTGATTAAGTTGGTACTTATGGTAGAGAGAACAGAGCTTTACTCTGACAAGCCAACCTTGACCGCTTGCTTCATCTATTTTCAAACACATTCTTCTGATATTTTGACTATTGACAAGTCACGATTCAAATATTTGATTAATTGGATAGCGCCATTTATTTCTCGGCGTCCCCTATTTCTACTTCCATCAACTTGCGCGTCATATTATTATATTATATTAGTTATTACTACACGTAGATTATACGGAAAACATCATATCAAATACGATTATCAATTCAAATTAAATGACTTGAAGACACGTTGTCAAAGGGTATGATTACGTGTCTTTAATAAGATAATCGGTATTATCGATTCCCGACGAAGTGCCAATGTTTTACTTTCTTCAACTTCCTCATTGGCGTAATGGAACGAATCAATTTATTCCCGTTAGATCTCCGCCAAACTAGCAGCCTGGTAAACAGCAATTAAATAACACCGCGAAATTATAAAAGGGGTAGATCATTCGATCCTCATTTTTGCATCTGAAAAATGAGGTTGGTTACATTTTTATAAAGTGTCTGATTTCTGCTGATTAATGTTACCTGGAGTGTCTTGGAGCGTCCGGTGTCGACGTGATGGAATGTTTATCGAATGATATCACATCCTGGAAATGCAGGTAAGTAAATTTAAGTTCATCATCGAAATGCATCGACTGTATTCTTGTCTTTAATCTTGATGCGTGTATTTTTTACTTCCCTTTCGTAGCACTTGCCTTTTTTCCACGTTGGGTAGTCACGTTGGGGCTTCACTTTCTACCATGTATGATTCCTTGTGCGAAGGATTGAGGAATAGTATAGTACCGTTCCTCCAGAAGTCGCAATGACGATCTGATGAGAGATAATGAATGATAACTGACTATAACAAAGGTTTCCAATCTGAATTTCGAGTAGATTTAAAATGGTTTGCCAATTTTTATTTATTTTTAAAGTCTTTGGATTTCATTCCTTATTACTTTTATATTATTTTTTATTGCAAAATCCCATAAAAGTGTCTTCGTGTTCAACATACCTATGCAAATAATAATACACTAAAAACTTTACATAACGCTAGTCAGAATTCTTTCACATAAAATTGAGAGAATACAGCACAAATTTTTAAGGCACACGAATTACACGATGATAGGAAAATCAAAATGAAATCAACTCAACACCTCCCTTGAAAAGTCATTAAACGTGACGAAAAAATGTATAAAAAATTGGTTAAATGGGTTACGTTAGGTTAGGTTGTGGGCTATTTTTCAATGTATTTTTTCATAGCTTTTAATGATCAAAGAGGTGTTGAGTTGACTTGATTCTGAGTTGGCATGGTACCGAATTACACTGGGTGTAACAGCACGTACCCGAGGATTTTAACCAGCGATTCCTGAGAATATTTGGAGTAAAAAATGTAGATGTCATTTTGTAGTCCGATGATATATTTGTTTTCAATTAAAAGCATTCAAAATATTTTTCAAGTACTTACCGGAATTGTCACAGTGAAAATTTATTGTATTTAATATCAGGCAAATATAGACAGCTCAATAAACACAACACTAGTTTCCATGCTGCATTTCATGTAGTTGCTTCTCGGACTAATTTTCTGAACCTACAGTTCTTGTTCACAGAGATTGCATCGTGTGGGAAATGAAACTTGCTACGTCGATATATTTCATTTTAATTACGTTGGTTCCTTTAAAAAGTAAGTACGTATACATGCAACAATATGTTTTGTTATGAGGATTATAAGAGTATTATTTATTATGTATTGATATTATTTATATATTTTTTATATATCTATCTATGTAAAAGCACAATCTGAGTATAAATAAATAAGCGAATAAGTATCTACACCAAAAATGGAGGTAAAAATGCCATGATGCTTGATCATAATATTTTCTCGTTGTTAAAGTGACATGGTAACATAAAGTTGGGGAATCCTTGGTCTAGATCTAGAGCATTAGGTATGCCCGTACGAAGTAGATATTTATATTATTACTGTGTACTTTTGCTATAAAAAAAAACGAGTGTGTAAAACTTCACTAACTTATATCTCCCTCTTAAATTCCGTTCACCTCGCCCGACCGTTCGCCTCGCCCGATCATTTTTCATAACGCTCTCATCACGCATTCACCAGCTTACTCCCCAAGTAAAGAAGTTTTACTACAAAAAATCTTTTACCCGTGAATGACAACGTACGTGGGAGGCATAATAGTTTTAAAGAATCAAACGACTTTGCCAAATGTCAATTTCATATATATCGTTTTGCGTAGGTACAGCATATATGCGGCAATTCCAGAGTGGAAGATACTCCCAGTTATCAGTATCAACCACCATTCAGAATTGAAACGTGGCTTGAAATGGCTTAAGCCATCTCTAGTGACCAGATCTCAATAGCCAGGTACTTCCCCACCTTTCTCTTTCCTATCTCCTTCCTTTCCACACTATCTTCAGCCTCGCAACAAACCCCAATTTGGAATGCCGCAGTCTCACTGGTTCCAGGCGGTTAGGATCAGTTGGGATTCTGGGTGCGGTGTTCACAAAAAAATAAGAATAAAAAAAATTCAAATCTAAAAATTGGACAGTAGATAGGTAGTACATACGGACGTGTAAAAGTACTAGTAAAATCATATTTTAAAAGAAAATCGCATTTCTATGTACAATGTCAAACTACCGCAGTTATTACATTCAATTTGGACACGAAGATAAAAGCGTACGACCCAAATCAAAACAATGGCGAAAAATTTCCAAAGCGTTCTTCAAAAAATGCTGATTGAAGAAATCTTCCGCCGAGTGTTGTGTTATTACTGTTATTAGGTACCTACACTTCACCTTTGGCACGGTAAGTCGACAACGCGCTACAAAATTGGCAAAAAACTTTCACGAACAAAACAAGAAACTTATGCTTGGCCATTTTCCATTACAGAGACCAATAATGACGAGAAAAATATTTAAATCACGGCCAAACAGCGGCAACGGTACACACTAAACACTCCTGACGTAATCGGTCATAATCCGAGACAAAAAAACTTATTCGATGACTTGCGAGTAGCTACATACACATTCTGCCTCCAAACTATTATCCAGCGAGGCAGAAGGAACATAATCTAACACTTGATGCCAATAAGGAAAAAATTACCAGGTCCGGATCTACCAATGGCACATTTTGAATGTGTAACCGAGCGAATAATCAAAAAGGGCGCCAAGAATTGCTAATAATTTGAAAAACCGTTCAAAAATCTACAAGTAAGTAGGTACCTAGCCTGATTTTTGCCACCTATCAATGAAAGGCATAAAATTTCAAATTTTTTATGTGCATCAATGCCCTTAAATAACTAAAAACTAGTGACCGACCGAAGGTTAAAAATCGATTGTTAACTGTTATTTGGCTTATTTTTTACACTTATTCAGACAGTTAACACGCGTTAAATTAAATAAATTAATAAAATTTGTGGCGACACATCATTATCAACTTCGCCATCAAAAGAAGGTACGAGAAATATCTAATATTCGCGCGATACGGGCAAGCTACTTACCTGAGTACATACCTACCTACTGCTGCTGCCGCCGATAAATAATAATTTCGCCACCGCCTAGAAAGATCTGGAGTTTATAAGCCGCCTGAATATTCAACACCGGGTATGTTCGAGTACCTTCCACTGTACACATTGCCGGCGAATGGAACATTACTCCACCGGTCGCGCTGGTATATATAAAGCGACTAAACTCGGCGCTCGCTCAATCAGTCCCAGACCATTTGTCGGTCAACAAATCAACATGTAACAGATCTCCGCACAAGTGCTCCTGCATGGCATCTCTACACATCCAGGGCAGCTTCCGCGAGGACTCCTTCACGTCTCAGCTACAAGGCCCATCGTGTCTTCAGCTCCGCAGAACAGCTACATCCCGCGACTTACAAGGCTTGCGTGACCTTCAGTCCAGGGATCAGCTCACCATTTCATGGCACCCCGAAGCGCACTGTGCTTCGCTACCATGGAAACACGCTCCGCCTCGCCAGGACTACCTGCTGGTGGCTCAGCTCACCGAGCCACTCACCATTCATCTCCGAGACTCAATGCGTCGAGCAACGGCCTGGAAGATAGGTCATCTCCACTGCCAAGGTGTTGAGCAACTCGCTGACCTTCACCACAACATCTCCATCTCCTCCGAGCGCCTGCAGCATCTCATCATGGCACCCTGCATACATCTTGTTACCGCTTCACCGACCTCCGCTACGTAGCCACAATAAAGACTGACTCAATACATCGACTGACGCCTTTTATTTCTCGTCCCGTCTCTGCCGATACGGCCCGCTCCCTCAAATTAATTGAGGTATGTGAAAAAATAATATTTTTTTATATTACTTCTATAAAACAAACAAAATTTATAAAAAAACTAGCAGACCCGGCCATACGTTGCTGTGGCTAACGAAACACAACGCCATTACCCAACCTTTATAAAATCCACACCACCCGCTTGCCAGCTGCCCGCTGCCCGATGCCTGAATTGTTATTATTATTATTATTTAGCGATCGCCACTAATTATACAATGCTTGCAATGCAACACTGGATATTTGAAAAGGGAAAATCAAATACCTACTTACTCTAGGACATCTATTTTCCAATTTCTTCCGTAGAACGAATTTCAAAAGTGACTATAGTACGGCCCGCCAGCCGTTTTAAATCGCACAAAAAAACGTTTTCTTTGAATTTCTCGGCTTTTCTCTAATATAATTTACATGTATTATACATATAAACATTCTTCTTCAATCACTCTATCTATTGGTATGAAAATCCGTTGCGTAGTTTAAACGATTAACGCGCACATACATTTTGAGCGACTTCATTTTATACTATGTAATGATGATGATGATAACAAAACATGTTAACTACTTCTTGGAACAAAAATTTGTCAATAATCAACACTTTCATTATAATGGAAGGACCTCATTAATTGAGTATTTTAATTTTTAATTAATTGAGTAGTATTTGTAGCAGTGATTCTTTCGGCGTCATTACATTCAGTACCTATCACAGGTAAAATGTAGTAAGTTCGGCCCTGGAATCATCCCATCAGCATCATTTAAAGTTTCTTAGAGGCAATAAAATAATATGTAGTTTTTTATGGCAAGCGTAGTCGGTATTCGGGCAGAGAGGCCCACGCCCGGGGTCCACTGACTCATAATCATCTAATTGTTCTGTAGGAATGGGTTGATCAACCTTCGGTACCTATTTGTCGAGTAATAATAATAATTATATTCATAGTTTATTGGAAATAGACTCCTAAATCATTCGTGTATTGTATAACGGTTTCGTCCCATAGTAAAATAAGAAACGCTCTCGGTCAAACCATCAGAGGGTCGAACAACAAAATTATATCATTTTAAAAAATGCAGATGTTGAAACACTTTTTCTATAACTTCAAGACTAACTTTATTAACCTTCTTGAAACTATATATAACAAAAAATCAACTTCTGTGGGTCACTTTGTTACCACAATATTTTCGAAGATACCTATATTTTTAAAGTTTTTCTTTAAAATTTACATTTTTTACTTGTCCTTATTGATGTAATTTAGCACTTTACTTTATATTACCCACGCACAGGCAGTTCCTAGTTTAGTGGGTTCCCTTTATCTGTTTTTTTCTTATATATATATATAAGACAAAAGTCAAAATATAAATATATATATATATATATATATATATATATATATTTTACTACTTTCTAACTTTTATTAACGGTGTTCGGTGTTCAATGCCATTATCAAGCTGCGATTACGCCACTTTAAGACGACCTATTTATATTATTTTATTTAAACTTCAGCTATATTTATTTGTATGAAATTTTAAGTGATTTATTAATATTTTCGTTTAAAACCGATTAACTTAGGGAAATAAGTTCACTTCGGTGAATGAAATCATGTAAACAAGTCGTCTTTTTTACGTTAGCTTCACACAAGAGGCCTGAGAAAAATAATTTTCCTCAGGGCGTATGTCATCTTTAGAGAAGCAGTGTGGAGGGTCTTTTTAAGGGAAGAAAGGAGAAGAAGTTTCAATGTGTCGAAACAGCTGTCACAATAATAAAAACTAAAATTCTTCTAGAACTTAATTTTTAATTTAGGTACGCACGTTTTTAATTAAATGGAATTCCGCGAATTAAAAACACAATAACACCAAATTAATATTAAAAGAAAAACTAAAAATAAATAAAACAAAAAAATTAGGTACAATACAATCATCAATGGGTATCACCGTTCTAGGGTAAAAGCGATTCCGGACATTGGTTAGAAATTTAAATTAAATTTTTGTAAATCATTTTCGTCAAGACCTGCTGTGTGAGCTAATGTAAAACACATGTACGAGTATGTATACAGCAGGGTGTAACAACAGTACGCGCCTGAAGGATGTGTCATTTTGCTATCCGATGAAATTTTTTTCTATTAAAAACATTAAAAATATGTTTCCATCACACGTCGCAACTGAGGAGTTTTATTTATAGCCTAGCATATCTTGTTATGCATTGCGCTTCGTTCTAGCAGCATGGTAATACACGAAACAGCGCATGTGTCGCTCAAACCCATTGCGACGGAATATATCCCATAGGAATGGGATCAGTAGCAACGTGTGATTGAAAAATATTTTTTTTGTTTTGAATAGAAAAAAATATATTATCGGACAGCAAAATGACATCCACATTTTATATTACAAATACGTGGGTACGTGGTATTATACACTGTATGTAAAGATTTATATCGACAGTAAATTGCCAATTACGTTTATATTATTAAGAGTGACACTATATAACGATTAAATGTACCTAAATGATGAAATCCTTACCTAAATCCGCAGCCAGGACCACTGCAAACCCCGCAAGGGCAAGGAGGGCCCCGAAGCTCCCCATATTGTCCTCGAGATGGCACCACTTGAGTTAGCACTTCATCACACCACTAACACTTCACTCAACCAACCAGCCACTCACGCACAAAAGGGTTAAACACTGTAGAGCTAATACCAAATATGATATTTTATGATGATTGTTTTACGGTTTAATTAAAATCCATGTGAACTTCTCGATCGTTGAAGCAGAGATTAAACCTGAAAAAATAATAAAACACAATTAGTATCGTAAAAAGCTTTGATCTGTCGGGAATTCCTTTTTGCACCACAAATTAGAGGCTTTCAAAATGCCCAAGGCATTCCCAACTGCTAAAAAATGGTTATTTTTTTGTAAACTTATTTACTTGAAATGAAGAGTTACTTTGATTTTCACCATTTTATTATGAATAATTACATATTGATCTTAATCTTCTTCAGGACAGTATTATTATTAAACCGTTTGAGATATAAATTATAGTGATTAAAAATTAAGTAACTTTTCATTAAATTATAATCTCAAACTACAAAGTGATTGTTTTCTTTGATTTTTTTCCTATTTAAAATCTGGGTGATAAAGCAGCGAAAACTATCGAAGTGTGATCTCCGGCATTTTGCATACACGTAACAACACTGCATACCTAATGTTTTTTTACAACGATCAATTATTTGATTTGGGCAAAAAAAGTTCAAATTCGATAAGTAAACATCAAAAAACCTTTATAATTTATCCACTATACAATTGGTAAAAATTGCGTAGCAGAACTAGCAAGAATCCAAATAAATACTTTGTTGAAATATAGGCGTATGATAAGTTACGCGATGGTACACGCACAATGATCAATTCGATACTGAAGTCCAAGTGACAGTGTACGAATGGATGAGGCAGTGTTTACAGTACGAAAACTCCCATTTTCCCCATCTCCTACCAGGGGACGAGGGATCTACGCGGATGGCCGATTGCAGACCGCGATGGTCACATTGTTGTGTCACAGCAGTGTTCACTGTGCACGCGTGACCGGGTGATATAGTAGAGGCATTATGAAATCAGAATACCTAAGGCTGCAGGAAACCCCAATGGTAGCCACTAGCAGACCATTCGTCACCTGTCCTTGGACGGGATGGTTTACCAGCTCGTATTTGCATACTGAAGCGGATATTGTAAGACACGTAAGACGACAGCAGAGCCGGGACAATGAATTTTTTTCTAGAATGCGCGTTGATGAGATATGGCGTATTTACAAAGTCTATAAGGTTTCAGTAGTAGCGGCGACTGTAAGGATGGATTGATCAAAAAAAATTTACAATTAATCAAACATTTGAAGTAAGTTATCACGTTCTGTCAAAGTTCTATTCAAGCTCTGTGATTATTTCAGTTTTATGAAGCAACTGGCCTATAGAAACGTCGATACAATAACATAACTTAAATAATAACTTACACAGAACATGAAAACTAAATTAAAATATTTGATGAATTATATATTTTTTTAAAACAACCCGTCCAGCAGAGTAGGTTTTGTTGTGTAAAATCATCTATAAAGTCCGTAAGTCAGTAGCGGTGCCGACTGTAATAGAGGAAGTTTTTATTTTGCAAAATCATCTACATTACAAAGCCTATACCGTTTCAGTCACAATGCCAATTGTAGTTATAGTGCAGCTTTCGTTTGTGCAACATCATTTACAGGAATCCCGCAAGGATCACATCTCGGACCTCTCTTGTTTATTTTATATATCAATGATATAGGTAAATGCTTTAAAAATTCCAAATTCCAACTTTTTGCTGATGACACTAAGATTTACAAAAAATCACTAATATTAATGACAGCCTAGAATTGCAAGATGATATCAATAGGCTTGGAATATATTGTGCCAACAACCAACTGTTCCTTAATCTGGAAAAATGTAACACAATATCATTCACCAAAAGCATAAACCCCCTAATATTCCCGTACAAAATCAATGACGTAGAGATAAAAAAATGTTGTGAAGTGAGGGACTTAGAAATAATAATGGACTCCGGAATATCTTTCCGAACACATATAAATTCCATCTGTGACAGGGCGTACAAACTTTTAGGATTCATCATAAGAGTGACCAAATCATTTAGGTCACCACACGTAATCAAAATACTGTACGTCTCTTTTGTTCGCTCAATATTAGAATTCGGATCAGTCATATGGAATCCCCAATACAAAGGTAATATTGAAAGGTTAGAAAGAATTCAAAAAAAGATATTGAAACACCTAGACTTTAAATCCTTTCGAACTTCAGAAAACCTAAAAGACTCATTAACATTCCATAATTTATCAACTTTAGAAGATAGAAGAAATATATCCGACCAAAAATTTTTAATCAAAATCATTAACAACGTTGTTGACAACAACTATCTTCTAGAACACATTAATTTCCACTGTCCAATAAGAAACACAAGATCAAACCAACTATTCCACATCCCACACTCAAAAACAAATTACACACAACATTCATTTCTCCGAAGGACGTGCACAAAATACAATGATATCTTTTACGACGCTGATATTTTCCATTTGTTCTCAGGCCAATTTATTAAATCCATAATAGAAAAAATTAAAACAAATTGTTAATTACGAACTCTCCACCCCTGCTGCATATTATTTTTTTCATTCTCATTATGTTGGTTTTCCTTCTTTTTATTATAATAATAATATTTGGATGATTTATATATCCCATATGCTTTAATTTGTGTGTGTGTTTTTTTCTTTCATTTCTGTTGTATATATATTTTTTTTTCTTTTTTTTTCTACCACTTTATGTTTTCTTTAATGTTTTAATCCATGTTTATATATATATATATATATATTATAAATTGTAGCGGAAACTTCGCTGGTTATTGCAATCATGTAATATGTTACTTTCTTATTAAAATATGTATAACTGTTTGTTTCCTAAATAAACTAAAATAAAATAAAAAGTCCATACCATTTGCGCAGAAAGGATGGCCCGCCAAACAACTCAGTCTTCGCACAAACCCTTTTTCAATGAGACTGCACAAGAGTCAGAACTGCTCCCAACTCCCAACTCCCAACTCCCAACTCCCAACTCCCAACCGCCTGGAGCCAATGAGACCATAGTATTCTCAATTGGGGTACGTTGTAAGGCTCTTTACTTCATTTACACATCTTCTCATACACAGAAGTCTTTAAGTCTTTAGCAGAGTTTGCTACATAATTTGTTTGTAAACGGTGACATTGAAATAGTTCCTTGTGCCTAGAGTGTCGAGTAAGTACTCTTAAATTGACTGGACTCAGTTATTCGCAACAGTCCAGATCCTAATTTACAATACACAGCACCTCGCTTAACATTTTTAGTTCAAAACACGCAGTAGGTACCTACCTACTTAAGCTAAGTATCTGTACACTGACAGTACCTGTATATTTTGAAATGAGGGATACTTAAATGAAATCTTAAAAAGCTTAAAGTTTTTTGCAAAAGCGCTTTTTTAATGGGTGCTCCAATAAATAAAATACATCAGGCCGGCTCTGGGCAAAAGTCAAATTGACATAAAAGTAATGCCTTTGACTTTGAAATAACTTTCTGGTTCCTTGATCTTTTATTTTCCCTCTTCGTATGTAACTTTATGACAAGTGACGATGTTAGCCAATGGAAAAATCTCATCATTACTTTCTTTGAAAGATTCCAACGTGGTCATTTACTTTCATTATGAGTACATGCCTACCTGTCAGAGTATCTACTCCGTGGAAGGTGCCTTTTACAATAAATATTGTAAAAGGCACCTTCATAATTTTCTAGTATTATAATTCTCTCCGTTTCCCACAGAAGAAAATTGTTCTCCAAATATCTTCTAGTGAAGCGATACGAAGTAAAATGTTAGAAAACACGTAAGTTATGATATTTTATCTTTTATTTCCATCTCACTAGCGAGAGTAATTATTTCTGCTTAGATAGATACTTACATAATACCGACAAAACTAACAAATTTCATGTCTATAATAGGCCACTTGCATCAATTTTTTTTTAATTCCGGTTTAGACAAATATTCTAAGACATTCCGTATTTTTTTTTTTAATCGTATTTTTGAAATCCTGGGGATTTTTTGAAAATTTCAATCCGAAAAATCAGACCATTTTTTATAAACCGGAAAGACGGGACATTTTTTTTATTTTTATTTATTTATTTATTTTTTTTTTTTTTATTTCATACAATTTTTGAAAATACACTTTAATGTTTTTTTTCTTGATTACCATACTAGGCTAATGCCTGTGTTAAGGTAATCATACATGATATAAGTTATACAGTGTATGAACTAGAACAAAATATAGGTTTGAAATAGAAATTATAAGATATTAGAAACAAGAGAAAGAAAAAAGATAAAAATATTTAAGGTAAAATATAACAAGATATATGTATACGTATGCACATACAAATACATATGCACATACATACACAAATACATATAAATACATACAAACACACATATATACATATATATATATATATATATATAAATATATAAAGGATTATAAAAAAGAATTTTTTTTAAAGAAGTTAAAAATAAAATACTATATAAAATATATGTAAAAAATAAAATACTGAAATATAAACTTATAACTATATAAAATACTAAAATATAACTATATAAAATACTAAGAAGTAAGATTTAAATATGTTAATCTATAATTTTTTTTTTTTTGAGAGCTAAAATTTTTACTGGAGGTTTGTCAATGTAGGTAATTAATCGTCTAGAAGAGTATATATTTAGGTTAGATTAGATTTCAGTGAAGTCAGGTTGGAAAAAGATGTGAAGTATGATATTTTATTTAGTTAATTTAATTATTTTCTTTTCTTTTAAAATGGTTAGGAAGTCATATATTCTTTAAAAAAATCTCGTTACATTATTTTATAGGTGCGAAAAAACGATAATTACATAGCCCAAAATCATTTTAAAAAAATAACGTTTTCCAAACGAATGGCACAGGAGAATAACGAGGCCAAAAATATTAGGTACATCTCATAAATATTTTTTTCCTTGATCCATCTTATTGATCATAAATCATTATAATGTACAACGTATATATTACTAAATCCAATGTAATATACTTGAACTTGTAACCTATAATAATAATAATAATATTATAAAATTTTATTTTGTTAAAATCAGCACCATAACCATTATACCTCTAAAACACGTACCAACTTCTAAAAAGTACGGGGTTCTCTTCAGAACTTCTAAAATGTACGGGGTTCTCTTCTATCAAAAAGTCAAACCAAATGATAAGTTCGCAGAGAACAAACAATAAATCTAGTGAACGAATTAAAAAATTCGCCTGAAATCAAAGTGATGCCATATTAAAAAAATAAATCAGTGTGGAATTTTACATAATTAATAGGAACATTTTCGGAGACGGTACATTTTCATGTAGTGACGTCACAAGCCCAAATAATGGATTTATTTATTTAACAATAAAAAAACTGTACATTTCTAAAAAATTTTACTAACATTTTCGCATTCTTAATAAAAAGATCTATCCACACGATTTTTTCCAAGTCGTTATGAATTCAATGCAAGTGGCCTATTAGACAAATTGTTCAGATTTGTCAAAAAGATGAGTAAGATATTGTGTTCGAATTTAGATACAGTGCAAAGATTGCTGTTTGGATTAAATGAAGTTTTCTACTGTAAAATCCTGTGCATAAGGTATTTTAGCTTGAAACGCTGTTTGAATTTTAAAACTTGGATAAGTAAGTGCCTACGACGTAACAGCGATTTCTTTCCTGGAAAAGAGTAAATTAAGTAGTACTTTCTAAGTGAAATAGCTATAGGTAATGGAATATTTTCACGAACTATTGAATAACCAACACCTCTATCATAGGTCACCCCGAGAGGTTCGCTAGGTTTGATTACTTAGCACGGGTGCCCGGTTACATGGGTGAAGAGACTGGTTTTGAACTCTCCACCAGGACTCTACAGAAACATCGCCTTACACTGGAGTGGGAGCGAAGAATTCATATGTCCGTCACTACTGGACACACTGCTCCAGATTCTCAGAAATTCCTCTCCTTTCTTTCCTTAAAAAGACCCTCCACACCTCCAAGAGCAAAGATGACAAAGACCCTGAGGGAAATTATTTTCCTCTGGTCCTCCTTTGTGGAGATAATATTTAAAAAATGCAGTAAAAATTAATGATTTTAATAAAAATATATTCATTATTTTAAAAAAAGATTTAAAACCGCATATTCCTTTACGATTCCAATTGGATGCAACCTACCAATTGTAGAAAACCTACTGACTGGTAAGACGGCTGTCATCGACGTTGACCAGTGTGACGGCAACAACGCCACATTTACGAACATGTCGTTTTGGCGACGTATCAAAAATAGCTCATTTTAAATCGTTATAGAAAATGTATCCCTCAACTTAACAATAAAATAAAATTGCCATCATTACCGTATTTTTTTCTTAATATTTTTTATCGCTAAAAAACAGTGAAAATACTTATTCCGGTGCCTAATTTAGGTGCTAGGGTTGCCAAAGGATATAGAAATATGTAGGTACGTTGAACACGTACCTACTTAACTAATAACATAGTAGTATTTCTTAGTAAATAAAAATAATAAATATGGTATTGTGAATAGTCAACCTGCTCCACCTTCACCTCTCGACTAATTATTTGCACCCATAACAGTAATTTCTTGCGTCACACCATTCAAACCTTTCAATAACAACTTAGCTTGAACGACTATTCAATTACGAGCGTAAATTACGTCTATGGACTCTACGGACCTGCCACCGACAGCTCCACTGTATCCTCTCTTTCTATTGCATGCATCAATCGTATGAAAGAGGGACAAGTTACGATGGATTGCAACGGTATGTCTCTAGATACGAATCTAATAATGAAAGGCTTCACCTTAAAAGGTTCGTGGAAATTTAACAGGTGAAACTAATTTGAAGACTGACATTTATGCTGCTTTATTATGCCAAAGTGCATAGTACCTACTCGTATTGCAAAATGTAACATTGCTAATTTTCTTATTGTATAGAATAATGTTGAAAATGGCGCAAGTGTGTTGGAAATAAAACCCTGAAAAACCCTAGTCTGTGAGGAATAAACGGCTGAAAATGACGGAAAATATGTGAGGAATGAAAAACTGAAAAACCCAAGTATGTGGGGAATAAAACCCTGAAAATCGCAAGTCTGTGGGGAATAAAACGCTGGAATTGACGCAAGTTTGTGGGGAATATTACGCCAAAAATGGCGCAAGTTTGTGGGGAATAAAAAGAGAAGGAAAAGAGGAAGATTGTGAAGTTTGTAATTGAAAAATTTATTCAAATCTTATCTTTATTAGTTTTGGTAAATAGCCGTTTCAAGAAACAGAGCAGTTAAATAATGGTTAAACAATGTGCAAAATATATATTTTTGTGAAAACCAACGAAATTTTAAACAATTGCATTTCGGTCCTCCAAGTACTCTGGAAAATTACCACTGTTTCATGAAATTCAACAATTTACCTTAGACTTCTCTTACGTGTTTGTAAGAGAATTTGTATTCCTTGACGAGAAGGGTTTGTATTTTGTTTGTAATTTTACTTAGTAGCAGGATTATCCAGTAAATTATCTGCTACATAAATAGTCAGCGATTGAGTAGGTGAGTAAAGTAGGTATACATCCTGAGAATTCATCTATAAAATTATGCGCTCTACGTCAAAAATCTTTCTGAAACTCAAAGAAATCTTCTTAAAACTCCTTATGACTCCAAATTTTATTAGTTTGCAATACAGTAAAGGTTATGTTGTCCTCTGTAAACCAAATCAACCTCAAATATCACGCGTCGTGTTCTAATTTCAACACAGAATCCTTCATCTAGCGATAGCGGGATTCTCCAGTTGACTCACCGTCAACTGCTAACCATTTGATTATTATAATTTTCATATAGAGGTCTGTATCCTTTAAGAAGTGAACCTATGAAGCAATCAAGGCCGGCGTGGGTCGATTTCTTAATAAACTCTGACGTGAGCGACTTTCTTCTTGTTCTTATGTGTCACAGGCCAGTCATAATGCTGCTAGCTGATGGCTGATGCCTGCTCGCTAATGGTCCGCGGAACTGAAAGTATTCTGGCCGCAGAATTAGGGGGGAAGTGAAAAGGTAATTAGCCATGCTTAAGGTTAGATGCAGAAGGACCGCCACGACTACGTGACCGAACACAATTAAATGTGAATTATTGTGGAATCATAGAAGAGAAATACCTATCGCTTGAAAGGTGAAAGTTGATTACGTCGAGATCATAAAGAGTAGACAGTAGACGAGTTTGTGAATCTGTTAGTTATTATGCAGATTTTTCTTGGCCTAACGAGGAATACAGATGATAACAACTTTGCTTTTGTGGAAAAGGAGAAAACTAGCACTCAAATTTTAAAAATGTAGCTAATAACAGAAAAATACATAAAACATATCTTTAAAAAAATATGTATCTATGTATACTGTAACTACACATAATAATTTCAAAATTCCATCTTCAGACTCGATTTACTCGAAAACAAAAGCTCAAATAAATAAAAAATAATACAACAAAATCTACTCATAGTGATGTAGATTCACCAATTCCCGCTTGTACAGAAGTTTCAACACCGTGTATATTCGATCCCTGTCTTCATTGAATCCAGAGTAAATCTGGCTCCTTAAATTCTGGGTGTTCTGTGTAATAGCTGAAAGATTATTCAATAGTCACAAACTCTTAAAAAATAGTTCGCCTCTATTCTTTCCTCCGTGTTCGCACCCTATCTTTAAAGTCTGTTTCTCAATTTTAAGTAGTAGGTAAATGTAGATTGAAATTATGTCGGTCGTTGATTAAAACTGTCAATGTTAGAAATCAAGAAACTATGGCTTAAATAAAAATGTGTGTGTCTAAAACACTGCCATTTGTTTTTTACCAAGGTTGCATTCGATGTAGTTAAAAGTAAAATCCCCACACAACTCACACTAAAAACCCGAGTTCATATTACCAACAGCCTACTACCCATTTGAATGGCTGTGTGTGTTATGTTTCTGCATTGTCAAACATGTTTCATAATCCAAATTACCACGATTAATGAGCTGCACACAAAAATGCAGTAACCGAACGCGATAACTTAGCATTAGGAATGGAGATGTTGCAACCGATGGTTCTGTGATGTGCATTCTCTATTACCTGATCTATGGTGTCAGGTAAAGGTAATTCTAAAGCCGGATTTGGGCCCAAAGTTGTGCAAGAATCCAACACGATCGCCGTGGCATTTGAAGACGATCATAATCAAAACAGCTTTAGGTGGATCATAGTATTTTAGGCTCAGGAGAATTATTATTGTAACTAGATCAGTGATAATCAACCTTTTTATCCGGAGAGCCGATTTATCCAATTTTAATTCGTTCGCCGGTAGGAAAGGCAAGGTTGCCTACAGCCTGACATTGTTAAATTGATTCCACGACAACTCAACAAAGTGGCATTTCAACATCCCTTTGAAAAATCTTTCAAAGTTATGAAAAAAGTAGACCATAACGTAACCTGTTTCACCAACTTTTTTTCTCATATTTTTTAATGACTTTTCAAAGAAGGTGATGAATTTACATGAATTGTTTTTGGGGTGTTATGCCGTGTTGCGCTATCTCCTTCTTTAGCCAACGTTTCGGACAACGTTGCAGTGTCCATCATCAGGGCATATCCGGCAGATCCGGCAGATCCGGCAGATCCGACAGATGTGTGACACATCTAAAAACATATCTTACTCGAAGGTGATGAAGTTGCATATTGTTGAGTTATCAGGTCATCGTTAAATTTGCAGTCGATGGTGTGAAAATAGTGTTTTATAAGACCTCTGATTAATAAAACAATTACATAACGATAAAATAAAGCGACACAGGCGGCAATTTTGTATCTCAAACCTAAACCAAGGCTGTCGATTTTAATCGTTCTACAATATTAATTTTGTCAACTGTTAATTTTTGTCGTTCAGAAAGTTAAACAAAATTTATTCAAGAAGTCTCTTTTGGTATTTTGTAAAACGGAAACCTTTACATTGCATCGAAGATCTCACCGAAAAAGCGCTGCGCTGTGAAGGTGATATTTTTCTACACTTAAGATCGAACCACGATATTTTGTCTTTTTAAGAATATGTAAGAAAAATCTTACTATCCAAAACTTTGAAGAAAGACTAAAGTTTTCCGCAAAACGCTTTTTAAACAGTAGAATTTTCCTTGGCGATTTTTTTTTTGCTATTTTATTTAACCAAGTGGGAAGTACGAAAAGATTCGTGGGTCACACGTAATGGACTCGCGGGCTGCGGGTTGATCATCACTGACCTAGATGATTAAGTACGTGGTTTGTTGAAATTATGTTTGGGTTATCTGGGAAAGGAATCTCCTTGGTGAACGTGGTAGATACTATAATTCTATATTATAACACTGACATTATTGTACAGTAATATTAGATATACCAACTGACGATGGCTTTATATTTACTGTGGTCTGAAAGTAGTTTTGGAAATTTAAATATTTGTTGCAAAATCATTGATCTTTTACGATTTTTGACATCAAATTCACACGGAATGCCTTGGGAATGCCGTTTGGAGGAAAGTATTTTTGGAAATTGATATATTAGTTGAAAAATCATTGTTCTTTTCCGATTTTTGATATCAACTCCAGACGGAATGCCTTGAGAATATCGTTTGGGGGGTTATTTATAGGAAAGGAAGGAGAGGACGTTATGAGAAGCAAAAGGGGTTCGAGAAATGGTGGGCAGGAATTTGGTGTCAGAAGCTTGAATCCATTCCTCCTATTGCAGTGAAAGGCGATGGGTCTATTAGAGATTCCGGCGGAAAGGTCAAAAGGTCTCCCACAATCGGCCCCTCCCAATCCCGCCCGCCATGCAGCCAGTGGGCAGGCGCATTCGCCACCAAGACATACGAATACTTACTATCTTCGTAGTATCCGTACTTACGAGTAGGTAGGGGAGGGTGGGGCGTGTTGTGACGGGGGCAGGTTGTGACATCGCGTTTAAAATTCCCGCTAGTTAACGTAGCACGGCGTGCATCGTGCCATTTTGTGTGAACTCCGTACCTCCAGTTTCTGTTAAAACAGTGGTGCCGTGCGGTTGATATAATTAAAGTTATACGATAAAGTGTGATTTTTCAGTGCTAAACGAACTTTTCCTGCAAATTTTCGAAGTCATCTGCTAACCTGCTAACACTCGGTAAGTCGTTATATATTTTTTTCTCCAAATAGTGTGTCTTTTGACTGTGTTATTAGTTATAAATAAAATGCGTGCGTCAAGTACGTTTACTTGCGTGGTTATTTTTATGTAAAATCGTCCAGTGGGGGTAGTTGTGACATCAAGGCGGGGGCGTATTGTGACACTTACAACTCGCCCCCAAAATTTAGTTTTTATTTACCTTTATGTAAAACCAATGTGTATTACGTAAAAATGCGTATTTTAAACTTATTATGAATGCATATACTCGTATGTATTACCTACATACATTTCCTTTTTGTGTCTATTTGTAATTCAAACTTTTTTTTTCAGGCTTGCAAAATGGTCCGAAATTATAAAAAAAAGACAAAGAGGAAAGAAACACCTCTGCTGCTGATCTCACAAGAATACCATTGCAGAACAGACATAACGAATGCAGACATTGAAGAAAATTTTTAGGACCCTCAATCATCAACTAGCAGAACAATTAAACCTGTGTGTCAGAAAACACCAGAACAAATCCGGCCATTACCAAAAGCTCAACCAAGAAAGAACTTTCCAAATAGGAAAAAACTTACGAGGGCAATTTTAATGGACACCCCTATAGAGAAAAAATAGAATAAGAAGACAAACTGAGAAAAGAAAAGAAAGGAATAAAAAAAAGTATAAAAACAAAACTAACTAACCAAAAACAAACACCCAATAAATTAAAGGTGGTGACAAAAACAGAACTACATTCAAAATATTTTAGACGTAAAAAAACGAGTGTGCTTTAGACCACATGACTGTAAAACTTCACTAACTTATATCTCCCTCTCAACTTCCGTTTGCCTCGCCCGACCTTTCGCCTCGCCCGATCACACCTTTCATAACCTTGTCACGCTTTTACCAGCTAACTCCCCAAGTCAAGCGTGCGTAAAGAAGTTTTACTTAAAAAAAAAGTTTTTTGGTGTCCACATCATCCACCGAAACTGAGCTACCACTTTTGGAAACTGACGACAGCGACCCAAACGAAGAAGAGCAATGTATATATTGTCATAACCCCTATTCTAATGATAATTCTAATGAAAGGTGGGTCAGGTGCATAAAATGTCTTGATGGTGTCATGAGTTTTTACCAATTTTATTACGTACCTACCTACTTATTTAACTTAATCATTTGTTCGTCACAACCTGCCCCACCCAAGTCACAACACGCCCCACCCGTGGGGCGTGTTGTGACAATTCCCATATTTTGTATAATAATAATTTGTCACTTTATTCGAATGTTAACAAAGTTAATAATACCAAAATATTTTAGCCAAAGAGTTATTTGTTTCCATTAAAATGTCAAACCTTTGATTTCATTAAAGATTTTTTTACTATATTCAGTTTTGTAATTTAGTCACAACACGCCCCACCTTCCCCTACTATCCGTACCAGATTTCGCCCATATTTTGACCTGTTACTCCAATGTAACTTATCATTTCCTTTTCAAATTGTCTTAGAAAGGAAGTATTAGAGAAAAAACTGACTACCTACTTATTGCCTGCATCTTTCAGATTATTTCAACACCGGTTATTAGTCTGTTATTGATAAATACCTGCATTGGAAAGTAGAATAAGTAATAAATGTTCAAATTATTGGATAAATATGATCATTATTGCTTTTACTAATACCGTTAAGCTGCCCACATAAACAATATTAAATACGGCCACGGCCTCGAGTAAAGGGAAGATGGCGGTGATCTCTTGAGAGACGATTGGTGAGGAACATTTAAGCCTCCAGCAGGGCCGGAGCCACCATAGATAATAGAAGATTGAATCAGGGATACCAACCTTGCGAATCTCTTACCCCTCCCCCCTTCCTTCCGCCTTACAACACACGATAAATTATGAATACCGGACTCCCACTGGCTTTAGGCGGTTGTGACTCTTATATTCATAAAAAGAGTGAAAAATCGTAAAAAGGCGGAATAAAGATGGAATCGTTTATCAATTCCATTTTCTTTTGACAAAAAAAATATAAACCGCACATATTCATAATACCGACATACCTATAATTACATGGTGTCCGGAAATTAGTGTTATATTTTTTCAAGCTGGTGAATCTACTTCAGATTTAGGTACGATTCGGTGGAATAACTTTTTTTAAATTTGAGCTTCCGTTTTTTTTTCAAGTAAATCGAGACCGAAGTCTGAATTTCAAGATTACTGGGTTAATGTCTTTTTTAAATCGTTTACCCTACTCCAGAAGATTTTTAGCCCTTTAGTAGCAAAAAAAGAAGAAAAAAAAGTTTTTTGGGTTCTCCGTTTGATTTTTTTTACAATTACCCCTCATAGGACGACCATGTGGAAAATAATTTCCTTCAGAGTCTATGTAATATTTTGGGATAATGTGGGGAGGGCCTTTTTAATAAAAGGAAACGGAGGAAATTCTGGGAATGAAAAAGGGCTATCTAGTGACAGACCAGGAGTGACAGGAGAGGTCAAAGGGTCACCCCAAACTGGCATCTCCCGATCCGGCCCGTCACGCAGCTAGTGGACCCGGGCACCACTACTAAGTTACCAAACGTAGCGAACCTCTTGGGGTGACCTATGGCACAGGCATTCGTTATCTAATAAATGGTTCCCAGGACGGCGATGTTTAAGAAGACTTTTTGAACCTTAATACATATAGGTACGCAGGTTCGTAAAGTCAATATTGACATACAACAGATAGTATTACTGAAAACGTGAACCACTAGGGCCTAGTGGCGGTCCGTAAGTTTTCAGTGAGCTAGAGTGCTAAGATTTAAAAATACGACGTTATTGATGTGACTGAAAAATTTATTTTTTTTTTCAAAATTTTTTTAATGAAGATTTTCAGGATTCTTTCAGTTTGGGGAAAACTCACGGACCGCCACTGCTAGGGACCTACCTATTTTACTACAAATTAATCAATTTCCTAGCTAAAATGAAGGTTCAGCCCTGTACTCCCAAAGAGTAGTAATTATTAATCAAGCCAAAGTTGAAGTTCGTAAAAATTACCCACCTTTCGGCGTTTTCCTTGAAAAACATTTCAACTTACGGACAAGCTGCAAACCCAATTATGACCGAATTTTCATAATAACAGACGCACGAACAATGTTGCGAGGAAATAAAAAGTGTTGTTACTTTAGAAGTTGATGCTTTACAAATTTAATAGTGGTACCTTACATAGCTATAAGTATTGGTGTATTTGGCATACTGTCTATGCCATGTAACTATGCCAAATACGCCAATACCAATAGCAATATTGAGCAAGGTATGCGAAAAAATTAAATATGTTTTCTGGGCAATAATCTTCTCGTCGAAAAAGATCCCTTTACTTAGGGCTTAAGTTAGCTAACCTAACCTAAGATGGAACAGTTTTCGGGTAGAGCATTACATAAAAAATACCTAGGTAGGTACTCTCAAATTCATTTATATAATATACTAGCTGAATCCCCTGTGTTGACCGGGCTCCCAGTTTTTCGAAATTTAATGTAGACAGTGACCTTTTTCTTTGTAGTAAAGGACAAAGGTGATCTGTATAAAAATCAAACTCCGCGCCACCCGCCCGCCACAGGTCACAGACACTCTTCTTTATATCAATAGATGAAGAAGAGTGTTTGTGGTTTTTTTATACAAATCTACAGTTTTATTCCGAGATTAATGAAATTTTGTACATTTAGCATTCAAAATAAGATAAAAGTTTCGGAAAACCACCCTTACCCTTTTTTTCCACCCGTTAAAGCAGAATATTGATACTTCTTGATGAAATTTTGCACACTTGACATTCAGAATAAGATTAAAGTTTCGAAAAACCACTTATATCCTTTTATCCACCCCTTAAAGCAGAATGTTGATTCGTCTTGATAAAATTTTGCACTCTTGACGTTGAAAATAAGAGGCAAATTATTAAATTGCGTAAAGCTCGAACAACGCCGGAGATTTCAACTTTTTTCATTAATTTTTCCCCCCGTGCAGGTATGCTCGTCTTTCGTGGGTTCATTTTACTTTGTGTATGTACAATACATCTTTCAATCTTACGTGCACACTACGCGTTACTGCTAAGTACCTGCCTACCTATCTAGCCAATATAACAAAGACTCTATTCATCATTTTCATTACGTCATAAGCATAGGCCCGTTTAAGATTGTTCATCAAGTCGTGGAATGAAAACAATGGCTATCTGTTAGGTTCATTTACAAAACAAAATACTAATAAAAATTCTACCGGCATTTTTTCAAAGAACCAAAAAGTTACGAAGAAGTTGAGAAAAAGTTTGGTATCGGTTCGAATATAATTATTCGAAGGTAAAAAATGCCGGCGGACTCGGCGGGTAATAGTGGCACAGCGCTATTATGAAAGTGTTACACGTGAAATAAATAAGCAAATATCCGCGGTCGGTGAAAGGAGTTGAGATCATTGGGAGATGAGGCAGTCTTCCAGTGGCGGAACAAAAAAAAAAGGTAAATTTTAATTTTTTGTATTTACGTAAGGTAATTTCGCCTGTGGATGTGTGGGAACTACTCGTAATTTGATTTTAAATATTGACAATATTCATTTAGTTGTTAAGAAGAATACAGTTAGGGATGCAAAGATTATTTTTAAGGGGCAAAATATCGATATCGACCATATGCCGATATCGATATATCAATATCGAAAAACTCAATATATGTATCGAAATATCGAAAAACCCGTACCATAAGTCTTTGGCTCACTCGCAAATAAAAAGAAAAAAACTGACGGCGACGACGAGCTTACGTTATATCTTTCTGCTCCTGTAAATACTCTAAAAGTTAACATTCTTGAAACATGGCAAGAAATGCAAGGTTTATATCCCAATATTTTTAAAGACGCAATGAGTCATCTACCAATTGTGGCAACAAGTGTTCCTTCTGAACGTCTTTTATCAAAGGCATGAACCACTTTAATTCAAAGCAGAAATCGGCTACAAGGAAACAGGCCGTCAAAGTTACTATTTTTAAGTTCGATTGCTGGTACAAAATATTGTACAAAATAAGTGCTGGAAAAATTTATTTTTTAATAAATTTATGAAGAAAAAAAATGTATATACTTTTCCAATTTTTTTGATTATTCACATAGGTTCCTAAGTATAAAAAATTATAAACATACATAATCGATAGGCGTTTGATATAACTAAAACTACATTGGATTTCTATAAGCTTTTAAAAAAAGAAGAAATATCGATGTACCGGCCTACTAGACCGATATATCGACATATCAATATCGACTTAATTCGATATATATCGATATTTCGATAATTTTAAAAACCTTGCATCCCTAAATACAGTACATCTATATATATTATATAAAAATCTCTCGTCACGTTGTTTGGGGTAGCACTCTTCCGAAACGGCTCGACCCGATTGTTATGAATTTTTTATGTATATTTGGTAGGTATGAGAATAGGTCCTAAAGTATATTTCATAACACTTGTTGATTAGGTTAGGGTGTCCCTATCCAGAAGGTGATTAGGATGTCCTTATCAAAATTGATTGATAATTGACTTAAAATTTTTACACAATATTGCATTTTAGCAGAAGAGTGTTTCTGTATATAATGGTAAGCTCTGTATTAAAAAAAACTACAAGTGGTGCGCGAGTGGTTTGAAAGTGTGTATGTCATGTATTTTAGCGGCAGGGAGGGAAGGCAGGAATGTACTTACAGGGAGAAACTATTTCTTTAATGGCATTGCAACGCATGCCGGGTACCAGCTAGTATTTCTATATAATTCTATTATATTTATATAACATATTTCGTTAATTTTCTCTTCTCAATGCTTGGTTTTAACGCGGTTGTGTGAAATTGTGAGGCGATTGAAGAAATGAGTTATCATTGTAGGACTACTTGTAATTTTATTTTAAGTACTGGCGACTAAATGAATATTGCCAGTACTTAAAATCAAATTACGAGTAGCTTCTACGCTGATAATGAATTTCTCCGTTCGCCTCACAATTTTACCAAACCAAACATTGAAAATAAAACCTGATTGAAGTATGTTGTATTGTATTCTTCCTTACTTCTGCTTGTTTACGTAATTATCGCACAGGAGCCCTAACTGCTCACACTCCTGCAGTCGCGACAGGATCACGTGATACTCGCGCTGTTTCGTGGGTTACCGTGCTGCTGGAACGATACGGAGTCCTTATCACGTGACTATCTAGGATATAGACTGTACCCGACTAAACAATTGCGAGATGTGAAGAAAAAATATTTTTATAGTTCCTTAATCGATAAAAATTATCATCCGAGAGTAAAATTACTTCGACTGGTTTTACTCGAGATATTCCCAGGAATTGCTGGTTAAAATCCTTCAGATACGTTCTGTTACACCTTGCATATGTAATTTAATTTTACATGCCTATAGATGTACATATTCGTTTTAAAATGTACATCTCTGAGCCCGGCCTCCCCGTTGCCGGGTTTTGTTTAGTCTTTACGCCACTGGCGCTATCGTTAGCTGTATTATCTGAATCTAGAACGAGATGAGAGATCAGATGGAATCAGAGGAAGGTGGAAGGTGGAAGGTGCCTGTAATCATTTGGTTCAATCCGCAACGATTTCAATGGCATGGACTTTCACCTAGAAGAATATAAACACATCAGGATGCGATTGTTGATGGCCAACAATCGATAGGTTAAGAACAGGTAAACAGGTTACAGGTTGTAATTAAATATGTGTTTATGTAAATGCAACCAGTCGGAGAGGAACACAATATCATAATGTTTACATATTCATTTTAGAAGCGTTGTTCCTCTAAAGATAAGTTTTTACTTTGGATTTATTTTATTTATTTATTTTATTATAAAGAGTACATTAACAGCATAAAAAGGCTTTGACTGTCCAACTAGGAAGGTCTCCCGTTCTAGGACAGTCAAATTGACAGGTTTCGTTTATATTGGGTATGTAGGTACATGATTATTCATGGCCGGCGTAGTGCAGCGGTAAGGCGCTTGACTAGCATTCCGAAGGTCGCGGGATCGAATCCCGGCGTGGCAAATAAATTTTATTTGATTAATTTGTGTATTTCACAATTTATTCATTTAAAATAATACATAGTATATTTGCGGCACGTTCCAGAGTGGAAGATACTCTCAGTATCGCCCTGGTGTAAGACCAGCATTCAGAATTGAAACTTTGCTTGAAATGGCTTCTGCCGTGTTTGGTGACCAGATCTGAATAGTCAGGTACTTCCCCACCTTCCTCTACCCTATCTCCTTCCCCTCCCCACTACCTTCAGCCTCACAACATACCCCAATTGGGGATGCCATAGTCCCACTGGCTCCAGACGGGAGCAGTTGGGACTCTTGTGCGGTTTTCATGTAAAAAAAAAAGTTAAGTTAACATTCACAGATTCCATTACATAAATATACTATACGATACAGTAGGGTAGTAGTAGTAGACTAGGTTCTAGAATCAATTTATTATCGAATATGTAAGAAACAGTGTTTTCGCAATGTGTATAGAAGACAAAACAGTAAGGGAAAAAATTAAAATTTTGGAAACAAAGAGATATATATAGGGCATTCGTAAAGGGCATTCGATTATATAATCAATGATTACATTGTTAAGGTGATACACTACCTAGCAATCCAAAATCTTGTAATTTTAAATTCTGCGGGTAGAACTTATATTTGCCTTTGAAATTATATATTTGCCCTGAGTTTTTAAGCCGTGACAAAAATAAAGTATGAGGCTATAAAATCTCAGCTTTACAGTTTTATTGTATAATGTGGATTTTTTTTAATTATCGTACAACATTTATATGTATATGTGCCTGAGCTTCGCAAAATAAAATAAAATATGTATTTTGGTGATGTTCCTCGTGAATAAATGAAAACAGGCGGCTGGTGTTAAACGGAAATTTAAACCTTATCGTCATCTACATAAGGAGTGTTATTGTTAGCGGCCTGATCCCGAATTTTACACGACGCGGTGTATCACCTTAACAGGACTTCGTTAGGTACACATAGGTACTAAAGTTTAAAATGAAACATTGGGAGTGGGATTAGTTCTCTAGGAAATGAACAGATGTCTCAAAAATATTTATTTTTACTCTTTTTAATGCAAAATTTCAGGACCCAATAAGGGACTATCAACAATTCACAACTTGAACAGTTTATATTTTGAATAGACTGTTTAGCTATTAATGACGGGAATGACCAAAAAATGATCAAATATGCAATGACGACCGAAAAAGCTCAAGTACATTCATTATGCATACTTTGACCTACGTGAGGAGGTGTTATAATAATTATTGGATAATTTGTATAGCGCCTTTTTGTGAAAAATAACCCCCAAGGACCCTAGAGTGCGCAAAATAGGTAAACCTAATGAATAGGTAGATATTAACGTCTAAAAGACAATAAGATGACTTCTTCTTCTGCTTCTGGAACCCACCATCACAAGGATAATCATAACATTGTTGAAATGGTTGTTTGTACATTCGTACAATAAATTTTCCAATTAATGTCATTATTATTGAAACGCATTTTGCTGATGGCTGTTTGTCCCTTTCACTGGCACGATAGCTGACCGTGACAGTGTTTTTTAATATCTACTCTTATTGTTACAATTTTCCGTAGGATCGTCGCTTGTCATAAGCTCTAACAAATGTACAGAAGGTACTTATTTATTTATTTATTTATTTATATCTATATATTACAGTTTTCACCTTATTGTTAACATTTTTACATATGTAATATATTTTGATAACATTTTTACATATTAATATTACATTTCATTATGTTGTGTGTTAGGTTTGAGAAGGTGAAACTGTTGGTTGGTAATATTGTATGTTTCGTGAACACCTCACTAGGAGAACCTATGCTGAGGTGTTAACGTCTTTATGATTAAGTGTGACAGGTACAGGTATTTATGTGTTGTAGTAGAAAGTTAGTTTTTTTTCTTTTTTTTTTCATTTTAATGGTAATTGTACATAGATTACTTAGAAGGAAAAAAATATATATATAAGGTATGTATGTATATTATATGTACATATGAATAGTTGGTAAATTCTTGATAGACATCTTTATTTATTTTACACTTGTTATAGTTTGGTTATGTTTGGTTAGGGATTAAAGTATTTTGAATAAAGTGAATATCTTGATTTTTGATCCAGGCTGTGATATGTTTTTTGTGGATGTTTGTAGATGTATTTGCAATTAGTTTTTGTTTTTCGAATAATATTAACAAATACAAAATCCTGATCAAACAATGGATCATCGAAAAATAATTAGTCACCTCACCCAAATGTAATCCTCTATCTCATTATTGTTACCACTAACCAACCTGAAAAATTTTGTCAAATATTTTTGCTGTATTGAAAAGTGTACTTTATTTAATATTTATAAAATATTTGTAAACTAGTCTGTCTCGACACAGGATTTCCTAGTGAGACAGGCAAGGCCAAAAAAATATATGTAAACCTTTTTACATAGATGCACATAATAAAAAAAAAAAGAGTAATGGGCATATAATTAAAAAGTTTGGTTGCATAATACTGAAAGTGTCTTTGTCCGTGTGTGGTGTGTGTTATTGGCATGTTCAGGGTTATATTTGTTAATGACCTGGTTTTTATTATTATTTTGGGTTGAATTGGAATATGGAGTTTGTTTTGGAGGAAGTATAGCAGAGCAGATTTGGCATAAAGTTGTTTTATTGACATGACTTCTAATTTGTATATTTCGGTTGAATCTGTGTAGAAAGGCACTTGCAGAATTAGTTTAATTATCGCCTTTTGTATCTTTTGAATTGGGTCAATTGCTACATTTGTAGCGCTTCCCCAAGCCAGTATTCCATATGTCGCAATGGATTGAAAAAGTGCAAAGTATATGGATCTGAGTATTGTTAGTGGGAAAATGTTTTTAATGGATTTTATTAGGTGCATGACTCCTTTTAGTTTGTTTGTGATGAAAGTTATGTGTTCAGTCCAGCGTAAGTGTGTATCAATAATAACCCCTAGGTATTTTGTTTGTTTGACCCTTTCTATATGCTCGCATTGACAATTGGAAGAAGTTTGTTCACAGTCATGCAGAAGCAGGTCTATGTTTGATGGAGGTTGACCTCTTTGTGGGGTACAGATGTACAGAATGTACAAACAAATATACAGAAACTACTCTACAGAAAGTGGTATTTCCTTCTAAAACACCATCTAAAATTAATATTTTAATAATGTGTACAGCACCGTTTTCGCATTAAATCACCCCAAAGGTGCTGTCTTATAATCAAACAATCATTAAAATTACTCTACCCGACCATGGTCCAGTTCAAACCCTTATTTTTGTTTGATCAATGGAATAATTGGAACAAAACATTATAGAAAAAGTCTTATTTTCTTAAAATATAATAGATATTTTGACTATCTATAATCCATAGCTCTAGCCATACAAATTTCACGATACCAGAAAGTCACCATTTTATGTGCCCGGTTTAAAAGCCTTACGAGCGTGTGATATCAAAAAAAATCTGAAACTGTTGTCCCGCTAGACGAATTGTCTAGACAGAGCAGGTAATTAGTGAAGTATTGCAAAGTCCCTCTCTGGCGGCACTCACTTCTCCGCTGTGTCACGGTGACACCAGGAATCAGGAACCGGACACGGAGATGCGGAGAACAGTTAGCTGAGAACAGGTTGCTATAATGTACGGCGGTAAACCCGACATACAGTCAGAATGCAGCCTCCAGCGCTGAACCTGAGCGGGTACAGTAGAGGCTGCAGAATGAAGATAGCGGAAGAGCCACACCAAGCCATTACAAATGTAGGCCACCGCAAGTACCTACCTAACTAACCACTATCCACCTGTGTGCCGTGTGCCGTGCTACGTGTGGTATGTCCCCTTTCTTTCGGCGCACTCAAAATCAACACTAATTAATGGACACTTCTCGGTTCGGTTCACATTGCACTCAAGACAATTACACTGTTGTGTTCTGTGTTTTTGTTCACTTCCCATAGTCTCCTCTAATTCCACGCGAAATAGATAGACAATGTGGCATGCATCAAACGCCTGAATGGAGAAATAATTGGCCCGGTTCAGTTAGCGCAATTTGAATTCCAATTGAGATTAGTTCGCACACCAAATATTCAAAATAATTAGAGAGCTAATAACTTCCACCCCATTTTCGCTAATCAATTTCTATCAAGCATGGCCTGCATCTGCTTTTTATTATTCATTACCCTTAAACATTTACCCTTTTATCAATCGATTCCATATAAAATTTCGGTGATCGGACAGTAGATCCGCAATAATAAATTAAAATTATGAATTTTTTGCATTATTTACCAATTTCAAATCTAATATCGGCTTCAAATAATAAGTTGGTATGGATATCCAACGAATTTATTTACTGTCGATTTTTTTTACTTACTCAACCATTTATTGGATAACCAACACCTCTAATTAGTCACCCCAAGTTCACCAAGTCACCCCGGTTCGCTGTGTTTAGTGACGTCTGCCCACCTGCTGCGTGGCGGGCCGGATCGAGAGAGACTCGTTGAGGAAAGCCTTTTGACTTCTTCAGCCGGACTCCCACAACCCATCCGCAATTGGAGGGATGGATTCATACGTCTGTCACTCCTGGACACTGACCTCAGACTTTTTCCTTCCCATCAGAATTTCCTCTTTCCTTTCCTTAAAAAGACCCTCTACACAGCACCCCCTCAGATGACATAGGCCCCAAGAGAAATTATTTTCCTCACAGAGTTAATATAAAAAATATAAAAATAAATTACAGGCAAGCAGTTTTATTCTTGACTAGCAGACCCGGCCACACGTTGCTGTGGCTAACGAAACACAACGCCATTACCCAACCTTTATAAAATCCACACCACCCACTTGCCAGCTGCCCGCTGCCCGCTGCCCGAATTGAATATTTGAATTTCTCGGATTTCATCTACTATAATGAGCAAGTATTATACATACAAACCTTCCTCTTGAATCACTCTATCTATTGGTGAAAACCGCATGAAAATCCGTTGCGTAGTCTAAAAGGACTTCATTTTATACTATGTAATGATAATGATGCATTTGAATGAAAACGGTGAACAGACAACTCAGAATGAAACCAACTCAGAAGCATCTCAGAAAGGTCATTAGGAGTGATGATAAAAAAAAATAAAAAATTGGTTAAATAGTTTAAGTTAGGTTAGGGATACCGGCTATTTTTAAATTATTTTTTCATAGCTTTTAATGACCTTTCTGAAGTGCTTCTGAGTTGGTTTCCGGTTTTAAAGTTTTGTTATTCGGCGGTACCTACATCCTCTCTGCATACCCCTTAGTAGACGTTTAGTTACGTTTTGTTGTAGGGATACCGTATTTTCTTTAAGGGCCCGCAACCCAGATTTGTACCGATTTATTACATATTTCCCTTAAACACGGTAAGTTTTAAAGCTCTTAAAAAATATATGTTATTGTTGAAGATAATATCTAGACTTTGCCTGCGCCGAAATGCAAATTATATAAAATTCCCTCGATAGAAAAAAATCGCAAAGTATGCTCCAAAAATTATTATTAACACGTTTGTTTCAGTTATTTTACAAGTTATATGTATGAAAAAATTCACAGTGTTTCTTTAAATGCCGTTTAAGATAATGCCCGCGAGATTTTTGCTCTATTTTAGACGAGTCGTGTTTTATTAAACATTTTCGCAATTTTCGCATCGATTTTGTCGCTGTAAATGTTAGCGCTCTAACATTCGTAATTTCGTATCTCTCCATCTTCTTCTTTTCGGGCCCGACCGCTTTATTCAACCGACTGCTTTTAATGTAATTACAATTCTCGATTTAAAAATTTCTCTTTATCTATCTACAAACTTTCTTCCTTTTTATTACTATTATCCGTGTATGCATTACTTAAGTTTTAAGAACAGTTCACATCTCTGGCGCAATTACGCACTGATATTCCACGGACTTAGGTAGATAATAGATATGTACTATAACTTCGACCAAGTATACGTCAATGTACTATAACCATACAATAATTTTACTTAATATACCTATAACTTGTATCCAAATGTACTGGTGTATGTCTTACTAAACAAACAAATAAATAAATTTAAAAAATAGAGTGTGCAATTCACATGCGGTAGACGTGAAACCTTCAGAAAACTAATGTAGACAAGAGTGTGGAGGCTACGAAGCACCGCACAAAGAGGAGACCGATAGGCTACGAAGCACCGCACAAATACGAGACCGATTAACAATCTCATTCTCTCGCAGGCTAAATCCTTTACATGTATGTGTTCGTCTTTTTTTAGTGTCGCTATTTTTCGTTTCATCGAGTTTCAAATCACAACGGTGCTAAGGAAGTTTTAACTTCAAAGCCGTGTGGGGGTGCAACTATCAGAAGATTTCAACAGCAATATACGCGTTATATCGTTTTTAAATTAAAATTTTATTTTCCTTACTACGGAGTAAGTCTTTGAAATTGGACAGCCGATTTCCTCTAAACTAGAAATTTTCTGTGTTTTATCGTTCATTAGTATTGTATGAATCGGTGACCGGCCAACTCAGAATGAAACCTGCCAACTCAGAACCACCTCAGAAAGGTAATGACCTTGATATAAGAGTGATGATAAAATAATATTAAAAAAATGGTAAGTAGGTTACGTTAGGTTGGGGTTAACGGCTATTTAAAAAAAAAATCATAGCTTTTAAGGGCCCGCAACCCGGATTTGTACCGATTTATTACATATTTCCCTTAAACACGGTAAGTTTTAAAGCTCTTAAAAAAATATATGTTATTCTTGAAGATAATATCTAGACTTTGCCCGCGCCGAAACGCAAATTATATAAAATTCCCTCGATAGAAAAAAATCGCAAGTATGCTCCAAAAATTATTATTGACACGTTTGTTTCAGTTATTTTACAAGTTATATGTATGAAAAAATTCACAGTGTTTCTTTAAATACTGTTTAAGATAATGCCGGCGAGATTTTTGCTCTATTTTAAACGAGTCGTGTTTTATTAAACATTTTCGCAATTTTCGCATCGATTTTGTCGCTGTAAATGTTAGCGCTCTCCTCTAACATTCGTAATTTCGTATCTCTCTATCTTCTTCTTTTCGGGCCCGGTTGCAGAGCCTTGAAGACTTTTCAAAGAGGTGTTGAGTTGACTTAATTCTGAGTTGGCATGGCACCGTGTGAATCACCTATTGTATACGTTTTTGAGTGCAATTCCAGAAATTTTTCAACAACGTCTATCAAAATCTAAATTCTTGCGCGGTAATACGGTTATTGATGTACCTAGTATTTACCTATGTATGTAAATAACATAAAAACATATTTTTCTATCAAAATGTGTACGTGCACATATGCACACATTATTATATCACAATCCCAATAGGTACCTAATCAAAAAGCGTTATAGAGTTTTATAAAACAGAATGATGCATAGAGTTCTGCTGATCCAACGAAGCGTTTGAAACAATTTCGGTAGAAAATACAGAAATTACCGCAGACTTAAATCGCTCTTCCGCGCATAACTAACATACCATTGAAGGTAGTTCATTCCACTAACTAATTATGCAACTCGTTACGTCTACTTTGAATATATTATGTATATTACTGGGAATAGGCGATAGGAAGCAAATTCTACGTGCATAATGATGTAGGTTCTTACACGTTACATTTTACAAATACCTATATTATCACATGAACGTTGGTTAACTTTTAACTCGATGACCACTTTTAAAAGCGGTCATCGATTCAAAAGCATAATGCTTTTGATATGGAAAATATTAAATGTGCTCCAAAGCAGGCATGGTTTCCGAAAGTAGTATTGGCAGGTCTTCAAATCTAATAAATATTTAAACGGCATCTATAGTATGTGTATAGTTATACACAATGTTAGTTAACTGAGGTCCTAAACACATGTACTTGAAATTCACTTGGACAAATCTTTTTGATTTTATAATTTGAAGTTTGAAAATTTTTCATACCAAAAATTAAATAAAAAAATTGGGAAAATTTCTTGAAAACTGATCGGGAAAGTTAATAAAAGTTTTTGAAACCGAGAAATTCAAAGGTATATTGGATTTTTTGTTGACATTTTCTCATCGGGGATGCTGTTTGAAAACTTCAACAGTTCTTTTTGAAAATAACAGAGGGCGCCAGTTCCATTTACAATCTGAAACTGAACAGATATTAGCATAACAATGGTGTCAGATTAATTATTATTATTATTTCTGTGAAAATTCCTTTCTGAAAAGACCAATGTCAGTTTTCGATAAATGTTTTTTGCGATTTTGAGAAAAGTTTTATCGATTTTCGGGGTCTTAAAGCCTACTGAAAATAGCAAATTCTACGTAAGCCTCTAGAAATTTGCAAAACTGTTAGCTCTTGGAACAAGCCACAATTTATAAAGAGAAGATGTATTATAAATCTACGATGTTTCTTAAAATCTAAAATGTATCTAAATTCTGTTTGATGCTGTTTGGGTTGTCATACTCGTACATTAATACAAACCGGCTTGCCGTAATACATAGCCAACAACCTTGGCAATGAACGATGTGACTTGATCAGTGTGTAGGTATCTTTCCACCTAACATAGCAGTGTGTTGTGTACCTAACATAGCAGTCTAAGTAGGCGCCGTTGCACTTTCTAAGGAACCGCTAACGGTCAAAACGAGCCCCGGGGCTATGCCCCTCCCGGGGCACTTTCTAACAGCCGTCCAGCCAGATCTAGTCGTTGCCTTTCTACCGCCTCGGGAAATGACTTGCAAATGACAAATAAAACTGAGAATGACTATTGCTTGCTATTTGTTTGACAACACTCTGACCCCAAAACTAGGCAGTTAGAAAGGTGAAACTGACAAATCAATATATTATGCATACATAAATACGTTTGCGACTATTGTGAGAGATATATTGGACATATTATGGAGTTGTACGTATCTACCTACGTATCTCAAATGGAATTTTATCTTTGTAATTTGTAATGACGAGATTTCAATTCTAAGAAAACACGTTTTTTTACAATACATGGGTATGTTTTTAATTTTCGGCCTATCTCTTGAGTCAGCTAGTAACCAATTTCAGAAAAATTCCTATGTGTGCGAGAGTGCCACTAAAGATATAATGCATTGACATCGACAACGAGTCTGTCTGCCGAGTTTCAGCTCGATCGAATGTATGAATTGGGTTAATTTCCACTTCGTTAGTTTCGCAGTTAGCATTCACACAAACAATGTATGTTAGGGAACGTACCCATACTACGTGACCAACTTTTTGCAATTTTTAACCCCCCCCCCCCCCCCCTCCCCGCCCGCCGCCGCTCATTTGTACCAAGCGTGACATTGTGAAGACCCCCCCCCCCCTTGAACGTGTCACGTAGTATGGTTACGTTCCCTTATATATAAAACAGAGGCACTTATGGAGATAGGTGATCTTTTATTACTAGCTATGCATTTAGCATATTGTAATTATTCATAAGTAGGTACATTATCGATTTTCCGTATTCATTAAAATACATTGACGGAAATTTGGCTGTCCTAAAACTGTGCAACGCTATAAAAATAAGGAAAAAATATTTAAAAAATAATCTTCAACAGAAATGGCACGCAATTTAATACTCTCGATGAGTTTGTCGGGAACCGTGAGGTTATTACGTCATTAGTCATTTCTCAAATTCTCAATTACTTCTAGATCGAATACCTACTTGAATAAATATCCATTTGAACTGTAAAATAAAACACTTCCGCGGCTGCTAAATCATAGACAAAAACGCCAGTTACTCGATTTTCCGACGAATGTTAGGTCACCGTTAACATTTTTTTATAACTGTCGGTTAAGTCTTGTGAACTGTATTTTAACTGCGTAAAAATGTATCGTGTAGTTAATTGGAAGAACCATCAAGTTTTTTTTTTTTTTTTTTTTTTTTTTTTAGGTTGAATTAACCCCAATTATTGCAGAGCACCGAAAATATGATTAATTCGTGGGTTCACCGTAAACCATTTTTCTGGTACCTATTCCAAATTAGGCAGGTAGGTACCTACTCGATAATTACGTGTTCAGGTACTAATTTAATGTTCTACCGTAATATACTTAACGACACTTTTACGTGGTGAAATTTTACGACTAGACTTGGCGTTGTCAAATTCAGATTTCGTGATTTAAATGTTGTTCAATTTCCGTGGGAAATTTAATTTAAACGCAACTTTTGCGCTTGAGTCAAACGCTTTCTGTGGTTGCAAGTTGCAATTATTACAATCGATCAATAATACTGGGAGTTAAGTTACATTGGATTTGAAGTCAATTTTTTTTTAAATGCATTTTAAATCATTCATATTACCTACAATAAAATTTAAGCCTTTGCTTTTAACTTGGTAGGTAGGTACCAAACAACTAAAAAAATATTAAAACTATATTATTTCCTATATATTCGTCTTTCTTATGGTTTCTTCGTAGACAAATTTGATATTAATATGGCACATAACTTTATTTTTATGCAAACACCGCACAAAAGTACCAACCGCCCGGAGCCAGTGGCATCGCAAATTCGGGTATGTTGAAGAGAGTGGGAAAGGAGGTAGGGAAGAGTATGGTTAATAAGTACCTTTCTATTCAGATCTAGTCACCAAACGCCACTATTAGGGGGCATACATTAATTACGTGGGCAGTTTTTCTTCCAAACCGTATATTCTTTTCAAGTAACATGAGGTTTTGCTGGACCCCTTCCACCTTTTGAGCTCACGTAATTAATGTATGCCCCCTAATGTAATTTGAGCAATATTATGATTCTGAAATGTGGTCTTTTTCAATTCGGCGATTTCAATTCATCAAATATTATTAGTTATTTTTCACGTTTTGTATAAGTTCTATTCAAGTTCCGTTATAATACCATTATAGGCCAGCTGCTTCATAAAACTGAAATAATATAATCACAGAACTTGAATAGAACTTACACAGAACGTGGAAACTTTGTTAAAATATTTGATGGATTGTTAAAATTTTTTGAAAAAATCCATCCTCGAATTTATCGGAGTGAATTTCATTTTCCATAAAACATACCTAATTTATTTATAACTAGTTTATTTTAATTATGATGTTCTGCAATTTTGTATATTTTGCGTTGTTTCTGGTTTTAAAATAATTTCCTCGATATATGGACTTTTATGAAAAAATTACAAAATAAATAATTAAATTCGTATTTACGAAACTTTTCGGTACTTACAACGCCTTAAGAAGGGCTAACTCCTAATTTCCTATTAGATACATTTACAAAAAACATCTCTGCAAAATTATATTCATAAACCAATCATTCCTCAATACTCAATACAATAACAGTAAATGCAATGTAAAAAGAAGAAAAAACCTTTTGTATGTAGGTACTCCGTGCGTGAATTCCAAGAGTTTCCTAAACAAAATAAACAAAACACGTTAGATTTATGTTATCCTCCAACTGCTTTTTCCAAATCACAATCCATTCACAGGCCAATAACTCTACCGATTTACAAAAAATCAAAATACCGATTGATAAATAATATTTAGACCGCACCGAAATGTTTTATTTTGAGTAAGAACTGGTAATTATTATTATTATTGGGTTTTGTTTGCACTTTGTTGAATAGTAATTGTCGATGGTTTTGTTATTTTTGTCACGTTGGTGGTAAACGAACTCGGGTTTGTTTGAAATGTTTAATTTGAGCGGGAGAGCGGTGCTGATGGCCGCGCTCGACTCCAGTAAGAAAACTGACTTTGGTTTGGTTCGTGTTCGGCCTACCTTTGCAGATGGCCACCGGTACATACCCAATACTCAGACCGCAGAGTGAGAAACAAGGTATGACGCTAGGTGCAAATTATTTTCTGCTTGCCGAAGTTCCCGACGTTGCCCGGACTTTACGCAGAGTTTTTTGAAATCAGATAATTTTATTTTTCCTCTTATTTTGAACGTAGCGTGCAAAGTTAAGAATGATCAATATTCTGCTGGAGTGGGAAAAGAGAAAGTGACAATATCTCATCTAGACATTGGAGGTTATCCACCACTTACCCGCCCTGATATCAGTAACAGATGGTTACTACTTCAAGGCTCTTGCAAGGACTCTAATTTTTTTGAATGAACGTATCTACATTTTTTTAACGAATCTAGACCTTCAGTGTCTAAGCATACGTTGTTAGTAAGCAGTATGCCAGTGCTTAGCGGGAAATCAAGATTCAATAAGTGTTAGTATGACTATAGATAAGATTGGTGGCAGTCCACGAGGAGGCAAGCGCTGGGTGATTGTATCTAGCGTATCCTGCAAGCATCTGTAGGGAGGAAGACACAGTACATAAACAATAAAAGTATAACGCTGTTTAACGGGTGGGATTCCTCTCCAATCGATTGGCAGTCCCAGCAAGAATGCGCATTATGTTCGATTTAGCCGTAAACTACACTTCGCTTCGGCGCCCATTAGCTGGTTCTTCGGTGGTGCCCTAAAGAAAAGTAAATGGGAGATTGGGGGGAAATACCCGACGACCCTAAGGAATTCGGCGTCGAGAAGCCGGAGGCAGGGCGAAGGAGAGCCGAGGTCGCCCGACCAAACCTCAAGCCTACACATGTTTCCAGGGGTGGCGCAAATGATTTTAGAGGGCACCGTGCTGTCGTCATCCGACTCCTGTCGATGCAAGGACGAGGTCTAGCTGTCTAGCGCACCCCCGAATGGGGAAAAAGGCATTACTGAACAAAAAGGTTCGGTTCAGTTCAGCCTTCTGAACAAAGCAGAGTGGAGACTGTTGAACTGAAAATAAAGAGAACAAAAAAGAACGAAACAATCACAATAATAAAATAGGTAATAAAGGTTAGATCAAAACAGAGTTTCTTGGAATAGGAACCGGAAAACAAAGAATATAATACAACAAAAGAATAGACTGTGTTACGTTCCACCCTAACAGAGCATGGCCCGCTTACCCCTTGCAAGAATTACCTCTTCTTTCCGCCGCTCCGCGGTAGGTAAGCTACAGGCCGCCGCGAGCATCACGCCGCCTTCCCCTTGCAAGAAAGAACACACCGCACCCCTCCCCTGCGATCCCGGCAGGAGCTCGCTGCCCGGCCGCGCAGAAATCAACGGACCCTCGTCTAACAAGGGTGTGTGCTCCGCGCTACGCAGAGCGAATTCCCGCGACATCTCCGATCTCGATTGGTGTTACAATCTGAACCGATCTGAGTAGTTTTTACGTAGTCGCGGTCATGGCCGTTCCACTTGGAAACCACCGCCACTGGCACCAACCCCGGATTACTGCCCCCGACTCCCCGGACCAGACCATAGCTGTGAGTAACCACGATTCCTCCTTTTAAATGTGTCCCCCTCGTCTACACGCTTGATAAGATCACACCCCAGAGAGAATTGAGAAATCCCTTCGTAGGATACACCTAGCTAGGCCCTGTTGTTGATTTGTGATTACTAATTATGTTGTTGTTGTTAAATGTTGTAATTGTATGCACCAGACAATACAGAATTGTTTCCTCATAGCTACGTTTTTCATTTGACGTATCACGTGGGCGAGATTTGGCCTTTACCTATGTACATTTCCACCCCCCCCCCCCCCCCTTTAGCTACCTACGACCTTGATGAGGAGAGTTTTCCCGCCTGCTGAGAGCATGAGCTAGCCGAGGGCAGAAGGTAGGTGGTTCCCCCCTCCACGGGACCCTCAACAACTGATGTCGTAATAAACTCATCTAGACAGTTGATTTGAAGGTCAAATGTGCAGAATGTCATCGATCTCGGAATTATAGATACTTTAGATTTATATTAAAAAAATAAAGCCAGGCCGCCCGCCACACTCTTCTTGTACACGTAATTTTAAAATATAATAGCTGAAGTTCCCGGTGGTGGCCGGGGCTTGCGCATAATTTTTCCAAATCAGCGCAGACAATGGCCCTTCTCCTGTATTAAAGATAAAGTGTGTAAAATTTCGTCAATATCTGAATAAAACTGAAGATTGTCGTAATGAAAACGGTGTCTGCCTCGCGACCGCCTGCCACAGATCCTCTTTATATAAAAGAAAAGGAAGATGTATAGAAGTTAGAAAGAATATGTAGATAGACAGGTCGAACTTTTTTTTTAAAGCATCGAAATCGACGTAGTCAGTTAGGTACCTACTTGATACATCAATTGGGTGGAGAGATTGTTTCTAGTGAGAATAAATTAAAAATACATTAATTTTGGACTATCCGGTATGAATTCAGTGAATTTTTTAAAAACAAGTTGCCCTTGAAAAGTGTCCTCCGCAACACAGGTGAGCTTCTAGCGCGGATGATCTGTGAATAAACAATATATTTATATGAATAATAAATAAAATACAAGTGTGCAGTGTCTCGCGCTAGAAGTGAAACCTTCAGAAAACCGTAGACAAGAGTGGAGGGGAGGGGCTACAAAGCACCGCACAAACAGGAGACTAATTATTCTATTTCATTTTCTCTCGGGCTAAATCCCATAGATGTACGTGTTTGTCTCTTTTTAGTTTCGCTTTTCGTTTCATCGAGTTTCAAATCTCAACGGTGCTAATTTTCACGTTAATAATAAAAAAATTTAATAAAAAACAAAATACGTCATTGTTTTGAATCATTGCTTAAAAAATAATGTAAGTAATAAGTAAACGTAGTAGCATTTTCTTCGATCTGGTTCTTCAAATTTCGCTTTTTCATTTTTTACCATTAAAACTGCGTACTATTGCAATTTTTTCCCAGTGAATAATTGTTAACAAATTCAGTTGAAAATATAATTTTGTTGAAATATTATTTTAGTCCCAGTTGCGAACATTATTTTTTTTGTTTTTCCTGTGTCTTGTTCTCTTTCATATGTTCGTTTAGATTATTAGTGTTATCTTCTTCTTAAATAAAAAATATAATTAATATTTTATGAAATTTTAATTATTCCTACTGCATTCAGATTATTGGGAACTTTTCAAATATGTATAATAAAAAACCTTTTCAAATAGTAAAATATAAATTCAGAATATCGGTTTTCAATATTAGCACTCTGGCACCCTTGAAAGTCAGGTGTAGGGATGCAAGGTTTTTAAAAACGTCAATATATCGATATCGATATATAATAAGTCGATATCGATATTCTTTTTTTTAAGTTTATAGAAATCCAATGTAGTTATAGTTATGTCAAACGTTTATCGATTATGTACGAGTATGTATATAATTTTTTATACTTAGGGAACGTACCCATACTACGTGACCTGTTCGGGGGGTCTTCAAAATACCACGCTTGGTACAAATGAGCGGCGGGGGCCATAGGTTTTTGGTCACCCAGGGGGGGGGGGGGGGTTAAAAATTGCAAAAAGTTGGTCACGTAGTATGGGTACGTTCCCTTACCTAAGTGAATAATCACAAAATTTGGTTAGGTATATAAAACATGTTTTTTTTTCACAATTAATTTAAAAATATATATATATATACCAGCTATCGAACTTAAAATAGTAACTTTGTCTGCTTAACAGTCTGATTCCTTGTAGCCGGTTTCTGCTTTGAGTTATAGTGGCTGCTGCCTTTGAAAAAAGACGTTTAGAAGGAACACTTGTTGCCACAATTGGTAGATGACTCATTATCACTTTAAAAAGATTGGGATATACACCTTACATCTCTTGCCATGTTTCAAGAATGTTAACTTTTAGAGTATTTACAGGAGCAGAAAGATATAACGTAAGCTCGTCGTCACCGTCAGTTTTTTTTTTCTTTTTATTTGCGTGTGGGCCAAAATTTATGCTGCTTCCAAAAATCAAATTCACCTTTATCTTCAAACGATATATTGAGTTTTTCGATATTGATATATCGATATCGGCGCATCGTCGATATCGATAAATATCGATATTTTTAGGGGTTGAAATATCGATATTTATCGGTTTTCCGATATATCGTTGCATCCCTAGTCAGGAGCCGCAACTATAGTAGTTTCAGAGAGGGGTCGTACGTAACGGACGTCATCGTTCTATTATATTCTGTCGTTTACGATGATCGTCGATGATGAACGTACGACCTCTCTCTGGGACTACTAAACCACGAAGGTTCACATGATCGCAATGTTTTATCTGACGTCTCCGACTCCATAATAAAGTTAATTAAGTAGGTAAACTAATATACCATTAATGTAGTTTTTTCGTGGATGTTGTGTTTTTGAAGTGAAAACCTCTTTAGAACCGTTGTGATTTGAAAATCGATGAAACGGAAGCGAGTGACACTAAAAAGAGACAAACACATATATCTATAGGATTTAGCCTGCGAGAGAATGAGATAGCAGTAAAATATTTATTTATTCACGGGTACTCGGTTCCAATATAATACGATATATCCAAGGTTCCACGCAAGTCTACTTTGGCCTAGTGGTATAAAGCGCCTGACCAACCTTAGCGGCCAGACATTCAGCAGACCAAGGGTCGAAACCTACGAAATCCAAAAAAATATATATATATATATTTTTGTACAATCAATATCCAATCTTCAAACCACTCCAAAATGAACAGACAAATAAAACATGAAAGAAAGCGACATCTAGCTACTCCTTCGGTCAATACTCCAAAGGAGAAAACACAAATACTAATAAGATGACCAAATGTACAGAAAAAGGTGCACTGGATTTCGACGACAAAAATATGGAAAAAATCATCCTTCGTATTGATGAAAAAAAAGTGCTTCGTTTCTCCCCACTCTTGTCTACTTTAGTTTTCTGAGGGTTTCACTTCTACCGCGTGTGAATCGCACACTTTAATTTTTTTAAAGTTAAACGTTGTATTTAGATGTCCATAACCAACACTTAAAAAAAAAGAAAAAAAACACATTTTTGTAATGACGTCACAACCCTACGGGCACACCATTCCTCCGCTCAGCATGCCTCGCACAGGTAAAGAACCGCTGCCAAGAAGTTTAGCCCGCCGCATTAGGAATGGGTTGAAGAGAGGGAGACGGGGATAGTTTCACCTGCCCATAGCTGTAGCCTGGTATCTTCAGTCAACAGATCTATGCAACAGATCCTCCACTAACAACCAACACCGACTTCATCTAACTCTAACGTCTTTCTATCGCGGTATGGGGAACCCAAGGTCAGTGGGATTTAGTCGGATTTCGGCGCAATATAAATGTATTGGGGTTCCTACAGTATAATAACGTACGTGCGCTGTAGGTACCTATGTTATAACTCTTGTGAAGCTATTTTGATCAATATGCTTTTTTTCAATCTAAATAGATACCTACCTATCTAGCATCTTAAAGCGGTAGGTACTTAGGTCCGATTAGAGATTTTGTCGAACTCATGTCAATCTATAATCTTCGTGGTATAGCTGATCAATTTCATATCGTTTGAAATCGAAACGATATCGATATAATTTGAATCCTTTGTAAATGGAAACACTTTTTCAAAATTCAAGACCTTTGGATGGAAAGCATTTCTTTTGCTCATTCCTACAAGCAAAATAATTTTCAGAGTCAGAGTGTTGTATTTCCGTATATATGTAGGTACTTGCATGACGAAGTTCTAACTTATAGCTTTTAAAGCTTCTATTTTCTTTACAAGATTCTATCATCACTTTGAAACTTTTGTGATCCCCATTTTGCCAGTTGAGCGATTTCGAGGCGCATTGTAGTTAGTGTAATTACTGTAATTCGCACTTTGGTAGGATAGGGTTCTAACTTGGCCTTATATTTTTTGCGGTATCAAAATATGCAAAGACGGATTCTCATAATCTAATTATAAATTTCTGATTTTGAGGTTCAATCTTGTATGAAGTATTTTCGTTAAGATATTTTAGGGAACGTACCCATACTACGTGACACGTTTAGGGGGGGGGGTCTTCAAAATGTCACGCTCCATACAAATGAGCTGCGGGTTGCTTAGGTTTTTGGTCACCGGGGGGGGGAGGGTTAAAAATTGCAAAAAATTGGTCACGTAGTATGGGTACGTTCCCTTAAAGGAAAATAATTTAATAGGACGTGGTCCTATCTTGGAATGGCATCATGGAAACTTAGTTAAAACGTTATGCAATGAATATTATGACCTAGCTGGTTACACATGATTCTAACCGCATATTTAGGTAAGATCTAAAGTGGTAAGTGGTAAGTCGTGCGTCGTCTTTAAATATTTTCCTTTAATCTTTTTTTTAATTTTAAACGTACACTGCTAACTTGAAACACAGATTCTATGAAATGGATCATAGAATAGACGTGGAGGTAACGTGTTTTAAACTTTTGGCTCTGGACCCAGGTGTCGCAAGTTCGAATTCTAGTGTGACAAAAACGGTTTTATTTAACTTTTTATCACCACATCTTTTTAGTACCACACGAAAAATATTATAAATATTAAACTATACTAACAGACAGAACAATTAGTCATAATAGACCTGATATAGTTTTAAACGACAAAATTTAAAAAAAAAACTTATATCATTGATGTAGCTATTCCAAATTCCTGTAATATTCAAAAATCTGTTTATGAAAAAAAAGAAAATATACAGATTTAGGAAATGAGATTAAAAGAATTTGGCATTCTCAGACTATAAAAATATTACCATTTGTCATTTCGGCTAAACTGGCATTATACCTAGGTCTCTCATTCAAAATTTAGGCATATTAGATTTGTGAAAGAATTTATATATAAAAATGCAAAAATCAGTAATTTTAAATACATGTAGGATTACAAAAGATTTTTTAAATATTTATATTGAGGGATCAGTAGGATTTATAGGTCAAATTAGGAATTCCACAGAGCCGAACCCTCTGATATGAAAATATCTGGAGTCGGAGAATTATTTTCCCATTTGGTCTCTGGTAGGTTGACATGTTGTTCTTGTATTGTTTGGTATTTATAATACTTATATAGTGCAATTGCATAGCGTGGATTGACTAGATGATCATTTGGGGAAGTGTGTGAAAGGATTTAGTTTTTCCTGTGGGGAAAATTTAACCCGGACATTTAAATCGGGTGCGTAAAAAATCATTTATAAACATTGGGAAATTGGCATTTCGGTCAAAAGCCGTGGATCCAATATGATAGATTTGTTTGCAATAATAAACATATAAGAAACAATACAAGAAACCGGAAACATTTTCCTATTTATTTTTAAAATTCATACTATGTGGGTATAGAAAATTATATGTCCAATCCACACAATTGTAGAAAAAGCTCAGTGTTTACGTATCTTTTATACTTTTTTTGCAAATTCGTAAATAAATCATTCTAATGTCCTGTATAATATCATTTACCTCCTTTACATCAAATTAAAGTGTTATGCGTTATGATTTATTGTATTAAAATTATGATGCCGAAGCTCATATTACATTGTTTCTCTGTGTTTTTTTAGGTCGGTTTCAAGTGGGGCTTATTTATTAGAATATATGTATATGTATTTTAGTAATTATTATATATTCTTAAACTCAGTGCGAATGTAAGGAATGAGAACTCTCTGAAAACAATAATGCGTAAGTTTGAATAAATAATAAAGAATATATTAATACTTTCGAAATCCACCCGCGCAACTTTTAAAATTTACAGTTTCGCCGCTGTTTTGATTGTATTATTCAGAGATAAAAATTAAAAAGGATAACACAATGCTAAAGTACCTACCCACATTCAATCCGAACGATAATTTTATGTATCTTGGCAACACTAGCCTTAGACTATTACCTCACAAGCATAGAAAAAGTATTTAAATAACTGTCATTCTGTCAGATTTGGGATCCCAAGGATCCGGTGTTAATTTTGAAATGGTGAAGTAAATCAGTTATTTTATTAAATATGCAAAATGAGACAGTTTGGTCGCTTTGGACCCCTGGTAGGGTCTATCGACGAGAGCACGTCCAGCACTCGCTTTATGGTAATTCACATTTCAGTTAATTCAAAGTGAGGTTATCTAGTCAAAGTCCCGTTTAAATCCCTTATCTAACGTAGAATGATATTTTCGCAATTTTAATTGAATATTGTAATTTTTTGAACAAATGCTAAAGGTCACGCACATAGTTCTTTATCGATTCTAATACATTATTTACATTTACCCTTGTCTAGGTCATGGTCAATTATGGTTTCTATATAGTAATATTACGCATAGAATGTACTCTTCATGTTGTCACTCATTTATTTATAAACCGTTAGTCAATATCCCTAAATTCTAAATCTATGATTTCATATAGTATAGTAAGCTATAACGCATTATATAGTATCAAAAGCTTCAAATGTGAAATCATAGATTTATATATAATATGCGACTTACACAAACTGTTATCTGAAAATTAATCAATATTCATACCAATTGAGTTTCGTCTGTTAGTTTAATCTCGTTCAGTCAATTATCAGATTATATTGTTTGTCTACCTTTTATTCTGGGGGTTGGAATGGCATGACGGGATGGCTATTGTATGATGTTGGTTTTTTTAGGTTTTTGCGGCAAAAACATCAGAGATGTTAACATACCACCAGATTCCAATCAAGACCTACCACCCGCAGGAAGGATGGGCTGAGCAGGACCCCATAGAGATATGGAACGCTGTCCTGGAGTGTATAGAGGTAACTTTACATCTCACCGATCAAGTGCAGGGTCGGCCACAGAGTGTGAAAAACCATGAAATGCCAGTTTTACCAGGAATTAAATTAATGAAAATCAAGGAATTATCAATAGCGCCGTTTACACGCACACTTCGGAGCGACCGAGTCCCGCGCCACTTCAGGCCGCCGTGCAGAAAAGTAAAGACCGATAGGTTTACAGCGCAGTTCACTGTGAGACTTTTCTGCGCGGCGGCCTGAAGTGGCGCGGGACTCGGTCGCTCCGAAGTGTGCGTGTAAACGGCGCTATTGTGGCTAAAATAGGATCTCGATACCTATTGTACATCACAAATTACTTTTGAAATAATATATAATTTATGATATCACCCAAAAAAGCTTAGGTACGTACCTACATAATTATAATAATTATATTGCTCTGACCGAGTTTTTTTTTCTAGAATATCAATTCCTTCCTGTTTTGTTCTGTACTAATTTGTTATTGAAAACATATAATTTTTTGAAAACAATAATTATTTGATTGTGATTTCAATTCATAAATATTTGCTTATTTTTCTTTGGCAATTTCAGTTACTAATTTATTTATGTTTTTTTTTATTTATTTATTTTTTATTATTAAGTTAAAAGAAATATGATATTTCGCTTTCTTAACTTAAGTACAGATCGTATATAGTATAGTGGTAAAAATATAGTAGTAATATTTTTAATTTTGTTCCAACATCTTAAGTTTAAATAGTTTTTTTAAGGTTTTTATATTCTTTTCCGTTTTTAGGTTATTTGGAAGGAGATTAAATATGTCAACTCCCTCGTGGCCAATACTTTTCTTGCCACTTTCAGTCTTGACAGTATTTGTGTACAATTTATTGTGTTGTCTAGTATAATGTTCGTGTACTTGTGATGTTTTTATGAATGTTGTGTTTGTGTGTATAAGTCCATTTTGTAGATTAAAACGCATGTGTTATATTGGTACAATGTTCTTATTTTCAGAAGGTTCATTTCCTGGTATAGTTTTTTTGTGGGAGTGTCTGGGTTATAGTTAAAGAGTTTTTTAATAACTTTGTTCTGTTTTATTTGTAAGTCTTTGTACGTGATGTATGTGTGTCCCCATATTTCTATTAAATAATTTAGGTGGGACTGGATTAAGCTAAAGATGAAGCTTATGTTAAGATGAAGCTATGCAAAATCGTGTGTTTTTGTGTGATGTGGTCTGTGGCGCGGACTTCAGGGGCTTACGGAGAAGTCGAAAACGAGGGCTGGCACAGTAAAACCCACACAACAACATAAAACATGAAATAATCATACTAAAGGATCTTCATCACTAACTCTTAAAATCTTAAATTTTTTTAGAAAACGAGGACGGCCTTTGAAGGAACTCATCCTCATTTTCGTTGACATATACATTGATTAAGTTTTAGGTTAGAGAAAGAAGACGTCCTGAAGGGAAATCATCCTCTTCCTCATTGACCCGTCCGGTACACAACCCAATATCGAAATTATGCCTTTAACAAGGAGATCTACTCCATATCGAAATTATGCTTTTGACATGGAAATCAACCCAATATCGAAATTATGCCTTTAACAAGGAGATCTACTCCATATCGAAATTATGCTTTTGACATGGAAATCAACCCAATATCGAAATTATGCCTTTAACAAGGAGGTCTACTCCATATGGAAATTATGCTTTTGACATGGAAATCAACCCAATATCAAAATTATGCCTTTAACAAGGAGATATACTCCGTATCGAAATTATGCTTTTGACATGGAAATCAACCCAATATCGATATGCCTTTAACAAGGAGATCTACTCCATATCGAAATTATGCTTTTGACATGGAAATCAACCCAATACCGAAAATATGGCTTTAACAAGGAGATCTACTCCATATCGAAATTATGCTTTTGACATGGAAATCAACCCAATATCGAAATTATGCCTTTAACAAGGAGATCTACTCCATATCGAAATTATGCTTTTGACATGGAAATCAAACCAATATCGAAAATATGCCTTTAACAAGGTGATCTACTCCATATCGAAATTATGCTTTTGACATGGAAATCAACCCAATATCGAAATTATGCCTTTAACAAGGAGATCTACTCCATATTGAAATTATGCTTTTGACATGGAAATCAACCCAATATCGAAATTATGCCTTTAACAAGGAGATCGCGAAAAGTTTTGTACTTTTAATCAATAGAGCTCTCTTTAAAAATAAGATAAATAATTTTTTGTTGTTGAAAATACTCTTTGCTAAGTTATTTTACCTTTACATATAGCTAATTATGTGTAACTCTAAAAAACATAAAATTAAGTAAATAATATAATGATTTTTTTTATTATTTTGCTCGCAGGTTTCCATAGACAATCTGCGTAAACTAGACATCAACCCAGAAGACATAGTGGCCGTAGGAATAACTAACCAGAGAGAAACCACCTCACTATGGAACTTCAAGACCGGCCTTCCTGTCAGCAATTCTATCTGTGAGTTTATTATTAAATCATGTGTCTCTATTATTATTTTTATTGATTTTACAGATAAAAATGCTCTGCAATAATGCCCAGTCAATTGATCTTCTCAAGGGTAAAGTTTGCGGTAACAATGACTAAATAAATACAAACTAAATAAAATAAAAGACATGTTGAAAATCAAACATGAGACTTGAGACACAAATTTTGTCATTGTGCTTTTTACCCAGCAATCAGAGTCCCGATGTCTCTTCTCCTATTTTCTGGTAATAATGAGTTAGATGAGACCATCATTCAGAAATAAAATGTTGCTTTAACCCCCCAAGCGAATGTATATTTAAAGAAAACGCCTTGAGTGATAAAAAGTTACAGTTTTGGATTCGGCTGCGCTCGTTCCAGAAATCATTTATCCAAATATTAATATGGAAATATGTAAACTGCCTACTGTGGTTTAAAGCCAACGAATCCACATATGTTACACCTTTTATAAAACAATAAATACTTACAACGCATGCCCTACATATACACATAACATATAACATGTACACGGTTGACATTTGTCACATGAGAACGGGTCGCTTCTTCGACTCATTCTTGTGTTCAACAGCTCGGCTGTGGAACGATTTGCCGGCCTTTGTGTTTCCTCCTTCCTACAACATGGGTCCCTTCAAGATCAATGTTCATTCCTTCCTCTCCTCAAAAAGACCCTCCACGCCCTCCTGTGTGGAGTTAATGTAAAAAAAAAAGAAAAAAAATTTAAAAAAACTTATTCATTATAATTCATATAAATCAACTAACTTAGGCTAATGAAATTTGGGTAGCTATCGCACAAGTGCATTAACGGTACTAACCAAATTTGGATAGCTATCACACAAGTGCATTAACGCTGCTAACCAAATTTGGGTACTTATCGCACAAGTGCATTAACCCAATTTGGGTAGCTATAGCTTGAGTAGATAAATGGTTGGAGCTTTGTTTAGTGGCCAGTTCTGAATAGCCAACTTTCCAACCTTCCTTTACCCCATCTCCTTCCCCACTTCCTTCAGAATCACAACATTTCCCGAAATGGGAATTCCATAGTCCCATTGGCTATCGGCAATTGGGACTCTTGTGCGGTAATCACAATAAAAACCATTCCTCTACTTTGGGGGTGCAGTTAAAGTGAAGATTCTTAGCTTGAATAAATTTCGTAAATGATTTTAAGAAAGATTCCTACAGTTTGTGTTTTCCTTCCAGTATGGATGGACACCCGGGCGGACCCTATCATCGAGGAGTTGTCCCAGCGGGGCACCGCCTGCTCTGAATGGGTGCGCTGGACCACGGGGTTGCCCCTCAGCGCCTACTTCTCTGCCCCCAAGCTGAGCTGGCTGCTGCGGGAGCACCATGGCTCCATTGACCTGGAACACTGCATGGCGGGGACCATGGATTCCTGGCTGATATGGGTAATTATATGCGCTCATTCAGCATCAGCACTAAACTCTTGGAGAACCTTGGCAGCTTCTGGGAAGTGCCTCCACTTCTGTCAATCTCCTAATTTTAGACCTCCAGTACGCCTTCGTGTTGCAGATTTACTATAAGGTTTTAACATAAGACCTCAGATATTATTGATAAAGAGACGCAGATAAATACAACATTTTGACTTCTACAGAACCTGACCGGCGGCAGCAATGGAGGCTCGCACGTGACGGACGTCACCAATGCTTCGCGCACGCTGCTGATGGAGCTGAACACGCAGCAGTGGGACGTGCGCCTGTGCGAGCTTTTTGGAGTGCCGCAGCACCTTCTGCCAACCATCTGCTCCAGCTCGCAGATCTACGGATACATTGTCACTGGCTCCCTCACTGGCACGCCCATCTCTGGGGTAGGTGCGTTGGGCTAATTAAATACTTATTCCAAAATGTTATTGGTACCGGCTCTGAGAACGCATCTTGGGCTTACCGATGGCTGTTCAGGTTTTCTACTCACCGAGCTACCGACCACTCAGTTGTGTAGCTATATTAGTTCTTTTAGCCACTTTTTGTTTTTGTATTTTTTATGACCATTTCTTGGTCTCGATACTTCCTTTCGTTTGGAGAATTCAGACAAGCGATTAAATACTTACGTATACATAATACAATATTTTTAACAGAAAATTGTTTTAATAAGGAACTCCAGTGAAAAATATTATGGCTTTAAAAAAATATGTTCATGCAGACCAATGAACGCTGATTCTGAATATATAAGTTTTATTTCATAATATTAAACGTAGAGTTCTTAAAAAATTATTAAAAAGTGCATTTTTAAACCTTTCGTCAAAATACACTGTAAAGTTGGCATTACTGAATGGTTAGTCCTGACGTCACGCGTCACCAGTCATTGTATTGAAACTTTGATTAAGTAGGTATGACACAAGCCATCAGTATTAACAACATTTCATGTTATTCGTTATTTCATACTGTTTATAGAGATTTATTTGTTGTGTTTATTTAAACAATATTTAAGCCTAAATAATTCAGTATCAAAAATAGAGGTATCTCTATTAGTTTATCTCTATTATTTAAAATATTAAAAAACTTTAAATTGTACGAAAAAATCGTATAAATATACTATATCATAATGCTACACAGGCCAAAATTTGGCCGTGGAGTAGAATCAAAATGGCCGCAATCGATCAGCTGATGTCGTTTGCCTACACTTTTGTGGGTGATTCTTCGTTTTTGATAATATTGATTTTATAAGCTAAAAAAATAATAATTTCGAACAATTTTTATACCACTCTCCCGTAATAATATTAAAAAAATATAATAATATAATAAATATAATATCGACCCATAATCGGCAGAACAGCAGCGCCAAACAGTAAATTGTTCAGGAGAAGGTTTTTTTAATTAACTTTCTTCATTGATTCCAAAAACGATTTTGGTTGATTAGGATTGTTAATCTTTGGTTGCTGCCTATATAAAGCTGGTAACACAATAATCTGAATGCCTTCAGTTGTTGAGATAGTGGCGGTAACGCTGTTTGGCCTATGACGCTGGCAGATTTTTTCCCTAGGAAATGTCGCATACGCTGTTCAGAGTACATAATTATTTTTGAAATATTTATCACGCGACCATGGTTCCATGACAGTTGATCCTAAAGTTGACTAAATACAATGATTTGCAAGTAAGTATGCAAAGAGGATGTACGGCCGTATAAACAAAGTCGATATACTTGTATCTGCACTATCTGCAGGCATCTTGATTGAAAATCCGTTGTAAAAATATTTTTACTAATAATAATTTCAACTCTTCGAAGGAGCAGGCGGTAATAACAAAATACGACATGCTGATATGTGCAGTCCGCTTAGCAAAAACCTGCTATATAACATTTTTTATCTGAATACAAACAACACCAGAGGCCCACCTTCTTAGTGGAGGCAGTGAGACTATGGCCTCCACAATTTTGGTATGTTATGAGGCTAAAGGTAGTGGGGAGGGGAAGGATATGTGTAAAATGTACCTGGCTATTCAGAACTAGTTACCAAACATGGTTAAAGCAATTTCAAGTTATAAATATAATACCTACATACTACACACCAGCGTATAAAAACAAAAAATCATATAATATAACTTTTTTAGCCGAATACAACACAAGAGTCCCAACTGCTCCCAACCGTCTGCAGCGAGTGAGACTATGGAATCCCCAATTTTAGCATGTTGTTGGGCTGGGTTCATGGGGAAAGATGTGTCCGGGTCTTGGCAGCGGATGCGTCTGCCCACCAGCGGCAGGCCGGATCGGGAGAGAATGGTTGAGGGAGTCCCTTTGACTTCTCCAACTGTACCCTCTCGGAACATCGCTTTGCACCGCAGTGGGAGGGATGGATTAATACTTCCTTCACTCCTGGACATACTGACCCCAGATACCCTTTTCCTACCCACCCCTAATACCCTTTTCCTTCCCAGAACTTCCTCTCCTTCCTTTCCTGAAAAGACCCTCCACACAGCATCCCCAAAGATGACATAGGCCCCGAGGGGAATTATTTTCCTCATAATAGTATAAAAAAAAAAAAAACAAGAGTCCCAACCGTCTGAAGCCAGTGTGGCTATGGATTCCCCAATTTTAGTATGTTATGAGGCTGAAGGCAGGGAAGAGAGGAAGGAGACATTGAAAATGTACCTGGCTATTCAGATCTAGTCATCAAATACGGCTAAATACGGTTACTAAATCTGAATAGCCCGGTACATTTTCCACATCTCTTTCCCCTCCTTACTACCTGCAGCCTCATAACATACTAAAATTGGGGATGCCATAGTCTCACTGGCTCCAGATGGTTGGGACTCTTGTGTTGTATTCGGATAAAAAAGTTTATAATAATTTTTTTTTTGTAATTATGCGCTGGTGTATAGGCTATATTTAGACTTATTACTTGAAATAGCTTTTAGCCATGTTTGGTGACTAGATCTGAACAGCCAGTTACATTTTCCACATCCCCTTCCCCTCCCCACTACCTTCAGCTTCACAACATGCCAAAATTGGGGATGCCATAGTCTCACTGGCTCCAGACATAATAGGAATAAATTGGGATAAATTATATAATTTGCATTACTACTTTTTATACTAATATTCAAATACAAAACAATAAATTTAAAAAAAAACTCAAGAATTTCCGTGTAGTTCCCGATGCTACTAGCCACCGACATGTCTGCCCGAGTCACCAGATGGACGCCAACCGACTAAACTGAAACATTGTCGACCAACAGCCTAGACAGCGTAAACAGCGTAACCGACCACTGTCGCTTACGCTAAAAGTTACAGGTACTAAAAAAGTGTCAGGCATATAAGATATTTTTGTCACAAATGTATTAGGCAGCATTGAACAGTTTTCCTTAAAAATCGTAATTTGACAAAAATGTCGTTTACGCTGTTCTGCCGATTATGGGTCGATATAATGAATAAATAATTCCACCTAAATAATGTTTTAACTCATCGAATAGTATCATCTTTCTTCTGTATAATTATCATACAATATGACAACACCTGTTGAAAAAAAAAAAACTTTTCAGAAGTGATGACGTCACACAATTCAATACACATGCGGTGGTTTTTGGGGGGTCTTGAAAAATTAAAATTTTGACAATTATTTTAACTATTAAAACTAACTCTAAAAAATATATATATTCAGTTATTTAAGTTATAAGGTCATTATTCAATAAAAAAAAAAATTAAATTAGACTGGAGTTCTCTATTGCCATTTTCAAAGGTGGAATGATTTGTCGAGAATCCAGACTACAAGTGATTTTTTTACGGGGCTGCGCTAGGTATAAATAAAAATCTTCAATACATAAATTTGTCAACAGGAGCACAGAATTGTCGTAAGGTCATTTGTGTTAATTTTCGCATTGGCAATGTCACAGTTATATATAACTAGCTGGTCCCGGCATGCGTTGCTATGCCATTTAATAAAGAAATTGTTTCTCCCTGAGTGTTCTTTCCCTTCCGCCTCCCCTTCTTCCCCTGCGTCCTCTTCCCCTCTCGCGTTCCCCCCCCCTTCCCCGGTCACTCCACCCCCCCCCTTCCCCGGTCCGGCGAACCCCCCTCCCGAGTTGCCCTCCCCCCTCCCGAGTTCCCCCCCCCCCTCCCAGGTCCCCCTCCCCCTCCTGCGTTTTCCTACCACCTTCCCCGCCTTCCCTCTTCCCTTTCCCGCTCCCTCGTCCCGCCAACCCTCCACCCGCGTTCCATATATTCAATCCCAGTACATTCAGTTTTTAAACAGCCCGCGTGCCACCTTTTACAATTTTTATTCAAATTTTCATTTTCTAATTAAATTTGGTACCTAACATAGGTACCTATTTAAAATATCTGAAATTCTTGATTCGATAAAAATATTAGGGGAGTACCTACCTTAAATAAATTTTTCAACTTTTCAAAAATAGAATCCTGATTGAACAATCATTCATTGTTTTGCAAAATGTCATTCTCTAACACGCGAACTGTCAAACGTGCGATGTTTTCTGTTATTATTTAATTTTCTGCGCAATTTTATAAATTTTTCTCTCCGTAAGAACCATCCTCGAACTTCAAGGAATATTCTAAAAAAAGAATTAGCGAAATCGGTTCAGCCGCTCCCTAGATTTGCGCTTACCAACACATTTAGCGATTCATTTTTATATTATAGACTAGGCTTATCACTAAGATTTCAGGTCTCGCTACATTTATCAGACTTAATTATTTACAATGACGTGTCAACGTATAATGACATGACATTGAGATGTATTATACAAACAACTTTTTAACATTTCAAGGAAGAAGTTTTGGCAGCTGATTTGGCAAATCGCATTACTAATGAATTAATTATTAATGCATTTACTTACTCTATTCTATATTTATAACATACCTTTTTTTCTATATTTGATATTAGATTTTCAGCGAGATAATAATAAGTTGTAAAAAATAGCCCATTCTAATTTTCAAATTAATATATTTTTAATCTAGAAAGCAAGAACGCTATTTTTGCCTAGCTTTTTATTCTTGATTTGTTGCATAAATTTGGATTAAAACGTATCACTAAATTGCACTTTGCAAGTGTTTTGTTATTTGTACCAAAATGTAGGCTAGTCCCTCAGGCTAATTTGTTCGCTTTTGGGAACAGTTCGTATAGGTCTCATATAAATCGTTGTGTCTCCCTTACTATCATGGTGATAAATATGATCTAAACGGTTTTAGAATGAAAAAAACAACACGCTTTAAATGCAAATCTAAAAATTAACCACAAATGAATTAAAATGTATGTCTATATTTATTTATTTATTTCTATTCTCGAACATACACTTTACAGATTATTACGTTGGTTTACATATTTACATATTTTATAGATAATAAGTTTCGATGTTAAAAAAATGATAATGATCCGTAACTGTGCGTAAATAGGTTCGCAGTAGTGTTTTGTGAATAATAATAATAACGTAGTATTTATATAGCGCAGTTTTGTGATGTTTCATTTCAACAATTATATCCGACTTAATATTAATGTTCAAAATTGTAAATGGTAGAATAGACAGTCCTGATCTAACTAAGCTCATTGAATTTCATATTCCCACGAGAACTACTCGTTCTAAAATCCTTTTTAAATGTAACAATAATCGGACTGAGTATACGAAACACTCACTTTTACCTAGGTTGCATGAAGTTACTAATAGATATGCAGATATTACGCAAAATAATAAATAAGCCTCAATTGAATCAGCCGACAAGAACAAAGTACCAGGACCACAGAAACACGATTGGGTATTTCCATTTGGTTATTATTACGAACATTCATTGCTCACTGATAGTAGTTGTTAAAAATCGGGTAACAAGGAAACCATTAATATTGTTTTAATTTTCCCGTCACAGGTCTGCGCTGGTACATAATATTTATGTAGAGATATATTAAAACCGTGGTAAGTTATTATTATTTATTTTCCTCTTCCAGTGCTTAGGCGACCAACAAGCAGCCTTGTTGGGACAGAATTGCCTGGAGTTTGGGCAGGTTGAGTGCACCTTCGGAGCAGGCACCTTTCTACTCTACAATACAGGTAACTTCTACATCCCCTATCATTAGAGACACTGATTCATAGCTTTAATTTTTTAGAAATGTAGCATTAATTATTGAAAGAATAGCTTTAATTTTGCATTTTTATAGCGTTTATAGTTAAATAGGATAACGTCGAGGTAATCAGCAAGAGGGGAAAAACAATTAAATTAACAAAATCACTTGAAACATGTTTATTGTATTATTGATTGAAACTCAACATGGCACATGTTTCTACAGTAGAGTGTATCATGTTCGTTCTACGATCTGTCAATACAAGATTATAGCGACTAAAAAATCTTTCTGCGTCAACACTATTCACAGGGCCACACAGTCATCAGAGCTGCCTCAGCAAATTCTCTGCGAACAATTTTTACAGCTAAGAGTAGCTGAATTATGTCTACAGTGACTCCACCCCTCACTTGCTCTACAAGCTGTATTTGAAAATAGCTGTTACCTTCCAGGAATTTACTGTCATCAACAGATTTGAATGTTGGTGCAGGACTACTTTTACTTGCTAAAAGAATAGCTTCTGATCGCTGGACATTCTGATCTACAATCGAAGGATTGAAAATTTTACCTGCGTGCTCAAGAAATAGATTAGTGCTGTCGTCTTGACGGTTCAGCATATAAGATGCCAGTTTCACAGAACTCTTCTGACAACTCTCTCTTAGTTGGGTTACGACAACCTGGTTCTTTACCTCCTGCACAGCCTTTAAAGTTTTGGCAGGAAAAACACCATCACTCAATTTTTTTAAAGTAAGGCTTAGGGACACTAAGTCCTCCCAAAACATTACTGAAAAGTTTGCACATTGTTGAGTTTTGTCATCGCTTTAAATCACTGCTATTTCGCATTTTAACGTATTTATCGCTAAAAACACCATTTATCGCTTTAATTTGTGAAAATATTGTTAATGCTGTGAATCATTGTCTCTACCTATCATGTATGATGTCCTGGTACTAACATCCACTCCATCGTAAAATAATCAATGTTTTATTCCATTAGATTATACTATTTATTGCAAACACACACTTGCTATATATAGTGTATGTGAATATGTATGTAGTTTCAACAGATGTCATTAGTGTTAAGCAGATATATGTAATTTTAATGTGTCTCAACTGAGATCAGTAACTGTATGAGAGAGACAACTTCTGTTCCGGTCTATTACCTGAACTGTTACAAAGATAGCCGATAATATCCAATCTACAGTGACCATTTCTCCTGCTGCAGATCTACACAGAGCATTCATTAGAACGGACATTAAGTCCAGTTAAATATTCATTGTAAATACGACGATAATAAGTACGACTCGTAACCCGACTAATCAAAGTATCACTGAAACTAGGATCATCAAGAGTTGTATTGTTCATCAGAGAAAACATCAGAACACCACACTTACAGTCTATTTTATCTTTCAGGAACCTCGGTGATAAGATCCAAGAATGGCCTTCTGACCACTGTTGCGTACAAGTTAGGCCCAAATGCTCCTACCATCTACGCTCTGGAAGGTTCTGTGGCTAATGCTGGTATGTTCATTCTGTATTCTTCGCTAATTCTTTATTTACATACATCTAAGCAATGAAGGGCTTCTCTTAGGGATTAGAACAACCATGTCGAATTTAATAATTCAATGACCGCAAAGGGTTTATTTAAGTCCAAAGGGGATCTAAATAATATTTTAGTCTCCTTCAGTGAAAGCTATCTGTTCAAAATTGATGGGTGTCCTTTTAAATATAATGATTTCCTTTGCAAAAAACTTCACTGTTTATTTCACTTGGACATGTTATAAATGTATTATATTACGGTGTCAACACACCGGGCCAAACACTGGCAGTTGTTTACTGTTAAAACTTGCGTTGGGAAGAAGCAATAATAATGAGCTGCTAGCACTTTTATAATGTAAAAACCTGCACACATTTAAAGAATCAACCATTATACATTTGACATTTGGAAGTATTACAAAAAAATGGTTTCTTTCTATAGTACGTACTTCGTAGTTAAAACAGGTTGCTAACGATCTACCGAACACTCAGCGACCAGCCAAGCTTCGCACCATTTGTTTGAAATATTAAAGTCTGGGAGCTTGCTCAAGCAACCCATAGGTGCTGGTAGTATCTCAATTTTTAACATAGCTTCCGCCTCGGGGTTCCTAAATCGCCTATACCGATTTATGAACCCTTCAAGAAAACATAACAAAAACAGGGGAAGATAATCAAGGCAAAAGCAAAAAAAAACACAAATCCTAACTCTAAATACCGTACAAATACTAACAAATAATTTTACCTATTATAAATTAGCAGCCAAAACTAAATAATCCTGCACTGCTTATTATACTATTATTTAAAAATGTACATTCACAAGTTGAATTTTAAGGTGATTAACCTAAACTAATTACATAAACTTAAATTAACCAAAAAATTTTTTACATATTTAAATAATAACTTAACACAAAATACTATTATAATAGAACACAACCCAACACAAAATAATATTATAATAAAACCCAACCCAACACAACACAATTGTCTTTTTTTTCTTCAAGTCCATTGGTTAGGATCTTCTCCAGGTGCAGTCCACGATATAAGCACCACAGCGCGGGGTGCAATCAATCATCAATTTATAGGTTGTCATGTTGTTCCTGGGATTGGTATCTTTAAAGGGTCTTTTTTTTTAAATATTTTCACCCTAAAAAGTTTCATCATGGTCGTCCGGGGAGTCCGGACTGACGGAAGGGTCCGGGGCGTCCGTCACAGGTTCAGCTTCCGGGTCCAGAGGCATTAGACATATCTTTGTGATAGGCCTGACAAAGATTCCTTGAGGGGTTTTCAGGGTAACCACTCGCACTACACCATCCGCGCCGGGATGTGTACATATAACTCGCGCCATTTTCCATAATGGTGGAGGTAAATTATCTTCCTTCAGAATAACCAGATCATCCTTTTGCAGTGCCCGTTGATTACTGGTTTGCCATTTAGTCCTTTTTTGTAGCTCCATCAAGTACTCTCGCTTCCATCTATACCAAAAGGATAACATTAGCGCATGGATTCTCTGATATTGGGTCAGCCTGTTGTCTGGTATGGCTCGGACATCTCTCTCCGGAATGATAGAGGATTTAGTGCCTATGAGGAAATGGTTTGGGGTGAGGGGTTGGTAATCGTGGATGTCATCAGACAAGGAAGTCAATGGACGGGAATTTAGACAGGCCTCAATCTGACAAATTAAGGTATACAAAAGTTCAAAGGTTAAAGCAGAATTACTAGTGACTCTATACAAATGAAACTTTGCTGACTTGACCGCAGCTTCCCACAGCCCTCCCTGACTAGGGGCTCGAGGGGTTATGAACCTCCACTCAATACCTCTGTTAGCTAAATAATTTTGAATCTTGTCGTTGTTCTCTCTCAAACTGGTATACAGCTCCTTGAGCCTATTACTGGCCCCCCGAAAGTTGCTAGCGTTATCGGAAAAGATCTTATCAGGTTCTCCCCTACGGGATATAAATCTCTTTAAACTTTTCAAAAAAGCATTGCTAGATAAATCCGAAACTAATTCCAAGTGAACCGCCTTTGTGGAAAAACAAACAAAAATACATAAATACGATTTCACGAGTGGAGCTCTCCTCAGTGGCCCACTTTTGGTTGGAATCGGTCCAGCAAAATCGACTCCCGTGATAGCAAACGGTCGGCTCGGTGTGATTCTTTCGCTCGGTAAGCTGCCCATGATTTGATTACCAGTATGAGGATTACACCTAAAACACACAATACACTTATGTAATATCTTTTTAACAGTATTTTTCCCAAAAATAGGCCAAAACCTTAATCTTATTTCAGCTAATAGGGCTTGAGGTCCTGCGTGTAAGTTTACATAATGATAGTGACGTATAATCAATTCGGTTAGCCTATGTTTAGCTGGCAATATAATTGGATGTCTTTGTTGGTACGATAGGTGTGTAGCTAAATTTAATCTACCGCCCACATATATAAGACCATCACATAAAAAAGGATGAAGAGATTTTAAGTTACTATTTTTGTTGACATTTCCCTGGTTTTTTAATGTCTACAACTCCTTTTGAAAGGCATGTGCCTGAGCTGATTTCAGTAGACAATTCAAACTTGCTTCTAGTTCAGCTACACTTAAATTACCTGAAATTTTACTTTTAATATTTCTGCAGTTATTCACAAACCGCAGTACATATGCTGTAACCCTTTTCAATTTGATAAATGAGGAAAATTTTCCAAATATTTCCCATTCTTGAATATCAGTAGATAAAAGAATATTTTTACTCTTGAGCTCCGGAGGGTTTGAACAGGAAATGTTCGATATAGGCCAATCGTTGACTCCGTCGGTCAACCAATTTGGTCCATTCCACCATATTGTAGAATTTATCAATTTATCCGCAGTAGCTCCTCTTGAAAGTATATCCGCTGCATTGTCGGATGATGATACGTGTCTCCATTGATCTGGATCACTCAGTTCTTGTATTTCGGCTACTCGATTAGCCACGAAAGTGCTCCAACGAGTAGGTTAACCTTTCAGCCAACACAGCGCTATCGTAGAGTCACACCAATAATATGTGTTGATCTTCATTATATTTAATGCTTGTTTTATAGTTTTCATTAATTTTGCCAGTAGTACAGCACTACACAGCTCCAACTTAGGCAGTGAAATAGACTTCAATGGTGCTACCCTTGATTTGGATGTTATTAAGTGTGAATGCCACTTACCGCTGTGGTCCATTGACACCATATAGATACAGGCTCCGAAAGCCTTCTCAGACGAATCGCAAAAACCGTGTAGCTGTAGCTCTTTTGCTTGCTTGCAAATAATTTTTCTTGGTATTTTCAACACATTTAGCTGAATTAAATCTTGCAGGTAGGTCCTCCAGGGTGCTAATATTTCATTAGGTAACTGGTCATCCCATGTTGCTTTGGACTGCCACAGCCTTTGCATTATCAATTTGGCTATGACTATTATCGGCCCTAGGAGTCCCAATGGATCGAAGGTTGATGCGATGCAAGACAATATCTCTCGTTTGCTCTCGGTTGGACCTGATGGCTTCATTATTACATAAGAAAAGTAATCAGATTCATTGTTCCATGTTAATCCTAATATTTTCTCAGTCTTTGGATTGTCAGTAATAATTTTGTCGGAATCGCCTGAATCGGCATACTTAGCTTGGCCCGACTCGGCTGACAATTCCAACGCATTGGACCTCCACTTCCTCAACGTCATCCCCGCAGATGACAAGATGCTGATTAATTCTTCTTTTAACTTTTTACAGGATTCCAGCTCATCTGCTCCCGTTAACAAGTCATCCATATAGAAGTCATTTTCTATGACCTGACTAGCTCTAGGAAAAATTAAATTATTATCCATACCAATTTGCTTTAAGCATCTTGTGGCTAAGAAGGAGGAAGGTGCCAGTCCATAAGTCACAGTCTTCAGACGATAATGCTTGAGCACATCCTGTGGCGACTCGCGCCATACTATCTTCTGTAGGTCCAGGTCATCTTCACACATGTTAATCTGGCGGTACATCTTCTCGATGTCGGCAGTCATGACTATTTGATGTTTCCTGAAATGCAATAGTTGGTTATATAGATCCTTTTGTATAACAGGTCCTGCCATCAAGGCTTCATTGAGGGAAATTCCATTTGAGGTTTTGGCGGAGCCGTCAAAAACGACCCTCACCTTAGTAGTAGTGCTGGATTCTTTCACTACAGCGTGATGCGGTAAAAAATAGGAGTCACGATCCCCTTTTGACTGGTCGCACACCTCCATGTGTCCCAGTTCTTCATATTCACGCATGAATTTTACATATTGTGTCTTTAACTCGGGATGTGACACAAATTTTCTTTCTATATTTTTAAATCTTTTTTCGGCAGTGAGCAATGAGTTTCCCAACTGATCAATGCATGCCCGACGCGGTAAACTTACTACATATCTACCGTCATCTTCTCTAGTATGAGTACTTACAAAACTGGCTTCGCAAGCCTTTTCTTCTTGAGTTTGAATTTTAGTGGAATTAATCTCTTCCAATTTCCAAAATTTTTCTATTTGATGACTCAACTTATTTATAGATAAACTGCAAAAATCTGATACAGGCCTTTGTTTGGGGTACACGTTGATAGGACCGGACACAATCCATCCCAGTTGCGTACGTTGAAGCGTTGGTCCTGACTCGAGTTTCAATCTATCGTTGTTTAGCATTTCCCAGAAGCTCTCCGCGCCCAACAGGATGTCGATGGGTGCAGCTATATTGAAGTTCGGGTCTGCCAGCTCCAGTCCTGGTGGTATTTTGAACTCTTTTTTCGCCATTGTCACTTGTGGTAAATTGGTTGTAATTTCCTGTAAAATCAGACATGATATTTCGCGTTTATAATCCGTATTAAGCGAAGTCATCTCCACTGAAATTCTCTTTTTTATGTGTGTGATATTATTATGGATCCCAGACACGGGTTTGTTTATCCATTCACATGGTAAATTTAATTTATTAGCAAATTCAGCTCTCATAAAATTACTCTGCGCACCAGAGTCAATCAGGGCGCGAGCCTTAAACATTTTATTGTTGGCCCCCACAATTCCTATGTAGGCGGTTGACAATAATATTATTTTTTCTGTCTTTTCCAATGCAGAAAAATTCGACACTATAACCTCGTTATTAGCATCCATATTTGAGGTCTCCGGCGGAGGTACCTCCTTGTGTAATAGAGTATTGTGGCTATACTTGCCACAAATTTTGCAGGTTAGGTTTGTCTTGCAACTCTGTGCTTGATGACCCAACCTCAAACATTTAAAACACGCCCGGATTGATTTCGTAGCATCAATCCTATCCTGTAATTTTAATTTTAGAAATTTTTTGCAAAAATAAATTTGATGACCTTTATCATTACAATAAATGCAGTTGTTTGCCTTTATTGCCAAGAATACCGATGAATCTTTTTTGTTATTATTGTTGCCTATTTGCATTTTATGTAGGTTAGAAGATTTTTTCTCTGAAGCATTCATAAGCTCCAATACTTGTGCCCTAGCAGATAAACATTTTATGAATTCCTTTAATGTAGGTAATTCACCTTGCAATGTATATTGTTCCCAATTTTTCCGGGTAGCTATATCCAATTTATTTGAAATTATGTAAATAATCAAAGGATCCCAATGATCTACTTTAACTCCGATGTTTTGTAACGCTTTCAAATTGACATTAGTTTCATCAATTAAATACCTTAATGCTACAGGCTCTTCATGTTTCATATCCTTTAATTGAAATAGAGTTTGGATATGTTTATGTTAGCCCTGAGATTCGCAAATCTGTCGTGCAACAATTCCCAAGCCGATAGGTAGTTTAATTCCGAAACTTCTAGATTAGCAATTATTTTCAATGCGTTCCCTTTCAGCGCAGATTGTAAGTAAAAGAATTTTTGGACGTTGCTCAAGGAACTGTTATTATGAACCAAAGTTTTAAAGGTTTCAACGAAATTTACCCAATCTTTTTGATTCCCATCGAATTCTCTCAATTGGAGAGTTGGAAGTTTGATTTCGACCCTACCCTCGTTAATTGAGTCAATCGCCCCCTTGGCAGTCGCAAGGACTGAAAAATATTGATTTTCAAACGTCTCGCGCTGAATAAAATTTTCCAGTTCCTCATCCGATAAAATTTCAATTTCGTCCTGTATAGATTCGAATTGATCTAACAATGGCTTAATTCGGTCGTACCTCTGTTTAATTTCAATCGCGGACAAGGAGTTTATAGAATCCGCGAAACGCGTCAATTTCCCCTTAATCACGCCTCTCTTGGCTATTAAAGATTTGATCTTATCCATTTTGGGTACAAATACCTTTTCGTAGCTTAATCCCTGATAAAATGTGTTCCGACAATGCGTATTTATTTATTTGAGAAGCTACCCGCCTGAAAGACAACAACGACAATATTCCTGGCAATTATTAATTGAGAACCTATTGTTCAATCATTAATTGGAGAATCATGAGTTGCATAAAATCTTTACGTGGGTAGTGATTTTATTTTTTACAATACAATATTTATGGGATTAATCTAGTTAAAAAAAACTACGTATGAGTTCTGAATGGATGTTAAAGGATATGGGTACGGGTGGGAAGGCACTAAAAACTTATCTCATTTCCGATGTGAATCCAGTCTTCCTTTGTTCATCTTTGTGATTCCGGTAATTGTAATTTTGGTCATCTGTATTAATTGGCAGCTGGTTCTTGTTTTTTTTTATTATATTATTGCAGTCCTCTGATTGCAATCCGGATCGTAAGGCCCATGTTCAAAATTGATGGGTGTCCTTTTAAATAAAATGATTTCTTTTGCAAAAAACTTCACTGTTTATTTCACTTGGACATGTTATAAATGTATTATATTACGGTGTCAGCACACCGGGCCAAACACTGGCAGTTGTTTACTGTTAAAACTTGCGTTGGGAAGAAGCAATAATAATGAGCTGCTAGCACTTTTATAATGTAAAAAACCTGCACACATTTAAAGAATCAACCATTATACATTTGACATTTGGAAGTATTACAAAAAAATGGTTTCTTTCTATAGTACGTACTTCGTAGTTAAAACAGGTTGCTAACGATCTACCGAACACTCAGCGACCAGCCAAGCTTCGCACCATTTGTTTGAAATATTAAAGTCTGGGAGCTTGCTCAAGCAACCCATAGGTGCTGGTAGTATCTCAATTTTTAACACTATCTTCCTATTAGCCCTACAAAAACATATTCGGTATAACCTTGGGCTCAAGCACGGAGGCTCCATGGAAGCCATTTTAGCCTCTTAGATATTGGGTATACTGTACAAAGCTCTCAGGCACATACTAAAGTAGTTGTACACAAATGTTGCCTCTGTAGAATTTCTATTATTTATTGTTGAGTTTGGTAGCTGGAGCCCCACTCCGTAGCCACACATTCTGGCCCAAACGATTTTGGTAGGCAGCTCCGTCGGCCAGAGGTTCTGGCCCGGCGCAGGTATAAGTTTAATCACCAATTTCTATCTTCCTAAGGACATTCTACTAACTATTATTTCCGATAATTACAAAGAATTGTCGCAACATATTGGATAAAGCAACATTTCTTCATTTAAATTTACCGTTAATTAGATACATTCTTGTGAAAATAGATGAATCTTTTTAACACAAGAAATATTTGTTTTCTTCCAATATTTTCAGAACAGTCAGTCGTTATCCTGTGTTTATGACGGTTCTCCGCAGTTACTCCCACTTTTTGTGACCATCTTTTTTCGTTTTGTGGAACTATTGATGTTGTTATTAGTAATTGAAAGTAAAAGAATTACCAATTTACGTTTTCTAGAAATATAGTTAATTAACCGTCATAGAACATATGACGGTTAATTTGTGGATAGGCTAATTATTCAGCTGGTTGGAAATTATAGAGAGGGTGTAAAAACAAGAAAAGGAAGACATTCGGTAGATCCAGAACAGCGGTTAAATCATGTCAATCTACACGTCATAACGCCTAATATATGCAGAAAAAGTATTACGGATTGCATCATTTTCAATTTGGGAGGCGGGAATGGGTACCGCCGCCCCGGTAATCATTTATTGGACAACCAACGCCTCTGCCACAGGCCACCCCAAGTGGTTCCCAACGTTTGGTGACTTAGCAGAGGTGCCCGGGTTCATGGGGATGAGGTTTTTCTAGGACCCGGTGACAGATGCGTTTGCCCATCTACTGCGTGGCGGGCCGAATCGGGAAAGACTGGTTGAGGAAGATCTTTTGATCTCTCCAGCCGGACTCTATCGAACCATTGCCTTACAGCGCAATGAGAGGGACGGTTTCACGCATCGCCTCTCCTGGATACACTGACCGCCAGATTCCTACTTTAAAAAAAAACGTTAGTGGTTCTGATTAAGATACGAGTAGAGAAGGAGGGCAAATAAAACGAACAATATAACACTGTAAAAGTTATGGAAAGGGGTCGTCCATTAATCACGTAAGGCTCCAAAGGGGGGGGGGGGTTCGGAAAAAATCACGAAATATCACGACGGGGGGGGGGTGGTAAAATGAGATTTCACGTGTATTTATTTTTCGTGATAATATTCTGAAAATTTCAAAATACTTTGTACTAAAAAAAATACTTGTGATTTTGGGAGGGGGGGGGGGTTAGTCTAAAACCTCACCACATATCACCAGGGGGGGGGGGGGGGTTAAAAAGTTGCTAAAAAAACATCACGTGATTAATGGACGACCCCAAACAAACTTGCACCTTATGTGGGAGAATGCTTCGAAAAATATCATACCCTAAAAAACTATAAGTGATGCTGACTTAATAAAATAAAGTAAGAAATTTATAATAACATTGGACCGAATCGTTAGTTTTTTTATAATGAAATGTGACAGTGTTATATTATGTATAATATGTACAGTACTCTAACTTGTAAACACCGTGTAGAATATTCGCCAAACCTATTATCTATTTTATGTGTTGTGGGCTGGTCTATCTTTTGTTTCCTGAAAAAGGGTCTAAACCTAAAATAACGTAACCAATGCAAAATAAGAAACCATCCACTACCCATAAAACCTAAGCCAATCAGGTTCAGGTAGTCACTGATTAGCCGCTGTGCGGTACAGGACAATTAGAAAGGAACTTCTCCAAGGATTTGCATTGGATTGTCTGTATATTTTACCCGTATTATATAAATTATTGCTATGCAATAAAAGATTTTATGCAAATAAAACATATTGAAATCGAATATATTATCTTTTAGTTACTTAATGTGCGATTTAACAATTATTTTATGCAAAATATACCAAACAACTAATGGTCACACGAAATATCCGATAGGGTGCCGCAAAAGTTATGAACGGAAATTTTCATTTTGAACACAAAATATAACATACATTTTTGGTCGGAGTAGCTAAACGGTTTTGAGAAAAAATGGTCAGAATGGAAAAGGTTAAATACAATAATAATAATAATAAAACATTTATTTATCGACGGACTTTTACAGTTTTATACATTTGGTTCATTTTCATTTATTCTATTCACAAAAAGGTCACTGCTCAGCTATACATTCAGGATTTCTCCTGGAATTTAGCTGGTTTTCAGCAGTGCCTCTAATATAATGTAATATAAAATCCTCATTGGGTTATTGGGTACACTGTTTTCCATGTGAAACAGGTCATTGAAGAAACTTCCACAATTACAAATATTTCTCTTACAAAATATGTACATTTGTTCTACATTATATAGAATAACAGGCGCAAGCACTTCGACAATTAAAGTCATCATTTAAACTAAATATACACACTTTAGATACATATATCATTTAACCTTTGACATTTTTTTTTATTTTTTTTTTATTTTAGTTTATTTAGGAAACAAATATACATATTTTAATTAAGAAAGTAACATATTACATGGTTGCATTAACCAGCGAAGTTTCCGCAAAAATTTACGATATATATAAAAACAGATTAAAACAAAACGTAAAGTGGTAGAAAAAAAGAAATATATATATATGTATATATACAAATCATATAAACCCAAATTAAAGCCTGTGGGATATGTAAATTATCCAAATATTATTATTAATATAAAAAAAAGGAAAACCAACATAATGAGAATGAAAGAAAAAATAACATGCAACAGGGGTGGAGAGTTCGTAATTAACAATTTGCTTTAATTTTTTCTATTATGAATTTAATAAATTGACCTGAGGACAAATGGAAAATATCAGCATTGTAAAAGATATCATTGTATTTTGTGCACGTCCTTCGGAGAAATGAATGTTGCGAATAATGTGACATGCTAAGATGTACGACAAAACTTGTGTTACCATTGAAATTCCCTATCATTTTAAGGCTAACTTTACAGGTTTTGTAGGATTACAAAAAATACCAATACAAAAAGTTGATACATGGATACATGGAGGGAAGTAATTTCAGAGGTTTTGGTTACCCCTGTTTGCATTGGGAAGGATTCACAAATTTAGCAACAAATACCTTAAAAGTAGAATAATCTAAATATAATGTTTGTTTGTATGTATATGTATTTGAAGGTGCTGCCTTGGAGTGGCTGCACTCCGGTCTGGGCCTGGGAGACGGGGGCACAGAGCGGGAAGAGCACCACAGCCACACCCTGGGTGGGGAGGTGGAGGGCCCCCGCCGGGTGCTGGCACGCCTGGGTTCCCAGGCGCCCCCTGACCCCACCAGCCAGGTGTACTTCGTGCCCGCCTTCTCGGGCCTATACGCGCCCTACTGGCGGAGGGACGCTGGCAGGTAATAATCCTCCCCTCAAGACTTGAAATACGTTTATAGTAAAGATCTTGGTGATTTTCTTGACACTAACAAAAGACAGGTCTGAATTGAAATTTGCAAACCAAGCTGCAAACTTGGCGTAATCAGTGTCAAAATGATATATTTTCGTCTCTTGAAGAGTGCCACAATAATTCTGTGTGGCCACTTTCTTATCTCTTCTGATCGGAGATACACCAAAATTTACCAAAAACAATCATCATTTTTGTAAATACTAATCCCAGAGTGGTAGATACTCTCAGTATCGTCCCGGTTAAAGACCACCATTGAGAATCAAAACATCGCTTGAAATGGCTTTAGCCGTGTTTGGTGACCAGATGTGAATACCTAGGTACTTCCCAACCTTCCTCTTCCCCACCTCCTTCCCCTCCCCACTACCTTCAGCCTCACAACATACCCCAATGGGAATGCTATAGTCTCACTGGCTCCAGAGTGGTAGATACTCTCAGTATCGTCCCGATTAAAGACCACCATTGAGAATCAAAACATCGCTTGAAATGGCTTTAGCCGTGTTTGGTGACCAGATGTGAATACCTAGGTACTTCCCTCCCCTTCCTCTCTTCATAACCTTCAGCTGCGCAACATTTCGGATGCCATAGTATCACTGAATCCAGTTACATAAAAAAAAAATTAAAAACCCGCGCATGTGGCCCTACGACATCTTTAATAAAAAATATATGAAAATTGCTGCGGTAAACCAATAATAACGGTGGTAGCTTCAAAAAATTAATTTTCTGAACAAAACCGTATCCTAGAAATAGAAAAAGTACAAAAAAGTTTATGCGTTGCCTGTATATGAGGGAATATACAGACACACTACCCATTCATTGTTCTTAAAACCCCTCCGAATTTTCGAGAATATTAGCTTTTGGTGTCTTAAACGAAATGACATTTTACGAAAACTTTGTATTATTACCGCTTCACAATTAAAGCTCTATAAATGAAACATTTCTGAACGTAGCCGAATAGTAAAAACTGTTTTAGACAGGTTACAAAATAAGCTTTCGAATTATTATATTACAAATAAATATTAACATTTGTAAATATTAAAATTTAGAATGTAAACATTAAAAAAATGTGAAAATGACTCACGTGATGTTTTTATGTGAAAACGGTACTAAAATCACAGATTATGTAATCAACAATACTTATTCTATTGTATAAATGTGTAATAAACACTTTTGTCACCTCACTTTTTTATCATTTCATATAAAAATATTTAATAGAAATTAACAATGTCGGGCGCCCGTAGGAAATTTGGCGGAATAAATTATGTGTCAGACTGCGCGTCTGACAGAATGTTCTTTTTATGTATTTCTATGGACAACTTGAATAGAGATGTGCAGCATGATTCACTATCGACATTTCACTTTTTATTTTACGGATGTAACTAAAACAATAACGGAATTATAACGGTTTCTATGGAGACACACGCGCTGACGTGTAAACACGCTTATTGTACTTGACTGCTGTCGTATTTTTAACGCATATATCTGCTTACGTTGCGGAGGGGATAAATAACAGGAATGCTCGATTTTAACATCTTGAAGAAAGAGATTAACTTATATGTCCCTAACGCGTATCCCATGCACTTTTTTATGCTCCGAAAGCAAGAACTTCTTTCTATCAGAATGTGCCAGATGTAAACAGAGTGACTCAACTGCTTAACGATTCTGCATTGACCATCTACGTCTTCAATGTCACTTATTGAGAGTTTAGCAACTATCTTTTGACATACGTTACAACATAGTAAAACTGCCCCCATGCACTTTTTTTAAATTTTGTAATCTTCTCCATAATATTAGGTCCTTACATATGAAATTGGCGTTTTGCCATACTGGCAACTTTGATCTCAAATATCTTCTCTTTGGTTAGGAATTCCAAATTCAAATTTTTACAGCTATTTACTCATGTATTTGTGTTTCGAAAATAATAATTAATTTGTTTTTTCCTTAATTGTTTTTTTTCTTTGCGTCACTTAGTTTACAAAATGGAAAACTTAAAATATCGCGTTATTTACGAGTATGAGTTCCACCGTGGCACCAGTGCTGCAGAAACAGCTCGAAGGATTAATGATGTGTATGGCGACGGTGCCGCAAAAGAAAACACAGTGCGTTTATATATATTATAATTTAAAAAAATCGACTTTATGTTCCTCCCATACAAAACGCCAATTTCATATGTAAGGACCTAATATATTAGCATACAACTGTTTTATGGATAACCTGAAAAATAAATAAATAAGTTGGTTTTTTTTATTTTTGTTTTAACTTTATGAGTAAAACCTCAAATTGTAACATTTAATTAAATGAAGACAATGTAAGCGAAACTCAATCGAAAATCTGGAAACAGAAAAATCTGAAAAAGATTGAGATGTCCCAGAGGTGTCAATATCTTTTTCAGATTTTTCTGTTTCCAGATTTTCGATTGAGTTTCGCTTACATTGTCTTCATTTAATTAAATAAGTTGGTGTTGGTAAGGTTTATATCCGAACCCCTACTATTAAAGGTTCCATGACAACTCAAAATAGCCCATAACCTAACCTAACTTAACACCTAATTAACAAATTATTTATATAATTTTTTCATCACTTTTCAAAGGTGTTGAAGTTGCATGATTCTGAGTTGTCCGGTCACCCTATTAAAGTACAATACCGAATGGTGTGTAACTTCCAGCATCCTTTGCGGGCTGTCCTCCACGACGGGGGCCAGCGAGGTGCTGAACGGGGCCCTTCGTAGCTGCGGACTGCAGACGCGGGCCTTGCTGCGGGCGCTGCAGGCGGACCTGGGGCTGCCCGCGCCTCCCTGCCTTCTGGGCGGGGGTGCTCTGGGGGCCCGCCCCCTACTGCAGGCGCAGGCCGACTGCACTGGAATACCTGTAGGTCTGTACAATATATTATTACTAATTGAATACAATTGCACCTCTCCAGTCAGGATTACTCCTATACTGATGTGACCAGTGCTTCAAACTAGAATGAACATGCTTTATGTGTGCAAATATGGTCATTCTTGTAAAAAGGTTGGTGCCACTCGTGTCTGATTACATCTAAAAGGAATCGAAATGAAAATCTAGTCTCCTTCAATGGAAGCAATCTTCCAAACAGGCCCTTCATTGATATGCTTGGTGCAAATCTAAGTGACCAGCTCAAGTATGAGGGCTCCATTGAAGCCAGAGTTAAGTTATCCTCTCGGAAGCTGGGCATGCTGTACAGAGCCCGCAGATACTTTAATAGTACACAGCCCTGTACAAATCGCAAGTGTGCCCCACTGTTAAATTTGGCAGCCAACTCTGTACAGAAACAGGCGGTCTGTTTGATATCCTATCTTAACAAATACACAGGTATCAGGTGAAAATGCTTTCCTTTTGCTATCAGTATTTCTACGAAAGGTGTTCTGAGGAACTAGTGCCAATAATCCCTTCGGCACCGAGAAACCCTATCACATGAAAAGGAGTAATTTCTACAACGTGTTCTTTGTTTCCATTTCTGTTATGAACTCTAATCATGCTCATATGAATAAATACCTATTATTAAGTCAAACAAATTTCAAGTGTTTATGAAATTTTTTAAATTTATTAAACCTACAAACTTGGGATAAATTATGAAATGTAGGTGGATTCATTGGCTTTAAATTGCTGAAAGCACTAATATGTTTCATTCTATCTGTGGTAAGATTTTTTTTCAATTAACGCGGGCGAATCCAATATCGATCACCCGAATACCTCCGTCGCTTGGCATCATGACTGTTTGGCTTAAACCATGTCCAGTTAGCAGTCAGCTTAAACTAGTCAATTTCCAAAAAAGTTATTTCACCAAAACGCAATATTGTGTTAAGCCCCTTTAAATTGCTAACTTCATACTGCACGTTTGTTGTTGCACTACTTATATTTTTGATTCTTAGCAGACCTTTTTAATCTCTATTTGAAATTGTTTACTGCATATTATCATTGATAAATGAATAAAGTAATATGTTTTTTGCAGTGCGCCCCCACCAGGTGGAGTGCTGGGCGCTGGGGGCGGCCATGGCGGCGGCCAGCGCCCCTGGGATAGATGTCTGGCCGCAGCACGCCCTTCCCTCTCCCTCCGACACCTTCTACCCCACCACCACTGAAGACGGTCAGTCATCACATCACATCTCACATCTATCCAACCTATCAACTCTAATGCCCGGCACACAAGAGGCTAGTATTTCAAGCCAGGATAGCAAGCTATTTCTAGTAAACTACTAAGCTAGTTAAGCTAGATTCTCAAGACAGGATAGTTTAATAGGATGTGGTTCTATTATTATTAGAAGTGCCCCCCCATCACCGTATTTTTTATTTTACCTTTATGTGGGCGTGTATTTTTTTCTATTTCTACGCATTTTTATTCCCATACCACATTAATAAAATTATATTAATACGCAAAAACGAGATTAGAGACCTTGGCGTGATTTTTGAAGCAAATCTCTCTTTCAAATCCCACATATCTGACATTGTCTCCTGCGCCGACAAAATGCTTGGATTTGTTCTTCGTAATGCAAGATCATTCACTAATGGAATTGCAATACGGAGAACATATGAAGCAGTTGTCTGCAGCATCCTGGAATATAGCTCCATTATTTGGGCCCCCTCTGAACAAAACCATATCCTAGAAATAGAAAAAGTACAAAAAAGGTTTATGCGTTACCTGTATATGAGGGAATAAACATACTACCCATTCCTGTATCCATCGTTGTTCTTGACAGGAATGATCGATCTTAATACCTTAGAAGCCCGCCAAAAAATATTTTTAGGCGAACATTTTTTTAAGTTAATCTCCGGTACTATACTAAATCTGCATGTGTTAAAAGAGAATAACTTATATGTTCCTAATGCATATGCTCGTGACCCACGCGCTTTTTTATGCTCCGAAAGCGATAACTTCTGCGTATCAAAATGCGCCATTAAACAGAGCAACCCAACTGCTTAACGATTCTGCATTGAGAATCGACATCTTCAATGTCACCTACAGAGAGTTCAGTAAATATCTTTTGACAGACGTCACAACATAGTAAAACTGCCCCCCATGCACATGCAGTGTATAACTGTTTTACGGAGAACCTGTAAAAATAAATAAATAGTGTACGGTGACAAACGTGCATGTGTTTTTTCGACACATGATAAGTTTGTAAAATTGAATTGTGATAAAGAAAGTCTGTGGAATGCTAGTTTTCCATCATACCTATAAGTCAAGCGCAATACAGCATTACAAAAAAATTGTGCCGAATTATTGACAATGGGCATAACAATGACCTTCTACGTTTAATGTTTTTTCTGCATAAGCTATTTATTTTTCCCTATGAATGGATGCGAATGTGTGGTTACCGTAATCAATGCAATAAAACTGGCTTAAAATTTCGTGTAAACTGCTGTGGTTTGTGCCAAGCTAGATAGTAAGCCTGGATCTTGCTGGGAGAGGACGCCAGTATACTAGTTTGCTATCGTGGGTTGAAATACTAGCGTTGTTTGTACTGGACATAATGGGCCACCCAATATAGTAAAACCCTCTTATAAGATTGCCACCTAACAAGTTTCACATTTAAAAAGTTTTGTTTTTTGGTTCTTTATAAACCTTAAAAAATTACTCCTTTGTCTTGTTTACGCCCACTTATTGTGACTAGCGGAAAAGGAATGGCAAGTTTTTATGGTATCCGTAATAAAATTTAGCACTTACTACAGCATGTCCTCATCATTCAGTCTGTAAGGGTGGTGATGTACACATGCATGCACCTAATGCAAGTGAAAAAATCCTCTTTTCATTATTTTGAATTCCAATCCTGATAACTAGATTTATTTGAGTGTTTATAAAGTGTCATATTTATTACGACATCATGGCGTCCTGTAACAAAATAGGACATGACAAATCATTAAATGGACAAAGTCTTGAAATTTTACTCTTTACTTTTATTTATTATTTTAGAACCTAAGATTTATACAACCTAAGGTTACACCGATAAATTGATGAACCCAAGATTTATAATTACACAAATGAAGATACCTCCGTTGCCCCTGGTTGGCCGATGCACGACCTCTGGGATTGTCGACCGAGTTACATTTTCAAATTTAGCACTTCATCGGAAGGTTTTTCCTTATTCCGTTCATATTCTTTGTATTCGTCTAGCGTAACGCATGAATATGTTGTAGAAGCCTACTTTTTTTCGGAACCTACTCTTTTTTGCCCCACCCTAAATCAAAACCCAGGCCTCCGTTGGTTTATCTTTAGAATCTTCTTGGGGAGGCAAGTGGTATAGATGAACTTTCAGAAGATTCTGACTAACGCGCTCCAGTGGAATAATAAGGTCCAGTTGAATATTCTAGGATATAATATGTTTTAAGAAAAGACAAACAACTTTGTTTACATCACTTTTATATGTACACAATCTACATGTTTCGTGAACGATGTTCACATCATCAGGACCAAATGTATACTAAACTTAAAAATTAAACATAGATCACATATGGGACGAAGGGGCAGGAGGAAGGGAAAGGGGTAAGATTGAGGGGACAATTGGGATTTCAAAGTCATTAGCAGGGAAAGACCGGTTAAGTGGGAAAAGGTTCAAAAGAGGGTTTATAAAAATTTGTTGCTTATTAATTAAGTCTTCTTTATTATTTACATTTTTTCCTAATTTCTAAAATCTCTAAATTATTTATCTGTGATGCCTTATAACCCGTATGTAATATTTTAAGTCCATGGTTTTTGTCAAAATTATGATCATTTTTTATTAAATGATCTGCGAACTCAGGTTCGTTATTGCCATTTAATGCCCTGAGATGTTCTTTAACCCTTACTTCAAAGTTTCTATTTGTTATATCTATATAAAAGTAATTACAGTCTTTACAATTTAGTTTATAAACGCCCGATTTTTTTGTTTTAATGTCGCTATCTTTGTTGTTAAGGATGAACTTTTTAAATTTATTATTTGTATAAAATGCTGGTTGTATAGTACCGGGAATATTTTTACTAATTATTTATTTACTAATGATCATAATTTTGACAAAAACCATGGACTTAAAATATTACATACGGGTTATAAGGCATCACTGATAAATAATTTAGAGATTTTAGAAATTAGGAAAAATGTTAATAATAAAGCAGACTTAATTAATAAGCAACAAATTTGTATAAACCCTCTTTTGAACCTTTTCCCACTTAACCTGTCTTCCCCTGCTAATGAATTTGAAATCCCAATTGTCCCCTCAATCTTACCCCTTCCCCTTCCTCCTACCCCTTCGTCCCATATGTGATCTATGTTTAATTTTTAAGTTTAGTATACATTTGATCCTGATGATGTGAACATTGTTCACGAAACATGTAGATTGTGTACATATAAAAGTGATGTAAACAAAGTTGTTTGTCTTTTCTTAAAATAAATAATGTCATCACAAAGTGAAAACCTTTCCAAAGAAGTTTTCTTCGAAAAATTAATATAATGTCTTCAAAATTGTGGATACATCATTTATAATTTTAGGAAATATATTATATTAACATACGTACATTGTAAAACAAATATTTGTAGTCTGTATTATTCCTCGAAAAACGATTATAATTTCTCATGGCCGCAATTTCCGTGTTAAACTCATTATCTTAATGGAAGTTTATTTGTTAATTCTAGCATTCTTCAGTAAAAGCTAAGGATTGTTAGCTTTACGAATTACAAAAGTCACTTGTTTTCGCATTTTACGTGTGTGTTATATTATGTGACAACAGTTAATCTTTTGTACCTTTGTGTAAGTACTCAGTAACTTTTTTGATTTAAGCTTTCATTTTTTTAATAAATCGAGTTTGAAATTGGAAATTTTAACAGTCGAACTAGCGAGTTCCCGGCATGCGTTGCAATGGCACTTAATAAAGAAATTGTTTCTCCCTGTGTGTCCTTTCCCAATCGTCCCATTCTCCTTCTCCTTCTCCCTTTACCTTCCCTCTCCCCTCTCCCGCTTCTCCCATCCCGCGAATCCCCCTCCCGCGTTCCCCTCTCCCCTCCCGCGTTCCATACAATCAGTCCTGGTACATTCAGTTTACAAACAGCTCACTTGCCACCTATTACAAAATTTTTTTACAAATTTCATAATGCCAGAGCTCACCAGTATATATAGAAACCTTTGCGGGCGTGCGCACAACAAAGATTTATCGCAATCAGTTGAATAGTACAGGAAATAATTTGATAATGCCAGAGCTCACCACTATACAGGGTGTAACAGGACGTACCAGGACGTACCCGAGGGATTTTAACCAGCGATTCCTGAGCATATTTGGAGAAAAAAATGTTAACGAAATTTTTGTCTCCGGGGACCTTTTTTATGACATTAATTTATTTAAAAAAAAAAAATTTACTTCAAATTCAAACAATAAAAAATTCTTCCGCTTGTTATCATTGTTCACTCAGCCGAGTAACCGACCAACCCCTCACCCCGCCTCCAACTGTCCAAAACCTACCATTTTTTAATGTTTTTGTAGAAAAAATAAATTAAAAAAAAACATAAAAAATATCACAGGAGACCAAAATTTCATTTACATTTTTTACTTCAAATAATGTCAGGAATCAAAGATTAAAATCCCTCGGTTACGTCCTGTTACACCCTGTATATAAAAACCATCGCGGATGTGCGCACAACAACCCACCAAAGTTTCATCGCAATCGAATGAATGGTTTAAGGACAGCATAAGGGACAAACAAAGAAACATTCATTTTTATATATTAATATTATGCTATCAGCTGTTTATTATCTCTAATGCGTTGAAGCTTAGGCCCAGCCCATAAAGTTCTTTTAACCCTTAGTTATCGTAAAAAATTGAAAAATATTTATTGTGCAAAAATGAAAAAAACAAGTATTTTCTGTTCTCGATGAGATTCCCTACTTTCCCACTTGTACCATTAGTTTCTGAACAGGTTTAGTATAGATAAGTTTTAAGATTTTCACAGCCAAAAGCATTTTCGTTATTTGTTTTTGGGGTGTTATGCCGTGTTGCGCTACCTCCTTCTTTAGCCAACGTTTCGGACATCGTTGCAGTGTCCATCATCAGGGCAGATCCGGCAGATCATCCGACACATCTACCGGATCTGCGGATCTGCCCTGATGATGGACACTGCAACGATGTCCGAAACGTTGGCTAAAGAAGGAGGTAGCGCAACACGGCATAACACCCCAAAAACAAATAACGAAAAAGGTTTAGTATAGGTATTTTTTTTTTCAAAAGTTTTTTCCCATTCCTTGACAAACCTTTTTCACTATTTATAGTAAGAATGTATTGAAGTCTATATAATTTTTGGGTTTTGTTTTTTGCAGAACGTGAAATGATGTACGCAAAATGGCAAATGGCAATTGACAGAAGCTTTGGTTGGTCTTCCAATGCTCAACCATTGTATGATGATAAAAATGATTGTGGTAAGATATTTACTATATTTTAACAAAAAAGTTCACAATTATTTCTTTCCTTAAATCTGCAATCAACAATGATAGAGTTTAATTCAAGAGTGCTTTGATCCACCTTTTACTTTTATTTTCTCTGTTCATTTTAAAACATCTTAACATGGTGAAATTTCGATGAATCGTTACTTGAATAATCATTTTCCTGCATGAATTTTATTTCTTCCGGTCCCAAATTAATTTCATACAAAACTTGCAAAAATATATTGTATCAATCTTTCCTCTGTGCATCGTTTTACCACATTAATCGTTTAAAGCTGCCAGTGACCACTTCTAACATTAGCTATCTTATGCTGCATATACATGCACAAACATGAATGCGAGCCAAGCTACGAATTATGGGAAAGATCCTGTGGTTGCTTCATTCCTTTCCCGTTGCGTAATTCACAGTTCAGTTCGCGGAAATACCTACGTATCTAGACGCAGCATCATTTTTGAAAGTTGATGAAATACGCTTTAAAATGTTATTAATAGAAATAAATATATAATTTTTGAAATATTAATCATTTAAATGGAAGCATAAAAAAGTTTTAAAAATGGTTTATTATTGACAGTAAAAAAAAGAAAAAACACAAAGAATAACACAATAAAATATCTTTTATTACACAAATGTACTATAAACATTATTGACACCTCACTTTTTTGTCATTCCATAAAGAAATAATATTATTAAAAATTTCACAAAGTTTCATAAATTTTTCTCAAATTTGAAAAATTGGAAATTTTGGTTTCATAGAGGTGAACACTTTAAATTTTCTGTTGTTAACTTCTAGATTCGACCATAAAGCATGATGTTGTCTCTTTCTAACACCAGTTAGATCATATTTCTCACCATGACACTAAGAGAATGATTTGTATGAGACCTATGTGAGCTGTTTCCAAAAGCGAACAAATTAGCCAATTAGGGGTTAAACACAATGGTGTACGTGTGGGGTCATCTTTTTCTTTCTAGTTTTTGAGCGCTTGAACCTTAAAAATGAACCGTCCTGTTATAAAGTGCTACTCTTCAAGGTTAAAAATTGTCAAAGTTGAAAAAAATTTGGCTAAAAAACACGTAGCCAAGCGTTTAGTAATCACAACATTTTAATTTAAACACATTCATCTTTGTGTGAAATATGTATCTTTTTTAACACAAGCAGACCAGGACACTCTTGAGGTGATTTTTCACAAAAACCACGCTCTACAAATTATCCAATTATTATTATTATATTTATATAATCATGATTCCGTTCCGAATGGGTCCATATATTTACGTAATAAAACTTTAAAAATATTAATAAAAATTTATTTTTTTTGCAGATATTAGAGAGAGACGAATATATGCGTCTATTCCTGCGGGCATTTTCTTTGTATCGAGTTGCCTCTTCCTACTCCTCGCCAGTAAACTGAAAACCTGAACAAACCAACTGTCGTGGAATATTTTTGAACGCTTTTGACAGCTTCTTTTGCATTTAATTACATATCAACTCTGGAATCACATTATATTATTATGTGTATCATAATTACACATACAGTGAAACCCTCTTAAGATGAAGCCATACTAAATAATGCAAAATCATATGTTTTTGTTTTGAAAATTTGATCGCTTAGAAATATTGATGCTTCGATTAAATACTACTTGTAGAACATATATTGGCCCTTAAAAATATCAGTCATTTTTTCAATAAGTCTTTTACTAAGCCTAGAAAAAAATAAAGTATTAGGTCTCTAAAAAACACTTTCAAGTGCAAACTCTCCTACTTATAACCCCCTTTTCTGATTTGGTTTTATTGTATAATATGGCAAATTCAGTTTCTTTTATAATAATCGCAAAAAAATTGATATTTACGCATGAACTTCACAAAATAAAATAAAATATGCATTTTCTCATTGTTATTTTTGACATCAACCAATACGGCCCGCACTCTTCGAATTTGGATTCTTGAGGTGACCCTTATGGCATGGGCCCAAGTACCATGCACTGGGCACACCTATTTCGTATCAGTCACGCCCCGGCCAGGCGGGAAATGGGCGTGTGACTCCGCGTCGCTTATTTTCGTGAAATCAATTTTAAATTTCAGTTTTATTACAATAAACAATGCGTAAAAAAGGAATTAATATTTTTTACAGGCCTTTACGAAATCAACCTATAAAAAAACATTTTCAAATACCTTTTCCAACCTTTCGAAAAGCTTTTTCTCAAGTATTTTTAAACTCCTCCCATAAAGGGTGTGAATTCTGATTTCGATTTTTTCCTGGACTATTGGATCGCCTTAAGAAGTTTTCCAATGAACCCTAAAATATAAACTTCTTTAGCAGAAAAACCTTAAATGTGGGAAAAATTGGGCAAATTTTGGGCTGAGGGGCCGAAAAAACCAAACTTCTTAAGCCACTTCTCAAGAGGGAACTTCTTAAGAGGGTTTCACTGCATATTATATTTACACATGTACATTAGCTAAGTGTCCGATGCTTCTATAATTTATGTATAAAAAACTGAACTTTTCAAGAATGAAGAACAAAGAACCGTAACATTGAAGTGGCTCAGTATTGAAAATTACCCTTCGTTAAGAAATGACAAATATTTATTTAGTTTTAAGATGTTTTAATATTAATAGGGAAAAATATTGTGGAGTTAAATTATTTCAGGTATTTAAAGTGTACATTCTTACCTTACTTTAGAAAAAAAGGCAATTTTACCAGACCGTTTTGCATTTTTTTCCTGATTTTGGCATTCTAAATATTATTTTGTACCAAAACCTGTGTTTGTAAAAACCCTTTTTTATGTGTTTATTCTACCATTGCATTTTTAAGTACAATCAATGTATTGCGTTTCGTTTTATTTATTATATTTAAGAGAAAATCAAGATAATTTGAAAAAAAATTTAAAAAACATACTTGCATTTTAGCTGGATATCTAATTCAGAATTGAGAAATGAGTTGAAAATTTTTTCAGCATTACCGAATTTTTTTTAAAGATATGTTACCTAGTCAATAAAGGCAGAACAATAATTTTGATGTACATATAATAATATTCATTTATGTATCGTTCTCTGAAATAGGCAGGACTGCAAAACCCCCACTTACTACATATACATATGTATGACCCTATTTGTTACAAGTATAATTATACAAGTTGACCGGGGTTAAGTGCACTAACTTGGTAATTCCACAAGACATGCGTGATATCATAGTACATACAAATAAATGAGATAATAGACAACTGTTTTTGATATTCAAAAATATTTTGCATAGAAGAATATATTTTTTCCCAGCAGACCATTCAATCTTTTTTGTCTGTAAATTAGGTATTATTGTGTAGAATTACCGCCCAAAGTTCGTGCACTTTACTCGCGGACAGAATAATAGAGTTTTAAAATGTGCATGTAACATCTTGTAAACGTGGATGATGCTATTGTAACTTGTGATAGTTTATTAAGTAAATATTTATAACCTGTATAATAAAACATTTACTATGAACAACTTAAATTTCTGTAGTTCAAATACATGATAAATGCATTATCCTGTAGTTGATAAAATATTATCATAATATTACTAGGTGTATGCATTGCTCTGTGCACTTTTCAGGCCAGTTAATAATGAGAAACCAATGATTCCTGACATATTTGAAGTACAAAATGAAAATAAAATTTTGGTTTCCGGGAACTTTTTTTTAAATTTTTTTTTAAAATCAAACCAAAAAAAATTCTTCCACATGTCCTAAGTTGTCACTCAGCCGAGTAACTGCATAACCTCTCACTCTGCCCCTAACTTGTTTAATACCTAGTGATTTTTTAAAGTTTTTCGTTAAAAAAAATATATTTCACCTGAGACCAAAATTTTGTTTGCATTTAGTACTCCAAATAATGTCAGGAATCAATGGTTGTAAACGAAGTTCGTTCCTTAACCCTGTATTTGTGATAGAATCTATCATCTGTGTAACTATGTATGTAATCATGTTATATTATATTTAGGTATTCATGTATAAAAAAAAATATGTAAAAGAAAGTGGGAGCAAATAGCTTAGTCAAAAAATTTATCAAAAATGTAGTACATATTAGTCTATGTATGATATACCTACCATTGGCTTGCTGGAACCTAACCTAACTTATTCATAAATATCTACTGGAAAGGATAAATGGCTAAACCATAACCATTTATCCTATCCAGTGTCGATATACATATTATTTTTGACCCGCTTTAGTTCATATATATTTCATAAAACGGTTCTATTGCAAGATTTCATCCATTGCTTTATAATAGGTACTTAAACAACCACTTATGGTAGATTATATGCTATGTTTATGAATATATAAACACAATATCTGGGTTGCTATTCCCGAGCAACGATCAATCGTTACTCGTTATGCGCCATCTAAGAGCGAAAAATTACTCATCGTCACGATGAACTTTGCCGAATGTTTCATTTTTACGTGTTCTTGAACGTCGAAGAGATGATTATATTTGCAACCCTGTAAATATTGTCTATGTTCTTGATGTTTTTGAGATTTCTATGGTGCAAGTTTGAAATGTCAAACGGACGTATTTTTACCACATATAACTTCTATGAGTTGACAATATTTGACATGGTTGGGCAACCAAAATATCGCTGGTAAATCAGCCATTGTAGTACGGAACCTTAAAACGACTTTATAAAATACGGAACCTTAAAACGACTTTATAAAAATATGCGATGTCTTTGGGGGTGCGAAAGTTAGCGCAGGAAAACAATACTAGATTTTGACAGGCAATTGCATAGATACACAAACAACTCGCTGCGAGTATCGACTGGTACGACCCACTCGTTGTGTGGAATGACTTTTGACGTTTAAGTATATAGCTTCGACGAGGCTGGAGAATAACCAAGGGCATTTGAAAGGTTAATCAATTTATTTCCAAATGTTGTTTTGATAATGTAAATATAAAATATGTAAGTATATATAGGGATTTGTAAGTTACCTGTCGGGTTTAAAGGGGGTTATATTCACCCAAACAGTATTAATGAATAATTTAAGTCATTCATTTTATTGTCTTTATATCCCGTGAATTATATCTAGGCATCTGAATTTATCACTGTTATTTTGTTATAAATATTAAATAACAGAACATTTTAACCAGAATATAATGTAATAATATATTATGATGTGTGTACAGCTTGACATAATATTCTAGAAATTTATTCAATTGGTACTAACATTTTTTGTTACTATGGCAAAACCAAATACTCACTTTGTCTTTTCATATTCCAGTTATACAGGGTGTCCGGGGGTAAAGTGCGTTAACTTCGGGAGGTGATTCTACATGATAGTACAAGTAAAAAAGATAAATATCTTTTTTAGATATTCCAACTGTTGGGGGTAGTTTTGAGGTAAAAAGATAAAATTATTCCGGCGTGTATGGCCAGATTTATTATTTTCCACCGTTGCGATACGGGCCAATCACAATCGAGTCGGGGGCCCGGCAGGCTCTCAGCAAGTAAGATCATACCTCACACTAAGGATTTTTAGTAGGTATGTCTTTTTGTATGGGAAAAAAAATGTTGGAATTTGGGAAAAAGTTGTTAATCGTTTTTACTCCTACCATCATGTAGAATCACCTCCCGAAGTTAATGCACTTTACCCCCGGACATCCTGTATACAACATAATATCGATTTTTGAAACTTTTTTTCATTTATTATTTTGATTTGATGAATTAGATTTTTATTTAACTTCTAATAAATGGCTATTTTGTTGTATAAATTTCAGAAATAAAAAAAAATCGCCTTTCCGCGTAATTATTTTCCTTGCGAAGCCATTGAGTAATAAAGAAAGTTTAAACATTAAATCGTCTTTAGAATCTTCTCATTTTGGAAAGTACCACTAATCTCTGAACACGGTTAGCACTAGCATCGTTTGGCTATAAAAATTATGCACTTGAAGTGTGGTGCTTTTTAAAACTTACATACATTTTCCTGTGAGCCATCTTAGTGTTGCCATTTAAAACCTTTTAAACAATCGCAGCACCGTCAGTTTTTATCTGCTAAATGTCAGACTGTACAACTATATTTATTTAAAGTACTTACCTACTGAAGTTGTTAATTTATAAATAAATGTATATTATTATGTATAAATGTTCAATGATCTGTATATTATTTTCTTACCTGGATTGTAATCAGGGGCTTATAATTCTATGTTTTAAAGCGAATTATGGCAACCAAATTGGAGTGGGTATCATAATCCTCAGCAATGAGAAGAGGACTGAAGAACAAAGACAACCATTTTATTAGGATTGTCTAAAAAACAGTAATGCCAATGACATTACGATATATCTGGACATGTTATTGTCTCACAAAATTACAACAAAATGTGGCAAGACAAACACACTTGCATTTCTAGTTAATTCTTATTTAAAACTTAGTTCATGCATGACAATGATTCATATCTAAAGTATGTATGTATGTATGAACAAAGTTGGTATTGGACCTGGTGGCTTTTTCGTATACATTGCGTCGAATACATAGTTCATCTTACATTATGTGTGTGAATGAGATGATTCAGTGCTTACTTGCTTAAACTAAGACGAATGCGAACACTAAATGAGACAACCAGTACGCTGTCCTTCTCATACTTATGTGTTGTTACATTCGCTGTCTCGTTTTCTCTAATGGCACTTTAAATCTTCAGGAAACAATCGAAATAATATAATAATAAGTCATTTGCGTGTATTTTTTAATGAAATATTGTTATTCCTCTTCTTTTACTAGTATTAATTATGTAATGAAAACACTTTCTCATCACACATGAGGATATTTTGAAACTCGTTTACGAAATTTGGTGACAGCTTAATGCTATATCGAAAATATAACAATTGCCATATCTTTTGATTGCCACCTTTGAGATCTCTACAACGTGTAGATAGTTTGTAATGTTCTTGGTAATGCACGTTAAAAGGTTGAGACTTTTAGACCTGTACTTTTTTCTGGGGTATGTTGTTTTTTATTAGTAATGGCATCTACACATGGCTGGTTTCCTGGTTTGCCCAGCCCTAAAGCATACAATACACGACATCTTTTTTCAGCCCAATTCCCGTATAGAGACCAAGACAAAATTTTTCGCTTTACGCGATCGCTATTTTCATCTCTATTTTCATATTTACGATTTCAGTAGGCATCACAGCAAACGACACATGAACCATATTATTTGCTTTGGTTGGCATCACAGCAGATAATATGGTTCATGTGTTGTTTGCTGTGATGCCCACTGGAATCGTAGAGATGAAAATAGCAATCGCGTAATGCGAAAAATTTTGTCTTTGGTCTCTATACGGGAATCGGGCTGAAAAAAGATGTTGTGTATTGTAGGTATAACTGAAACCACCGCTTCGAAATTTTTCGATCCCTTCTCACATATTTTGTTAAAAACCATAGATATTAGTGTGCAAGTGTGTAAGTGACTTGGCTGCTACAGACGACTGATTTTTCCAGTAGTTTATAGGCGGCTTTGGTCCGGTCAGTTGTCTGTTAGGGACTTTACCTGTCTTATATGTTTTGAGTAAGAAAAACTTCAAAATAAATTTTTAAAATTCTTTTATTCTGTTCTCCAATTATTTCTTTATTTTAATGCCAAGAAAACGGTGTTAAAGTGCAGTTTTAATAGAAAATACAGTTTACCCACTATATTTTACTATAAAAAGCGCTGGTTATTGTATATTTTTATACAAGGCATCCAGAAACTTGTTATTCACGGCTTCAAAATTTTTTTTAATCCTTTAATTGCAGAAAAAATTTAATAAAGTAAAATTTAAAAGTTATCGAAATACTCTGATCAAAAAGTAGGTAAATTTTTTTGGATTCTCTATGTGATCTAGATTTACCAGTTTCCCACTTATATTTTGAATTTCCAGACACCGTGTATAAATATATTATATCCATAGCCTCCCCAAAGTTTTACATTAAATTACATAGTGTCATTGCAAACATTAAAAATAAACACTGGCTTTGAGTAGAAATGATCACCAAAGTGTTCTTCTAACGTAATTTGTTTTAATTCATTTTAGTTAACATCTGAGAGTATGTGTTCTAGTCACCCAATGTTAATGGAAATGGATGTTATTATTTGCAATCCTCTGTGGTTGTTTTGTTAATAATTTTTGTATTGTTCTTTTGTTCATAAATCTATTGTAAAAAAGCATTTGATATCTCTTCATTCCCTGTGTTCTCCCAATACTGTTTCCCTTTAGTCAAAACATAATAATAATGTTGGAGTTTTACCTACCATTAAAACTCTTTTTATGTTGTCTTGCTTATTCAAAATATATAATGTGAGATATCGGCTCTATTTCCCGCCAGCGTCGGTCATATCCACTGCTTTATCTTGAATTTCCCGCTTTTCTTTTGTAACTCCCTTCAGCTGTCAATTGTCACCGTGCAGTTGGCATCTTGAGACGCCGTGTTAATTTAATTTGGACTCACCAAGCCAACAATTTAAAAACTGGACTGGAGTTCTCTATTGTATGTTTGTATTATAAGCTATTGCAAGAGAAGGTTATAGGGGGCTCAATAACATAATACCTCAAAGGAAGTCACCCCTCACAGTGTTCAGTACTACTGTTGAACTACAGTAACATCATGTAAGTAATTTAATCACAAATAATGCACTCGGAGCGGAGAGCTTAGTGGGCCTAGTCAACGAAGTGCCAAGCAGATATGGCCTTTTTATGATTTACAAAAATTTTAAATACCTAATAAGGTGCAGAAGGTAAAAAAATGTATTTAATAGAATTGGCAGATGGCAACTTAAATTTTATAATTTGGTAATCAAGGTGTGTTGCAATCTTTGGGGTGACACAAGAGAAAAAATAAATTTCTGTGAAGTTTCCTCTTGGGATCTGTTCGAATTATGTCAGATGAATATGGTGGGCAGCCAAAAAATCATTTTTCGCTGCCACGTGCCTACTCCTCCTGAATTTAGAAGCAATAAATGATCAAAGATATTTTGATATGGAACTCGCAGATACGGAATTTTTTTTTTTTTTTACATTAGCTCCACACAGGAGGCCCTGAGGAAAATAATTTCCCTCAGGGTCTATGTCGTCTTAGGGGATGGTGTGGAGGATTATCCATCCCTGCAGCTGCGGTGCAAGGCGATGGGTCGAGAGATTTTGGCTAAAAGACCTCCCTCAACCAGTCTCTCTCGATCCTGCCCGCCACATGTCACCAACACCTGGACAAACCTCACCCCATAAACCCGGGCACCGCTGCTAAGTCACGAAAAGTAGCGAACCACATGGGGTGACCTATGGCAGAAGTGTTGGTTATCCAATAAGTGGTTCCCGAGGCGGCGGTACCCATGCCCGCCTCCCAAATTGAAAAGGTACTTTGAAGCATAGTGTGATTCAATTCATTCAATAATTGAAAAAATAATCTAAGTAATTATTGCTTTTCAATTCATAAGCTAGAAGGGTGGGCACAAGTAATTCTAATTGTGAGCAACAAAAATGCTAAGTAATTGTATGATGAAATTTTTGATTTTAAATATTTTTTATTGAAAATCATAAATTTACATTACCTTGGTTCTTTATTACAGTAGAGGAAAGTGGGCCCTTCTAGTTTATTTTTAAAAACCTTAATATGATGATGAGTTTTCTGAAGAACTTTGATGTAAAAGAGGTTGAATTCTGGAAAGCTGGTATAAGCTTAATTATGATAGAGGATAGAGCTTTACGTATTTCTAAAGAAAAATATAAAGATGTGTTCTGATCTAACTATTCCTGGAAATCAACATGATTTAATTTAATTTAATTGAAAAGGAAACAGTAAGGAACAAAATTGTTTACCCGATCTGATGCAAATGAAGATTCCAGCTCGGAATTAATGGCATAAAGTGAGTTGGGGTAAGACCGTGTGCTTTTTTGATGAGATGAACTTTGGTTCACTTTGGAATTTTTTAATGAAGAATCTATGTTGTCCCTGCAAAGGTTTTAATTTAGTTTTAATTTCTTTAGTTCTTATCTTACTTGCGTGACATGGCGTGTCGTGACGCGCCAGAAGCACATCGGTTTCATACATTTATTATGGTTAGAGACATATTTGTACGACGATGATTGGTTTATTTGTGGTCACGACACGCAAGTATGTTTATTTATACTAATATTATTTATATAAACCAATTTTTTTTATATAAACCAATTTTGGTATACCGGTCTTCCACCTTACGGGGCAAGATCGGCAAAGTGTTCTCAAAGTGTTTTGGAAACAAGGTCTGGAGAATATATTTTAAGTGCCCACTTAGTTGAAAATTATGAATCAATCTTAAAATTTTTGAAGTATGTTTAAATAACAATGCAATACAAAATCTTTCCCCAAATCCGGACTTACCAAAAAAATACACCTATCCCTTTTCAAGAATTTTAATATAAGTAGGCTTTCTCCAATTTTTTCCCATCGGTCACCACAAACCACACAGATAGATGGGATCACATTTCTGATTATCACTAAACAAATACAAAATGTAGTTACTGAGGCGGTTCTGATATGTATAATAAATACGATTTTTCTACAAATACTACTTTTTGCTAAAAGTGGTAAAAAAAATGAAAAGACCATTTTTTCTGAAAGAGGTTTGTTTTTAATCTGTCATTCTTTATTTGAAGATTTACTCATACAAAATTTATTATTTACTTTTGCATCATTATGGCAGTTTTGAAAACTTTTACGAAAGCTTTTTTGTAAAACGAAAAGAGCAACCAAAAATGGTTTTCGAATATAAATTATATGCCTACGACCTAAAATTAGCAGTTTCGTAATAATTTAACGGGTCGCTTTTATATTTTTCTTTATTCTTTAATAGGAGGCAAAATAAATTTAAGAGGCTAAAATAATAAAGGTTTTATCTTATTCGTAATCCTAAAAAAGAGAATTTAGGTAGGTTCCACGACAATAATAAAAGTTATTATTGAAACTTATCCACCTCAGCAAATAAAATAAGACTGGCAACTTGGTTTATTTATGCTGGCAACCTTTCCTTTGTTTACTAAAAAATGGCGGGACAAATCTGACGGTTCTTTGAATGTAATTTTCGGGAGCAGTTATTTTTGTAAAGTTTAATGTTCACTACCATCACTACTATAAGAAGTCTTAAATTTCATTATGGAATCTCAAGGTAAAACTTCGCTTCATATGGAAGAGATTCTTCAGCGAATAATGTTTGATGATCACAATTTAAGCGAGGAAGAAATTACAGTTATAAAAATATCCTTTTCAATTTTTTCCTTAGTTGATTTTTAATTATTTATGCGAATTCATATGTTTTGAAATGAATATTTATTGTGCAGGTATGCTATGGTATTGTACTATGCAAAATCCCTAAACATATTTTCTTTCAGTAAATTGTCTGTAGGTATTTTGTTTGACTTTATTGACATCAGATTACCGTTGGTGACTAAATAAATCATCTTTTCATACTAGTAAAATCACAAATTATAGGTACCTATGTCACAATTTGAATCCTTAACCCCCATAATACAACTGCTATCAAGAGTCCAGAAGTACCAAGTCTCGGGTGTCTGATATTGTCGACATCTTTTCCAATGTTCTTGTTTCAATATCAAACATTGAATCTAGAAAAAACATAATCAAGATAGGTCTCACGGCATCAACCCATTGCTTTAAAGAGGTAATATTATATAATAATAGAATTTATAAACTTGTAACTTTGTGGTGGAACGGAAAAAAACTCTTTCCCTTCCTGTCTACCACTGAACAAACAGCAGTTTTGAAGTGCGTACTAAATATAGTGCATGACAGAATATTGCTTAACTTTCTGTTTTTGTTTGAGTTCTCAAATATGTGTGTTCTTAAAAAGGGGTAACAAAGAATTACCCTAAATGCAGATTCAACTCGAACAGGACACGATCCATTAACAACGACAATAATTATGAATGCAATAAAAACTGCATAGTACTGTAGCTTTTAATTTAAAGATAATAATTTTTGCTTTTCCTTAGTTATTGTCAACTATTAGCGACATTCTAAGGGAGTGTGATTTTGAAAATTCATCATCACAGATTGAATTCGATTTATCGGAAAACCTTGACCTTTGCCTGAGGCTTCTGCAGTCTTTCATTGGCCTGCTCACCAATGTCATCAGCAACAGCCCTGTCAGTGTCCTCGATGTTGAAGACTTGCCCAAATGTATTGGACTTGTGTTGCTGGATATATTTAGACACTGCAAAAACAGGTATGCATACAATCCATATCCATTGGCACCTTCATGGTAATCATATTTATTTTAAATAATGCATTTTAGAAGTGTTCATCAGCTCGGTGGGTAGGACCCTCGGCTAGCAGTGCGACGGACCAAGTTCGATACTGTACTCTAAGGCTGTGTATACACGCCTGTAACAAAACGAACCACGAATTACGGGAAAGGAATGATGCGTAACTCCACTTGCAGGTACTTCTTTCTTTTTCCCATAATTCATGGTTCGTTTCGCATTTTATTACATGCATGTACACGCAGCCTTAGATGTTTAAATAATAATAACTTCTCCGAATTTGCAAACCACCCCATTGAAATAAACCACACTCTTAATAAAAAGACAAGCGTCAATTAACTACAAAAAACGAAATAGGGATGACACTGGATAACTTAGAAGCATTAGAGTTACGGAAAGCCAAAAACGTTAATAGCCAAGTCATCAACAACCAAATAAACCTAAGTAAAAGTTTGATGCTTAGATTGTTCCCGATCCATCACCTACCATTTATAACATTCACAAAGCATAAGACATTTATAACATTTGTTGGTTGTGGATTTTAGTAGAGTATTGTACTGCCCTGAAGAAGCTACTGTTGTAGCGAAACCCGGTTGGCACTAAGTATAAAAATAAAACTTGTGTTTACTAAGTTATTGTTTTATTTTAAATTATAATGTCATGTCACAAAGTATCTGCTTCATACGAACAAATATTTATTTCAGTGAAACCATGTACTCTTCTTACCACCACATTGGATCTGACATAACAAATGTTTTCAATAAGTGCCATGAACTGCAGACCAGATACTTTGTGGCTCTAACAGAGCACATATACTTTGACATGTCTCGAGAAGACAACATGAGTATAATGCTAGAAGGTACTATTCATTTGTTTATAGTTGATAAATAATTATTGTTCTAAATATTTCTTTACCTTCCAAATGGCCATCATCATCATGTTCTTCCCTTATCTTATTCGGGTTGGGGACCCACTGCATCGACAAGGGCCTCCATACGAAAAGCTGAATGTTCGGCCTCTGTCCATGGCAGTCCCATCCTCTCCTCACACAGTTTCTGTAGTTATTAGGTTTATTCATGGTGCCTTTCTCCATGCTAAAAAGCTTGTGGCAAGCAAACTGTTTTCGCTCAAATACTTACTCACTTATTACTTCCAACTGGCCATAAAAAAAAATTTTGAAGAAAGGGATTCCAATTTTTAATGAATCACAACTGGAGAAAATCTGAACTTGCCATGCGATTCAGTATCTTTTATGGATATGGAATCGATTCCATACGAAATCGCCTGTCAAATTCGTGTGATTGTCTATGGCTTGCAATTTCTTTTTCAAGTAGTAAAACACGAAATGCTGTAAGTATGCATGATTATTTATTCATTTAATGTGCATTTAAAGCTGTATAGCATGGATTTGACACTTTGTTTGCTCAGGATTAGTTTGTACTGTGTCCACAAAAACTCGTATTGAGGAATAAAATTTTCGAAGTTTAAAAAAATTATATTTTTGTTTCCATTATTTCAAACTAATTGCTATAAATATTTTTTTTAAATACAAGGGTTAATCTATCTACAAGTAAAAGTACGACATATTTGGTTGAGTTTTGAAATAACTATCACATACCTACTGCATTTACAGCTTAAAAAAATCCCAAAAATACAAGAGTACAAACCAATCTCAGCGAGCAATTTGCAAAGTTTACTAATAACATTTTGTGCACGTAAATAGTTGTTTTTTATAGTAATTGTTGAAATGAAGTGTAATTCCCATAATCTGTGCCTAAAAATGCGGCGGTTAGTGGAATAATTAATGTATTTTGTCCCCAAATATTCAATTTTTCTGTATATGTGTACTGCCTCAATAGCTTTGCCTTAAATAGGTTCTTAATTTGGGCAAACTAAGTAATTCAAGCGTAATTAGATTGAAACAAAACTTCGCAAACGTCAAATCCATGCTTTACAACTTTAAAAGAACAATTATAAATCCGTTTCCTAAAATTGATATCAGGCAAAAAAAAAAGTTCAATTATGTGAAGGCGATTATAAAAAAAATCTCCCTTGTGTAATGTCCTCTCTATACACAGTAAGGTAGATTATCAATTAATTTAACGCTAGATGAATTCTGGAATACAGAATTCAAAAAACCTGTAAACCACGCAACTACCCTACTGGGCATAGAGAAGCACAAATGTTTATTATTGATAAATCTCAAAATGTATACGGTGATAGAACAAAGAGGCATAAAATTCCGAAAATATTTAACGCATTACCTGAAAATATTAAAAACGAGACATCTTATTCAAATATTTAAAAAAAGTTAAATCATTCTATCTCCGTAGACCATGAAAGCAAATAATATTGTATACAAATACCCAGATCGAATATTGAGAAATTACTATCACACACTGTATTCATAAACATTATAATAATTAGTATTTTAGATTTTACACAGTTATTACTATGTAAAACCTAAATGTATAATAGTATTAATTAAATGGTAAAAATTAGAGATTTCTTACAATCAAACTGATTGATCAGTTTTGTAAGATTTTTAAGATAAATATTGCAAAATTAAAGAAAAAGAAAAAAAACAGCATACATTAAATGAATAAATAATCATGTACACATACAGTATTTCGTGCTTTTAAACTAATTGAAAACCCAATTACAAGCCATAGTTTCTTCTGAGATAGACATTTTTAATTTAAAAGGTGACTTTAAGATCGCAATAAATATATTTTTTAACATAAAGCTGCATCTCATCTGATATTATTAATGTACCTATGTAATTAAATATATGTATGTTATTAACTGTTCATTGTGTGAAATATCATTGAATGTACTGTTTTTCACAATAAACAATAAATACAGTGGAGTAGCGTGCCTTGGAGGAGCCCTGTATCAAAATTAGTTGGGGGGCCCAAATGAAGGATAAAGATTTCTCACAAAAGAAACAAAAGGCCTCTGTAGCCCGGGTGCCCCTTATCATTGATACGGCGGTAGCTACGCCCCTGAATAAATACATATAAATAAATAAGTTTACTGTGCAATCAATTACAGATTATAGAAATTATGGCACTATATCCCAATGGAACGTGAATTCTTCAACCAGTCTCTGTTTTTGAACCTGTAAAGCAAATATTGAGGAAAGCAGTTGGAGAGTAAAATGTGTAAAATCCTGCTGAAATTGTTTCCAAATCTAATTTTGCAACCGTATTAAAAGCTTTTATAGTTATTCATTTTTGAGGTATTATTCCATGTTGTGCTATCTCCTTCTTAAACCAACACATCTGCCCTGATGATGGACACTGTAACACTGTCCGAAACATTGACTAAAGGAGGAGGTAGCGCAACACGGCAAAAATAAGTATTTTTGGCTGTGAAAACCTAAAATCATGTCTCTGAAATGTGGTGTTTTTTCAGTGCTGGACATAATAGTGGATATCGGAGAGGTGGTAATTTCGCTGGATGCCAAGACCATGGCCGAGCAGTGGAAGGGCTATAGCAAGCTCTGCGAAAAGCACGTCAACTGGCTGAGAGATAAACAAGTTCACCACAAAGCAACAGAGGTGCTCGCACGGGAAATTCAGAACATTCTCAACTCTTTGGTTACCAGTGTGAGTAGAGTTTGAAACGTGCGAAAGTGTTTTTTTTTTTATTTTGGCACAAATGTCCCAACTGCTCCCGTCTGGAGCCAGTGAGACTATGGCATCTTCCACTCTAGATCGTGCCATAATTATACTAAATATTATTTTTAATTAATTATTTGTGAAATAACACAAATTAATCAATTAAAATTTATTTGCGACCTTTCAATTGCTAGTCGTTGAGAGCCTTACCCCTCGACCACGGAGGCCATCACTGCTCGCTCACGGAGGAGCAATTACGAAAACTGTCAATTTTTATTCGCTTTAGATAGGGATGAAAAATTCTTAAATCTGTGTGTTTTCAAATACACACATGTCCAAAAGGATTAAGGATACTATTAAAAAAATCATTTCTCTGAACATAACCATCTACAGGGTGTCCAAAAGAAAGTTGATATTTGTTTTGCTTTCTGTGTAAACGCAACTTTTCCGAGGGGCGCGGGGGGTATGTCAATCAGCAGTCTGACTCTTGGGAATTTAGTTGCTATGAAGAATTTCCCGGGAGCGACCGCGCGTTGTGCGTGCGTGAGTTTTACAAAAATGGTGATTCGGCGACTGTAGCGCGTAGAAGATTCTGCAATATTTGAGGTTTTCGTCAATTCAACGATGCGCCAAGCATTCCTCTCATTCGAAAATGGGTCAAAAAGTGTGAAGAGATTGGTACAACGCTGGCAAAACCAAAATCCGGGTGACCAAGGTCATCGTGAACGGTAGAAAACGTAGAGTTTTTATCAGTCTTTTCGTGACGACTCAAACTTTTCGATTCGGAAGCGCGCAAGTGCTTTAAATGTGCATAGATCATCGTTACACAGTATTTTGCACAAAGACCTAATGCTGCACCCCTACAAACTTACTGGCTATAACCAAAGTACATGGTTCCAGCAAGACGGAGCAACATTACATACGTCCAATACGTCTCTGCCATGAGTTCGTGAAATTTTCCCTGGCAAATTGATCTCCAGGAGAGGTGACATAAATTAGCCTCCTCGTGGTCCCGACCAAACCCCTATGGACTTTTTCCTGTAGGTTTATCTAAAATCTAAAGTGTACGCCAAAAATCCTACTTCCCTGATGCAATTAAAAGAAAATATCCATCACGAAATGGCAGCCATCACGAAGCCTACCTGGCGAGCTCATAAGAAATTTTGCTCTTCGATTAAATAAATGCCGCGAACGTGAGGGTTTACATTTGGACAATATTATTTTTCGGAAATAAATTCCCAAATTGTGTATTTTAGTATTTAATAAACATTTTTTCGATAGAACCCTTACTTTTTTTTAAATCGAGCCACTAAATATCAACTTTCTTTTGGGACACCCTGTAATCTGGGGAAACTACTAAACTTATAAAATTTATAAACATATCATATTGCAAAAATAAATTAAATTATTATGAAACATCTTTTACCGGCGATCAAAAAGTTACGGCCAATGTAATTAATTAATCTTACTTTACTTACAGGAAATAAATGATCCAAAGAATTTTACGAGAAGTCTTAAAATAAGTAATTTCATAATTAAAATTTTGATAAAAATAAGTGAAGTATATTCTGGACATTTGTCATCTGATCTGCGACATCTTATTGTCCTGTTTTCGTCCATATACCAGTGAGTATGACAATTTTATGTTATGGTTTCGGTTCTGGAAGAATATTATACGTTATTAAAGAAAGCAAATACTATGAGAAATTACTGTTTTTAACCACTTTATTAGAATTTTCACATTATGTCAATTAGTTTTGGTTCGGTTTAGGATATATAAATTCTAGTAAAGTAATTAAAAACAAAGTAACTTCTCATTTAAGTATAATTATATTATACTTAATTGAACATTTACATATTATGTATGTATGTATTTACTTGATTCTTTAACAATTTAGTGTTTGAACTGTAACTCATTAGAGAACTCTAACAAGTTTAACAAATTTAAAGGAAAAAATGATGATATAGGCCATGAGGGGGACCTCTTGTGTGGAAAAAAAAACCTTTGACTCTGTGCAGAAACGGGCGGTCCGTTTGATAGATTCTCCCATCTTAACAGACCGACTGCAATCTTTAGAGCACAGGCATCAGGTGGGAATGCTGTCCTTGTTCTACCGGTATTACAATGGAAGATGCTCCGAGGAACTAGCGTCATTGATCCCCTCGGCACCGGTGCATAGTCGGGAAACTCGCCAAACACGCGCCCAACATTTGTAAACGGTTGACATTAGTCACATGAGAACGGGTCGTTTCTATGACTCGTTCTTGAGTTCAACGGCTCGGGTGTGGAACGATTTGCCAGCCTCTGTGTTTCCTCCCTCCTACAACATGGGTCTCTTCAAGACCCGTGTTCACTCCTTCCTTTCCTCAAAAAGACCCTTCACACAGCATCTTCAAAGATGACATAGGCCCTGAGAGAAGTTGTTTTCCTCAGGGCCTCCTGTGTGGAGTTAATGTAAAAAAAAAAAAAGATAAGGTAAAAAAAAAACTGCACACTATGGCTAACTTTACTTTTCTGAGCAGTGTCTTTGGTTTATGTATGATTTTTGATTGCTCATCAATACCGATCCAGTGAGACGATGAGCTAAGGGGAACAAAAAAATAGTAAATAGAAGTTGAGGAAATCTTATTTTAGGATCTGGAAGTATAGCATGGACAATCGATAAATTTTAGAGCGGCCTCCATAGTATCAGACAAGTTTCGGTTAAATGTATGTATACACATATTTTTTAATAATGTCGTTCTTTATGTTAAATTACTGGTTTATTTAATGAACAGATTGAACTAACAAGCTCTTGAGAATTGAAAGAAGTCAAATACGCGATCCATAGTCGTAAATAGCCCATTTAAGACGTGATCAATTTATTCCGTTCGACCTTTGAGAAATGAAAGTGGTTGAATTTTTTTCTTTAAATAGGCAATACACCCTAAAAAGAGTGCTTTGTGATGTGGTTGAATTTTACTAAAGATCTCATTCACTAATTAAATCCCGTTTAGTGTCAAAAAATAAATGCATATTTAGGTTAGTATTTAAATTCAGCATCGCCAATTTATTAATATTTTTACGTAATTGTTTGGTGTTCATTTTGAAATATGAATTCATAGAAAACACCTTCAGTGTTATCAGCATAATATATATCAATTTCTTATTTTTTATTCCCTCTCAATATCGGTTCGGCTATCAACAGTGAAACCTTGCTTGGTATAATGATATAAAATCATTGGATGGATATCGATATAAAGCTTATCGATCTGATTATCTGATTATTTAAGTTATCGATTTTTCTGTGCTAGGTTCTTCAGGTCCAAGTCCTTAGTTATACATTAAGTATGTGAGCACTTTTTCTTCCAATCTAGACCCCCCCCTTGGTGAGATAATTTTGGGCCACTTCGTATATTCTTTTCAAGTAACGTGAGATTTTGCTGGACCCCCCTCCCCCCTTTTGAGCTCACGTAATTAATGTATGCCCCCTTAATAAGCAACATTTTGAGTGTAGATTAATTAAATTTAATTTTTAAAGGTATACAAGCCCGCAGCTGGTTTATTTAGGTATGAATAAATCTATGATAGAAGGAATAAGGTCATACATAACCGTTGGGGCAGAACCTCTCCTATTGAATTTACTTGCCGATCAACACTTTAGACAAGTAAGTTAAATTGCTTCTAATATTTATTGAATATTTTAAACTTCCATAATTCGTGAAGGTAATGAATGACGTGCTGAAAATAGCTGTGGAAATTTCAATCACGCCAGAGCTCACATTCGATTTTAGTGGGATAAGCAGCAAACATATTTTCTGCTTATGATAAAAAATTAATTCTTTTCGTTTATATATTCTCTTGATCTCAAAAGTAATGATTAAAAACTCGAAATTTTTTGTCAATATCTTGATGAATAAAGAACTTATACTAATGTCCAGTTAGTAGCTGAGTTGAGTTTTTTTTTTGTCGGGTACCCACCCAGTCGTCATGGGTTCAATTCCTCTGCTAGTCATCATTGCACAAGCGACATTTTCCGCTCATAACAAAAGTGGAAATAAAATGGTTTAAAAAAAACTTTTGTTTTTCTAATATTTGTTTGATTATGTAAATCTTTACCCAATTTATCAAAAATTGTCCTCCAATTCATTTCAGTCTCACCTTCTCAAACCTACCTTACACCCAACTTAATTAAATTGCAAAATATATTATGTAAAAATGTTTTCAAAATACATTTTGTAAAAATGTCAGCAGATAGGTAAATACTGTAATATATAGAAATAAATAAATAAATAAATTTTTCACATGTTGGACGCCAAATGTAAACTTAAAAAGAAATGTAAGCTATGAATTTTATTTAATAAATTTATTTATTTGACTGGTCGGTAGCTGAGTTGGCATCGCGTTTGGGTCCCACCCAGGCGTCCCGTGTTTGATTCCTCGGCTGGCTAAATTCTTCATCACAACACAAGCAATATTTTCCGCTTTCCGCCGAGGGTTTTTAAAAAATTATTTTTAATTAAAAAAAAAAAAAATAGTGTATTAAAATGTGAAAGATTTAAAGTGTATTAAATCTGAAACCAGAGCATGATGTAATGTAATGTCAATCTATATATATAAAAATGAATCCCTGTTTCCCTTGGACACGCCTTAATTTCAGAACGACTTTACCTATTTCATTCGAATTTTGGGGATTTGATGTGTGCATGCCTGCGATGGTTTTTATATACAATAATGATTGATGTGTGCATGCCCGCGATGGTTTCTATATACAAGGTGTCCGTAAACTCGTAGTACAAGCGGGAAACTGGAGACTCCACATCACATTTGGAGTCGATTTTGTGGTATAACTTTTTTTGATTTGAGCTTTCGTTTTCGAGTAAATCGAGTCAGAAGTTGATTTTTTTTTTGTCAAATTCTTGTAAATTATTACCGACGATCATAGCACCTAACTAATAAAAACCATTTAAAAGAAAAACAAACAAAGAAATCCAGATTTAAAGTATTATTTTGAAATTGCCCATCATTTAATTCAGTTTAAAAATAAAATACTTGGTCGTTCCACGGTTAAACAGCTGATCGATCGCATATTCGCAGTTTGTAGGTAGCCGCGAGGGAAGAGATGAGGGAGGGGGAAGGTAGTCCAGTCAAGTTAGCCCGAAAAATAATAATAAAACATATTGCAAATGTAATCCGATTTGAAATTACAGCTTAGCAGTAACATCAACCTGAATATCTCTAATTTAGTTGCAAAAAAGCAACACCAACCTTCACATTAATTAATGTAAACGTTGGTGATTCTGCCGGATCTGCCCTGATGATGGACACTGCAACGATGTCCGAAACGTTGGCTAAAGAAGGAGGTAGCGCAACACGGCATAACACCCCAAAAACAAATAACGAAAAAGTTGGTGATTCTGTTGAACGTTAACTATTAAAAAAAGCTTTTTTTTTGTATTTGTACTTCAAAGTTTGTAGTACTTACTAACAAAAATATTAGAGGTCACAGGTGGTAGGAGTGAAACCTTCAGAAAACTAAAGTAGACAAGAGTGGGGAGGCTAAGAAGTACCGCACAAAGAGGAGACCGATTATACTATCTCACCCTCTCACAGGCTAAATCCTATTGATGTATGTGTTAATGTGTTTGTCTCTTTTTAGTGTTGCTAATTTCGTTTCATCGAGTTTCAAATCAGAGCAGTGCTAAAGAATTCTTCATTTCAAAAATGGTCAGAAATTTAATGTTGTTCTAATGTCTATTTTGACCGGACTATAAAAATTCCGAAACATAATTAGCATCTCTTTCTCTCGGGTCAATCCACACGTGCCAAAACAGGCAAGCGAATAATGTATAAAAAATGGCCGCCATTAGGGCGCCTTCAATTTAGATGTTTCGTGTCGGACCGCTGCAGTGCCGAAACGGTGCGTTTGTCGTATGGCGCAAAAACGGTCATTTGTTTTCATATAAAGTGCACGGAGCTGCAACCGTGCGGCGTCGGTACCGAAAACGCTCGACGACAGGACGGCAACGTCGCAAGCTCCACGTGTTCATTTCGCTGTTGAATAGTGCGGTGACAAGACGTGAGAGCTAATTTCTTCGAATTTTCATGTTTATTGTTTGCTTAAAATGGATGATATAAACCTGGAAGAATTTATTGTAGTCTTTCTTCAGCTGATATTAGTATGTCTGAATATGGTTTCTTGCCGTTGAATTTTAGTTTTAACTAATTCAAGTAATTTATAGAAACATTCTCTAGACATTCTTAAATAATTTAAAAAAATTTTTATATCTTGTTTTAACCTAGGGTAAAGATTATGAAATCACCAAAATTACATGTTAATGAAAACATCGGTGATGCTCTGAAGCTGGGTCCACACATGTTCTTTTGTCCGTTCCGTTCCTCCGTTCCGTATCAGCGTCGCGATCAAGAACGCTAGTTTGGACGCCCGTTCGGAACGGTACGGTGTTACGGAGGGACGTTACGGGTAGAGGTACGCCCCTATCCATCAGGAGTCGATTTTTTCGGCCCCTTCAAAGGCGATACGATACGGGTATGCGCCAGTCTGGACGCGATCGCGGCATGCGCAGGTCGTTCTCTCTCCCGCTACCCGGATCAGGAGAAATGCAGTGGGATAACGAAAATATTGTAAAGCTTATGGATGGGTATGGGATGGGCCAGGGAAGTTCTGTGGGATCCCGGAAACAGGAATTATTTTAATACAAATATAAAGCACGAGGCATGGGAGGAACTATCTATCGAAATGGAGTGTGGTGTCGACAATATGAAGAAGAAGATGGATGCTTTATTGTCTGGGTCGCGCCGGGAGAAAATGAAGATGAAAAAATGTTCGTGAATTGCTCAAATGATTATTTTAATAATGCAATAATTAAAAACACTTTGTTTTTACCACAATAAACTTTATTAAAAAGTCGACATGTTTCATGCGATGAAATTTTTTCTTGCGATGAAATTTTTTTAGTACATTATATGTCCTGATGAAGAGAACATCGTTCTTGAAACTTGTCGACTTTCTAATAAAGTTTATTGTGGTAAAAACAAAGTGTTTTTAATTATTGCATTAATAAAATGGTGCCACAAAGTGAATTTGCAAAATTTGAAGAAGTGATTATTTTAATATTAAGATTATTGTACTTAATTCATTATTTTATTTTTTGTATTTCTTGGGCATTAACTATGTAACAATTTCTGGACATTTAAAAAAAAAAAGTTTTAATTTACACTGTACTAATTTACAATTTAAGTCAATAAACACTTCCGCAGTCGACGACATGCTGGGAGGGAATGGAATGAACACGCGATGATGCCGATGATCGCAGCGATGTTACGGAGGTATGGGCTATTTTTACTTGCGTCCAGAGTTTTTGATACGGAACGGAGGTACAGAACGGAGGAACGGAACGGACAAAAGAACATGTGTGGACCCTTATACGGGGGCGTCGTTTTTGTTTCTGTTTCTGTTGGATGTTTTTCAACAAGAGCACTAACAGTAATGTTACTTCGTCAGAGTCAATGGCTTTACTGCTGTCAAATGAATTTAAAACATCAAACGACCCACGTCTAAACATCACTAGCATCACTAACGCACGGCAGTCAGATACGCTTTCAATTTAGGCATTTGGTATAGGACTGCTACCGTACTGCAGCGGGTTATAACAAGCGGCACTGTAAACGTGCGGCAGCGTTCCAACACGAAACGTCTAAATTGAAAGATCCCTTAGCTAATGTCGGCGCATGGGCTCTCCACACCCACACGACACTGCCTGCAAAGAGCATGAGTTTGAGCAAACTAGCGTTGTCTCGTTTGTTAAACTGCGGCTAGAACGAGACGCATGCAGGATCTCTCTGCGTCTGTCCGATTTTGTTTACGTATGACATGCGTCTGATTTCGTGAAGTTTTGATATTTATCGAATTGCTAACAACATTTTGGGTCAATTTAACATTCAAACAAAGTACGTGTTTGTGAATTACATTGAAATTTACACGGTTATTCTTTAATGTCTTTACATTCCTCTCATAACCGTAATGAATCTGTGGTTCCTTCAAGATGGTGTTTAACCCCACTTTCGTACAAGTTCGAATAACCTCTGTGCTCTGTGCTAACTGTGCTAAGGTGATAATTTTAAACAATTTTGGTGATGATGAGTGCTTTGGATTGCAAAAGGATCGTTGCTACATAATGTAAGTACCTTCCTGTGCTTTTAATAAGTAGGTAATCCACAAGCCGCCGCATTTTTAAGCAGATATTATGGAAATCACACTTCATTTCAACAATCACTACAAGAAACATCTATTTACGTACACAAAATAGGTTATTAGGTTCTCAGTTTAGTTAAATTAAGTAATTCACACATATTTAGTTTTATTTTATTTTTTATTTATTTATAACATTACATTTGATACATTTGTATGGCAAAAATAACATAATAAGAACATTGAAAAATAACTATAAAATGTGTACAAGTGTTATTATGTCTTGTGGGTCGATATTAGCTCCTAGCTAGGCAGATTGCCCGTTCTAAGGAACCAAATGCTGGTGAGAATGCAAAAAAAAAAAAAAAAAATTTTTAACAAAATGTTCATTTTAATTTTTTTAAATTTATTTTATTTATTTATTTATTTTATTTATTTATTTAAACGCCCATAGGGCTTTTACATAGAATGCAGTACATTTTTTTTAATTACAGTGAAAAGAATGGGTTTACAAAATACAATACACAATACAAGTAACATAATATTTGTTAAAAACAAAATATAGGTTACATAAAATATAAGGGTTAAAAAAAAAATAAAATAAAAAATTTAGGTTACATAAAATATAAGCGTTAACAAAATATAAGAAACAAAATATAGTCCATAAAATATAGTAGTTAAAAATAAAGTAGGTAATTTTTAAAATTGTTCTCATTAGTTTACGGGATATGTAGAAATAAATAGTTGGCACATATGGCGTTTGAAGTTTGCTAAGTTCAAATTATTGTCAAATACATCCAGATTGTTTAAGTATTTGTTACCAAGACTATGCAAACGTTGTATTGGAGAATGTAAATCATAGTTCGAATGAGATGTACGTATATAAAATGTCAATGTTTGTCTAGTTGTTCGTGTAGGTACATGTAGATTTATTAATTGCAGGAGTTCACAACTGTCGAATTTAGAGTTTAATAATTTTAATAAAAAAGTTAGGTCGTTTATTTTTCGTCGGTTTTCTAATGTTGGAATATTTAAAGTATTCATTAACGACGGAAATTTATGTGCTCTAAAGGGATGTTAAGTTTAAAATTTACAAAACGTAGAAATTTTCTTTGAATTCTTTCAATAGTATGAATATGAATTTTATAGAAGGGCGACCAGACTATGGAGTTATATTCTATTAGGCTTCTAACAAGGGATGTATACAGTAGTTTAATGATTTGTAGAGATTCAAAGTTTTTAATTGTTCTTAACACAAATCCTAAAGTTTTCATACCCTTATTTGCAGTTTGTTGAATGTGAACCGTGAAGTCTAGTTTCTCATCCATTATTTTGCCAAGATCCCGCATTTCCGATACTCTTTCTAAATTTATTTTATTTATTGAATAGTCGAAAAACAGTGATGTTTTTTTTCTGGAAAAGGTCAAAGTTTTGCATTTTTCTACATTTAAATATAGATTGTTTTGTGAGCACCAAATTTTTAGCATGTCTATATTTGATTGAAGAATTTCACAGTGATTAAGGATAGTTATCTCTTTATATAATTTAATGTCATCAGCGAAAAGCAACACTTTGACGTCTTTAAAGCAGTTGACTATGTCGTTTATAAAAATAAGAAATAAAATTGGGCCAAGATGACTACCTTGCGGTACTCCACTAGTGGCAGAAAATGGTTTGGATATAAAAGATTTTATTTTTACAAATAAAGTTCTACCTGATACGTAACTACTTAGCCAGTTCAACATATTTGCTCTGATTCCCAGAGCATGAAGTTTTCGGATCAGTATTTTGTGGGACACTTTATCAAAAGCCTTCGAGAAATCAGTATATATACAGTCAACTTGTTTGTTTTTAGAAAATGAGTCCAATATATAGTTTTGAAAGAGTAATAAGTTTGTTGAAGTTGATCTACCTCTAATGAAGCCATGTTGTTTGTCATTTATTATCTCTGTTAACTTGGGATATATTTCATCAAGAACTAGAGATTCAAAGATTTTGGGTAATACAGATTGTATGCATATAGGTCGATAGTTTGAAATGTCAGTCTCATTGCCTTTTTTAAGTATTGGGATAATATAGCTGGATTTCCAGTAGACAGGAAAATGTCCAGAAGATAGTAGCTGGTTAAAGAGAATGGTTAGTGGTTTAGATAATACAGAGGAGCAATGTTTTAGGAAAATTGGCGGGATGGAGTCTGGGCCTGCAGATTTGTTAATGTCTAAGGAACGTAGTTTCTTTTTGCAAGATTCTTCTGTTATGTAGCAGTCTGTTAAATGTATGGTTTTTTTAAATGGGTATGAAGGAATTTTTTCTTCTGGTGTTTCCTCATCGTAAACATTTTTAAAGAAATCTGAGAAAAGATTTACGATATCTTGTGTGCTGTTAGCACATTTGTCATCCATATGCATTTGTGGTGGATAGTCTGTGCTGTCATTGTTTAGTGTTTTGATAAATTTCCAGAGATTATTTGAGTGCAAAGCTGTGTTTTCGATAGAGTTTATATATGCTTTATAACAGATTTTAGAAAGATCTTTGCATTGTTTTCTAGTTTCACTGAAAATTGCATAATCGATCATCGATCGAGTTTCTTTGAATTTTTTATGAAGTTTCTTTTTTTGTTGAAGTGAGGCTTTTAGTTCTGGTGAGAAATAAGTCGGATATGTATGTTTTTTAGGAGTATATAGTGGTACATATGATTTTATGGTGCTAGACAATATTGAATATAAATTATCTAAATTAAATATACATTAATAAAAATGCCAGAAAATTTATTCTGTAACAAAAAAAGAAAAATGATTTTTTTTATTTAAATAATATACATACTAAATTTTTACTAAATGTGCCATTAATAGGCCATGTAAAATTTTAAGTGACATTATTTAATAGTTTTTCAGATTCCATCCTACCTAAGCCAATCAACCATTTTGTTATTATTGAACTGACGTGGGACATTTTGCAAGCTTTAATATTTAATTCTAGGGGAATTTTATTATATATTTTTGGTCCAAGATATTATGTACATGTTTTTTGATACTTTGCCGTATTGCTCCCTGGGACCACAAGATCCCTTCTTGTGATATATTTATGTTTGAAACAAAACTTCGCAAATGTCAATTCCAAATACAATAATAATAATACGGCGGCAATGGAGACGTTTTTATAAGGGAAATTTTGAACTTTGAACGAAAATCGAATTTTAATGCATATTTTTCCGTCTATCCTGGCTGAAACCGGTGGTTCTTGTGGTATTAAAGCTTAAGTATTTTACTTTTTAAAATTCATTCAATTCATGCCTATTTTAAGTGTAGCGGAATATGGCGGCTCTTGGATTATTAATACCCTATAATGTCTTTAACCCTAAATTAGCCGAAATTTTTTATTATTATTTTTTTTTTTTTTAAATGTAAAAATGCTGATATCGAAAAACTATGTGTTTATTTGGGTACTCTATGTGATGTAGATTCCCCAGTTTCCCGCTTGTACCACGAGTTTTCGGACACCATGTATAATAGTGAGCTCTGGCATTATGAAATTTGTATAAAAAAATTGCAATAGGTGGCATTGTGATTATTCTGGAAGTTGTGTGATGCGTGGAACTAACGTTGCCTGTGAGAAGTCCGCTCTGTGTCGGATAAACTCGAGGGATGTGTCCTCACTCTCCGCTATCTTGTGTATTTTCTAATATGTTATGTACATACCCCTTTTGTTTACCTTGCAGAGCTATTTGCAGCAAATGAAGCAACTTGTGTGTGATAGGTCACTTAGCCTGGGCTGCCTAGTGTTTAGCATAACGGTTATGAAATTACTCCTTACAGTCAGCCAAGATGTGAGGGAATGCTGGACCAACCAAGAAGAGGGGGAAAATATCATTAATTGTGTATTTGATATCATTCCATCATGTATGTATTTTTCAAAAAATTAAACATTACAACACAAACTCACTCAAAAAGTAAAACAGTGTAATATGTAATTGAAAAGAAATTTTTTGTTTTTTGGGAATTTTAATTTTTTTAATTGGGGTATGTTGTGAGGCTGAAGGTAGTAAGGTGGTAAAGAGGTGGGTAAGAGGAAGGTGAGGAAGTACCTGGCTATTCAGACCTAGTCACCAAACACGACTAAAGCAATTTCAAGCAACGTTTCGATTCTGAATGGTGGTCTTCTACCAGGGCGATACTGAGAGTATGACGGGCCGCAAATATATTATATATTATAATGAATTAATTCTGAAATAACAAAGTAATCAAATAGAATTTATTTGCGCATGTCGGGATTCGATCCCGCTACCTTCTGCAAGTCAAGAGTCTTATACCTCACCACAGAGGCCGTTATCAATTAGTTCTCAAAAGTCTCACAAAAATTGCACTTTACCACCTTGTACCTACATGCAAGGGCGGATCCAGGATTTTTTTCTGGGAGGGGCACAAGGGGCGGACGGGCAAAAAAATCAACACTTACTGTTAGAAATAAACTTGAAGTATCATACTTCAGTTTTATTTCTACAAGTTCAAGTATGTATAGAAAGATTTATGAAAGTGTCAAAACAATAGAAAAATTAAATGTTTAATACAGTTTTCTGTACTATAAAGGAATCTCCTCAGTACACAAAAATAGCTTCGGGGGGAGGGGGGGGGGGGGGGGCACATGCCCCTCACTTAAATCCGCCCTTGCCTACATGGTGTCCGGAAACTAGTAGTATAAGCAGGAAGTGGTAAATCTAAATCACATAGAGAACCCAAAAAATGCCTTTTTTCTCGATCTGAGCATTTTGATTTTTTTTTGTACTTTTTTTCATTCTTTTCAGCAACTAAATGGTTAAAAAAAGTTTTAGAGCCAGGTCTATTTTAAATATTAATAATTGATAAACTAGTTCCAGCGAGAGATTGTATGTGGCGTCATCATTCTAATATCTTCTGTCTTTTTTTAGTTTTCACAAGTTTTTAAAGAAGGAAGAGGATGTACGTCAATGACATTAGTTTGAGCTGTCGCTGGGACTAGTTTATCATCCGCTAGCAACCATTTTTTTTTTCAATTTTGTTTAAAAATCTTGATATACTCGAAAACAAAAACTCAAGTGAAAAAAAGTTATACCACAAAATAGACTCAAAATGTGATGTAGATCCACCAGTTTTCTGTTTGTACTACTAATATATTTTTAAAAAATCTCTGTTTTATGATTTTAAAGGTCACATAGAATTTAGCAAAGGACTTCAATTTAGCAATGAAGGCAAAGAAAATATTTGTCTTTATGATTACACGCTAATAAATATTGGCGCACTAACGATATCCTGCAAGGAATTGGAAGCCATTGAGAAAAAATTGCTTGTGACCATTTTACAACCTGAAATCTGGAGTGCATTCCTGGCCATTGATTTGTGGACAATTATTGCGAGGTAAGAAGTGATTATTTACCTGCCTCTGCTATTTTTTATTTGTACAAAGTTTAAACATAATTAATAACAGAATAATAATTTATCGTCGCAGGAAAGCAACACTGCATTAACCGCCACTACCTATGAAAATAATTTTGAGGATTTTGAGGTGTGTACATCAGTTAAAAAAAGTATTGTTGACAAAATGGCTAATTTTTCCAACTTCGTACAGTTCTTATTTATCGTCGTAGAGTCACGGAACCCAGATAGATGGAAGCAGAAAAAAACCTTCAAAATGGTGTTTATAAAGTATTTTTCGTAGGTAGTGGCAGTTACAGCAGTATTGCTTTCTTGCGACAGTGCATAATATATTAAACATTTCAACTTCCTAATTTTGTATCTATAATTTTTGTTTAAAGATGTAGTACTCCCATTAGGCCATTAACCAGCCAGCGGCCAAAAATTCATATTTCGTTGAAAGATGTTTTTATGATCATACAGGGCGGTTCCAATGAGAAAGATTAATTATTCTCCGTACCAGCTTTTTTAAATAATAACTAAATATCGATTTTATTTCATTCAAAATTTGGTTTAATTTATATCTACATTCAAAAATGCTGAAAATTATGATTTTTTTTTTTTTACATGAGCTCCACACAGGAGGCCCTGAGGAAAATAATTTCCCTGAGGGCCTATGTCATCTTTGGGGATGCTGTGTGGAGGGTTTTTTAGGTAAAGGAAGGAGAGGAGGGTTCTGGGAAGGAAAAGGGTTTAAGGAGGGGGTAGGAATCTGGGGTTCAGTGTGTCCTCGTCATCAGACCTAAACACACCTCATCCCATGATGATAAAACTATTAAAATTATGTACTTTTTGTAATTATTTTTTGATCATAAGTATTTATAATTTTTCAATAATGCCTAAGCAAAATAAGAATGTAAAAAAAATCTGAAATATTGTGATGTCTTGTAGTGCTTGGTAGTAATAATATCCGTTAATGTTACAATGTTTATTATTGAAGAGATTCTTATGGAGAGAGCGCACAACAGCCAGTACATCCCTTTTATACATCTCCATACTCGCTGTCTCGCTCTCATGCCGTCACACTCACACACATACATCACAAATATACTAATTTGTAAGACCGGAAATAGAGAGACAAAATAGAGGTAGTAATAATATCCGTTAATGTTACAATGTTTATTATTGAAGAGATTCTTATGGAGAGAGCGCACAACAGCCAGTACATCCCTTTTATACATCTCCATACTCGCTGTCTCGCTCTCATGCCATCACACTCACACACATACATCACAAATATACTAATTTGTAAGACCGGAAATAGAGAGACAAAATAGAGAAATTTTCGTCATAAATAAGTGTTTGGAAATATTTTTTAATGATTTTATTTGAACTAAAGTTAAAATTTTGAAACATGCATTTACTAGATAACGTATTGATTTACAATAATGTATGATTACATAATATAAAATATGTCTTGTAAAATAAGATTTTTCGTTTGAAAATTTAACAAATCTGCCAACGACCTATGGTATAAACTTATTATACTTATTAAAAATAAACATTTTTTCTCAAGATTTAAAACGTGCGTTTACTATCATATAAAAGAACATATATATCAGATAAAAGAACAATCTTTCGAAATAAATTTATAATTTTTTGTGAAAAAGAGTCAATACTTCTAAAATTTGATTTAAACATGACTTATTTCCGGTTTTCTCTGGTGATACCCTCTTAAGATGCCGCTATCCGAATTTCTACCGATTTCTTGCAAACCTCCCTTAACCCCACCGAATTTTCGAGAATATTAGCTTTTGGTGTCTTAAACGAAATGACATTTTACGAAAACTTTTAGTTATAACCGCTTCACAATTAAAGCTCTATAAATGCATTTCTGAACGTAGCCGAATAGTAAAAACTGTTTTAGAAAGGTTACAAAATAGGCTTTCAAATTATTATATTACAATTAAATATTAGCATTTGTAAATATTAAAATTTAGAACGCAAACATTAAAAATAGGTAAAAATTACTCACGTGATGTTTTTATATGAAAACGGTACTAAAATCACAGATTATGTAAACAACAATACTTATTCTATTGTATATATGTGTAATAAACACTTTTGTCACCTCACTTTTTTATCATTTCATATAAAAATAATTAATAAAAATTTAAAATGTGAAGCGCGGTGGAGCTGCCGGTAGCAAATTTGCGCCGGTAAATATTTTTGTCAACTACACGATTGACAGCTGATTCCTGTTATGTATATCCATAGACAACTTGATAGAAATGTGCAGCTTGATCTACTATCGACCTTTGACTTTTTGTTTTAGGGATGTAACTAAAACAATAACGGAGTTGTAACGATTTCTATGGAAACACACGCGCTGACGTATAAACACGCTTATTGTACTTGACTGCTGTCCTATTTTTAACGCTTATATCTTCTTACGTTGCGGAGGGGTTAACATGCACCTATGCACTGACAGCCGAAATTAGTATTTTTAATTCCATTAAACTTTTCCAGGTTTGCTTGTGCAGAATTCCGCTTTGATCAGATGGTTTACCTGATGCAATCATTTGATCAACTGTGCAAATCGGACATGATCAAAGACATGCCACAAGCAGTTTACTTTTCCCACCTTCTGAGCAGACTGTTTGGACTTTTGCCCAACAAAATGAAAGCGCAGGTTCTGTTGAAATTCCCGGCCTTGGAGTATACAAATGTCTGGAGTGCTATCGGACTGCATAACCTCCCTGAAGAGAATGTATCTGTCATACAAAATGTAGTATCTTCTTCTCGCAATGCATTGGCCGATTTCTTTGCCGAGAAAAAATGTTCTGAAGTGGATTTTAAAATCATGGTAAGTACATTTTATCGCATCCTTGTTTTTTTAGAAATGGCGAATAAATAATTTTTCGAAAAATTGTGGTTTTTTCAAAAATAAACCTGCACAGATGATCTAACGTTACATTGTTACAGCACTTAATAATTAAATTAAAAGTACATATTTGATATAATACATACAATATATTTGCTTGTTTTTAATTATATTGTGAAACTGTTGAGCTGAAATATCAAATCCATTTTTCTTTACCATTTTCAGTATGTATACTAATAAATTTCTAACATACAATAGATGGATAGATTTACGGGGTATGTGCGTCTAGGTAATGGTATTTACTAAAATGATTATATTACATTCTACGGTGGTCTTATGGTTCCCGCACTAAACTTTTAGTTTATACATTTCTTATCCATTTATTTCTGGAAAGTGTACTGCCGAGATTTATTTGCTTTTTCTATGTACAATGTACATTAAATGAATCAATAATGGTGCATACTAGCAGGAATTTGTGTTTAAAACGATATAAACTAAAAAATCACATAAATCTGACGGGAGATCACGTCCGTTATCTCGATAACGGTCCCACAAAAGATATAGAATCGCTCTGCTGATTTCGCTAGTCATTGAATCGAATTTCTTAATTTATATGCCACACTTCCCCGACTGACCTTACCTGTTATTCATAATTTTAAAACGTATTATGGGCGACAGACAGCGGTTGTGGAAGTATCAGACATAGGGAAAGTGGATCTTTGGAAAATCTTAGTATTAATCTTAATTGACTGACCCACATACAATTTGATTCATGTATATTTATTAATATCTTTTTTAGATTGATCATTTCAACTTATTATCAACCCTATCCGATGAAAATCTTGTAATCCAGCATTCTAAAGATTCTGAATGGGCCCTACTCATCATTGAAGCTTGGCGAAGGCTCGTCTTAAACCCCGGGATGGAGAGCATATTAAACTCCAGTGAAAGCAGTGTTCCGGGAAGCCAATGGCTAAACATCTACATAACCGCATTGTGTAAAATGACTTCACAAATGCAGCATTCTTTTTCTAATGAGCACTGGACCGAGGTAAGATTTTAACCAAAATGTTAATTAAGAAATTTGCATGAAAAAAGATTGGAAAGACTGCACTTGCCATCTCTCGTGAGCGTTTATTTTTAGATAGCCAGCATAATATTTTGCAATTTTTATCACAATAGAAGTGACTCTCAATATCACCCTGCATCCAAAATTTATGATTTTTAAATTGTTATTTTTTTTGCAGATTCTTCAAATTATTGAAGCTCTTCTTACGAAATCCCAATCTTGCGTCAAAATTGGAGTACTGAACCTGTTAAATACTCTTGTTCATTATAAAATAGCCAACGACAATTACAAAGAAAAATTAATCTCTCTCATTGCATCTTTATTCCGTGATCTACTAGAAGACAAAGAATCTCTCATCAGCATATTGAGTCTTGAAGTTATAACTCATTTTGCCAGAATTACTTCAAATGAAAGTATAATTAGTCAAACTGTGAATGGAAGACAAATGCTAAAACAGAAAGTTACAAATTTCTTTCTAAAACAAATAAATCAAAATGATGAGATTTCAGTGAACGATTATTACGAAATAAATCCACCGATTAACTTCACGCACAAGTGTGAAAAGATAGTACTTGTGGATTCTCCGGAAATTGATTTTGATTTGGGTTTAGATTATATCTTGAATATGAGCGATGAAATTGAACTACCAAATAAAAAGGCCAAAATGGACACCAGCAATGATGCGGACGTTGGGTCTTTGATTGAGAAATTAAAGAATGACTCTGAATTACTTATTCAAATTTGTGCAGGAAAATCCCTGGCTAATGATCATAAAAGCATCTTACTTTCAATAAAGGAAGCCATTAATAGTTTGGTGGGCAAATGATACTTCAAGTGCTTTTAGTTCTTATGTATCGATATAAATATGTGCTACTTTAGTTTTGTTACCATATTAATAGAAAAATTAATTAAATTTTATTTTCTTCATTTCTTGTGTTATTCCTCCGTGTGAAGCCCACATTCTGAATTACCATAAATCTTGTGCCTACGTACGTTTCAATAAACGTTGGTAACTCTGGTCGAAAAATGTCTGAAAACATGCTTATTCGCGTGGCTTGTGACTTTAATGTGCTAAGATTGACAAATACAAAGTTATTGTATCCGATAACAATATTGTAAATAATATATTGTATATCTTTTCCTCAAAGGTTTTCAGGATTTTTTTCAGCATTGCCCCAAATGCTAAAAAATCTTTTTGAAAAAAAAAAAATCATTCTCGTATAGTTCTTAATATTAAGAATGCCCTACAATTAATATTTAATTTCTTGTATGGGGGAACTCGAAATTGTTTTCTTATCGGTTGCATCACAGTTTAGTTAATTTACTCTTTACACTATTGACTCTTTTCAATAGTGTATCAAGAGTACGCTCCCGCTTTGCTTTCGCCGTTCTGTGTTCGCCGCTGGGTACAAATTTTATTATTATACTAGCTGGTCCCGGCATGCGTTGCTATGCCATTTAATAAAGAAATTGTTTCTCCCTGAGTGTCCTTTCCCGTTCTTCCCGTTCCCCTTCCGCCTCCCCTTCTTCTCCTGCGTCCTCTTACCCTCTCGCGTTCCCACTCCGTCACCTCCACCTTCCCTCTCCCCACTCCACTCCCCCCCTTCCCCCGTCCCACGAACCCCCCTCCCCCCTCACACGTCCCCTTCCACCTTCCCCGCCTTCCCTCTTCCCTTTCCCGCTCCCTCGTCCCGTCAACCCTCCTCCCGCGTTCCATATATTCAATCCCAGTACATTCAGTTATTAAACAGCCCGTGTGCCACCTTTTACAATGTTTATTCAAATTTCCATTTTTCATGTATATTAAATTTGGTACCTATTTAAAATATCTAAAATTCTTGATTCGATTTAAGCTATTGGGGGAGTACCTAATTTAAATAAATTTATTAAAGATTTTTAAAAATAGAATCCTGATTGAACAATCAATGTTTTGCAAAATGTCATTCTCAAATACGCGAACTGTCAAACATGCTCATGTTTTCTGAAATTATCCAATTTTCTGCGCAATTTTCTTAATTTTTCTCTCCGTAAGAACCATCCTTGTACTTCAAGGAATATTCTAAAAAAAGAATTAGCGAAATCGGTTCAGCTGATCTCGAGATTTGCGCTTACCAACACATTTAGCGATTCATTTTTATATTATAGATTATCCTGTCCGCTGCGTTCGTAAAAAAGATTTTATCTCATCCTTCGTTGCTTTCTAAAATTATATGACTACTTCCTGCCTAAATATTCTAAGTCCTTTTTGTGTTCACCGCCTTATTCATGCTAGTTAAGTTAGCTGGGAAAAGATTGCACATCTTGTTCAGTTCCGTGAATTCTAGGCATTAGATACCTAAAGGTACATCAAGTTTTTATAACTGGGTTGTTCTCACGTGTATGAGAGCAATCTGTAAAAACCCAGAATAAATAAATAGCAAGTTTTGTAAGAAAGACTGTGATATAGAAATAAAGAAAATGTAATAAAAATAGGGAGGAATGCAGATCCCGCCAATGTGGGGGATTTTAATAAAAATGCACTTTCTAGATGAGAAAAGTGTGGAAAAGTTGAATAAAAAAGAAATAAAGGTGCGCTAGGCAAAATTGAGGGAGATACAGCCGTTTAAAGAATGAATAAAATGACACTTCGTGAACTTAAACTACGCCATTTTGTTACTATTATGTTGGTATCTCAGACTTGCTATTAACCTGTAATCGGCCGGACACGCTCATTTGCGCGCAGCTTTTGCGCATGCGCGAAAAAAATATTTCGAAATAAAAAAGTTTGTCTGCGATTTTGACCCTTCTATGTACAGAATTTGTATGAAAACAAGGTCAGAATCGCTTGCGCCAACATCATTGATGATATAGCCGACTATAGAACCGGTTGATACGATTGTAGCCGACTTCATGTGATAGATGAGACGCGTAATTATGAAATTTTTCTAGCGGACTTTTTTTAAACGATTTTTTAAACTGTTTATCACCTTCCAAATTAAAGTAACCTAACCTAAGACTATGCTAAACATGGTTTGTGTAACATGGTTTGTGCCCCTTTATAACGCCTACTCGCGTCAACGCAAGAAAAACATCCCAGTTTTCAAATAGTTTAGCGGCTACGCTAGGTTTGTGTAACATGGTTTATGTAACATGGTTTGTGCCCCTTTATAACGCCTACTCGCGTCAACGCAAGAAAAACATCCCAGTTTTCAAGTAGTTTCGCGGCTACGCCAGGTTTGTGACCATTATTAATTCTGTTTTTCATAATTACGCGCCTTATTATATATCACACGAAGTTGGCTACAATCGTATCAACCTTCGAATAGCAAGTCTGAGATACCAACATAATAGTAACAAAATGGCGTAGTATAAGTTCACGAAGTGTCATTTTATTCATTCTTTAAACGGCTGTATCTCCCTCAATTTTGCCAAGCGCACCTTAATTTCTTTTTTATTCAACTTTTCCACACTTTTCTCATCTAGAAAGTGCATTTTTATTAAAATCCCCCACATTGGCGGGATCTGCATTTCACCCTAAAAATATTTTTTTATTAAATCGCAATCAAACATAGATCCCCCCGAGTGGTTCCCTACGTTTGGTGATTTAGCAGGGGTGCCCAGGTTCATGCGGTGAGGTTTGTCTAGGTCTTGGAGGTGGATGACCAGAACACACTGAACCCCAGATTCCTACCCACCCCTTAAACTGTTTTTTTTTAAATCCTTTATTTTTCCCAGTTTTACATTTTAAGGTTACATATTTTGGAAATAATAAAAATAATGGGACCCACTAAGGCGCAGCCTGTGCGTGTTTGTACAAAAAGTGTGTATAATAGTTGTAATGTCTGTGTGTATTGTATGAGTGCAAGCGAGATAGCATGCTTGCGCGAATCTATATAAGGCGATGCGTGCTAGATCTGTCCTCTTTTGCGTTAGGCAGCTCCACAATAAATACTAGTACAGTACCGTTACTCTCTTTTCATTTGAGTACTACCCACCATAATTCGTCAACACTATGAATGTAAGTATTCCATATTACTTTTGGACAAAGAAATATGGAATACTTCTCTGTAAAATTATTTAATTTACTCCCTCTTGCAATGAAAACCACAAAAAAAATAACCGCCTTCAAAAGAAGCATAAAAATATGGATTATGGACATGGGAAGGAAGAAAATAGATTCAATTTTGCAACCCAACAGAGAATAATGCTTGTTTTGTACTTTCTTTTAGATCTAACTTAATAATTTTTGTTAGGGTCAATTGAATAGCCAATAGTTGGCTATTTATTAAAGGGATTTAATTATGGTGAGTGGTCGAAATGGCTTTGCCGGTTAGCACCGGACGCGCCAGGATCTGATCCCGAGGAATCCTCAGAATCAGACCCGCCAAATCGACCAGCACAGCGGTAGAGCAGAGTTCCCCCCCCTCCCAGAGCGGGGAATTATGTTCTAAGATGTCAGGCATAGGCAGGAATTACCAGGTTTTGTAAATAAAATAAGGTTAATTATAAATGGACTAACCGTATAGGTTTATTTCAAATATTGCATGTAATAGTACAGATAGGAAAGAACTTACCCCCACAGACCATAACCGAAAACTAAAGCTAAAGTAATCTGACTATTAACGCGGTCGTTTAGACGATGAGGGATCCACCCGGTGACTAAGGTTGGTGCAACGGCCCACGTCCCACGGTGATGCGAGCTGACTATATTGGTGGCAGGAATCCTCTGGCATCTGCAGCATGAGCGAATACTCTGGCGCGAGCAAATAAGGCCACTCCACGACCCACGGTGAAGTAAGCTGGCGCTGATTGCAAATGATGTCCTCTGCAGCATGAGCAAATACTCTGGCGCGAGCAAATAAGGCCACTCCACGACCCACGGTGAAGTAAGCTGGCGCTGATTGCAAATGATGTCCTCTGCAGCATGAGCAAATACTCTGGCGCGAGCAAATAAGGCTACTCCTCGTCCCACAGTGAAGTAAGCTGGCGTTGATTGCAAATAGACAGAGTCACGCACGTGTATGGTGAATTGATACACCAGGAGATTTCCTGGCGGAGATCGGGTAGAACATTATATTGGCCGGAAATCATACTAGCCCACGGTGTTTCTGGGACTAAAGGCAGGGGCGTTTACTGTCCAGTTTGAAATTTCCTATTCCTAAACAAAATACAATTCGGCCATGTGTGAACACAACATTTTTTTCCGGAGCGCGACTCGCGGGGTCGAAACCATAACGGGAACTCAAATAAACTTGTAACGGCACTATAATAACCGCCCGAACTTTACGGGAACTTCTCGAATCTATGATTTGGCACCGATGCACTTCATATTCCCCGATTATCTCGAATGCCCGACTCGACCTCCGGCGGGCCTTTCGCCCGCCGGGGGAAGTGCCACCATCCCATTTCCGCTCCTCTCTGGTGTTGCCAGGATGAAAAACAATAGACAATGCTATCGTGCCGCCTCATAGACTCCAGTTCTAACTTAAAACGACAATTAACCTATGTTTTATACATAACATTACCCCGCTCGCCCCCAAGGTGTTTGCCCTCAAACACAAGGAGAACAAAAGAAAAGCCTGAGCTAAGAGATACCCTAACTTGGTCTGATGGGTTCCTAAAAACATACATAAACATAATATCATAAAAATGAGTTGTACATCAGAGAAAAAAAAACAAAACTACCAGCAACAGTATGCTTGCAAATGGGTGCGTTACAAAATCAGTCGCGCCCATCATGCGGAAGACATGATGGTTGAGTCTGCGACGCATCCATTCGAAGTTAGAAAATTAGATATAATTAAATCAGTACTTAGAGTTAAAGACCTTAATTGTAGACAATAAGAAGATACGTGAACGGGGCCCGTAATCACCCACAGCATATAAGACGCTGGGTGATGTATTCTGACTCTCGTCTGGGACTACCGTAGACGTAGCATCTATAACAGAATAGAACTTAATATTAGAATAGATATTATCACCAAGATATGACATCAATAAACATCAACACATTAAATATGCGTAAAGCATCACTGTTCAGAACACTTTTAAGTAAGCCAAAGTAGGCTATACACTTAGATGGTGTACCATCTGCACTTCAACACTGATTTTAAATCCATTATGGATAAAAGAATTCCTCTTTAGAAGAGCCTACCTATCTAACTCTCTAACTGGTCTCGTGGGATAAGTTTTTCTGACAGTTATATAATAGAAAACAAAATATAAGTTTATTAGAACATTTGTATATGAAATACAGGATATAACCAACCATTGTAACTGAATGGTGTTAAGGATAGTCATACAATCATCGCATGAATGATGCCAATTTATTTATTATTCAACCATTATTAAAAATGGTGACAATAGAATAGTTAGCGACCATCGTAAATAAATGGTGCTATCAATAGTCAACAACCATCGTTAAAAAAAAAATGGTGCCAATTAATTAAGTATGTGACTTTTGTACCAGAAGGTGCAACAAGAAATTATAGTATTAGTGCATCGTAACTAAATACTCAAGTTCTCGCAGGAACTAATCAATCACACTCATAGCTTGGGAATTGATTAAATTCTTCAAATTAATGAAATTTCTGAATAATTATAGTAAGTTATTTTTATTGTTTAGCAAATGTAGTTAAAACATTATTAAATTGAGAACATATTGAAATTTTGGGCGAATACCTCTTAATGTTCTTAATTACGTTTATGCAATATAAAAGTATATGAACACAGTTCATATGAGATTGAACTTGGAATACACGAGGATATGCGGGTTCATATTATCGTATATTCCAAGTTGACAAAAACTTAGTAGGACAAATACAGAGTATGTTAAACTGTATGGACTCAGAATACAAAAGGATAAGCGGGTTCATATCGTCATGCATTCTAAGTTGACAAGGAAATAAACTTAAAGATAAATATAAACCATAGTGAACTTATTATATACACATATATATATACATACATATACATACATACATACATATATATATATATATATATACATACACACATATATATGTATTTGTACTTCGAGGCATCTCACAATTGTACATAAATAAACTAACAAATCTTAATTATTATTTTAATGTGAAATTATACTCGAGTAATCAACTGGAGTAAGATTTTAATTTTCTACAAAAGACCACTTAAAAATTAATTATTTACTTATGTATTTTATGTCCAATACTGGTCAAAGCAATCCGGATGATCAGGCCGAACTGAAATGAGCTGTATTGAAGAGGTTTAAATTAAAGATAGCGCCTGTGAAGATGCTTTATGATAGCCGACTAAGCTGGTATGCTATCTGATTTAAGTATATCCTTAACATGAAAATCGCCTGTTACTTTTCCATTTAAGTCAGACAGGGTATAAATTAAATCTGACTTTTTCTGTACTACAATGTTTTGAACATAACGAGGTGCCAATTTTTGTGAAAAATAGTTCAAAGCATTTGATAATACAAAATTCCTTCTCCAGACTACGTCTCCTACCTGGAAGGTAACGTTTCTTCTACGTAAATTATAGTGATTAGCGCCCTTTTTAAATGCCGTAAAAAGGGCGTTTGAAACTTGTTCATAAATTGATGACAGTCCATTTAATCTGTCGGAGTAAACTTTGAGATGAGAGGAATCTTGTGGACTGGATTCATCATCTGCCAATGGATTACGGTGGAGATCCCCATCTAATATTTGTTCTCTACCGTGCATAACAAAGAAAGGAGTAAATCCGGTAGTACAATTTACAGTATTATTCATTGCCGATTGAATTTGTGGGAGAAATTTGGACCAATTACGATGATCAGATTCCGTTAATATTGATAGTGCCGTGCCTAAAGTTTGATTGTATCTTTCAACAACATTGTTTTGAGGGGTGTACAGTGAATTGTAAAAAGGAGGGCTTATATTGTAGCTTTGTAATAGTTCCTTAAATTCTTTCGAAATGAACTGACGCCCATTGTCACATACAATGGTACGCGGTACTCCGTGTACAAGGAAAATATTTTCTTCTAAATTTTTAATAATACTTCTCGCGGTACCTTGACGTAACGGAAATAGCCAGGTATATTTAGATAAAACATCCACGCATGACAATATAACGGTAAAACCTGAATAACTTCTAGGCAGAGGGCCTACCAGATCCACTGATAACATCTGCATAGGTCTCGTAACTTTTTTATAATTTGATGAAATTCCATTCGGCGGGGCTGTACTGATTTTGTGTGCTTTACAGACAGCACATTGATTCACAAATCTTTTCACCTCTTGGTACATTTTTGGCCAAAAGTAACGGAGTTGTAATTTTAAGTCTTAAAGACTCCAGGATGACAAGCACGAGAGGATTCATGTGATTCTGACAAAATTTCCCTTCTATTTTCTAGTGGGACTACTTTTTTCCAAGACGTGTCTTCACAAAGAGGTAAACGTGTTTTTGTATGGCGAAACAATTCATTTACGCGTATCTGGAAGTTTTGAAAACGCTGAGGAGAATCTATGCAGCCTTTCCAGATATCTGTGTACCACTTATCGGTGGACAAGTTCGCATCAATGACCGATATTGTAGCGAGGTCCATTCTTGAAAGCACATCCGGGACGATGTGTTGTGTGCCTTTACGGTGTATAACATCGAAGGAGAATTGTGAAAGGCGAGAACTCCAACGTGCCAGACGTCCACTAGGGTTCGATATAGATCCTAACCATTTTAAACTAGAGTGGTCAGTGATAACAGAAAAATGTGCCCCTTCTATATATGGTCTAAAATGAGTGACCGAGTCTAACACTGCTAACAGTTCACGCTCCGTAATTCCGTAATTCCGTTCATGTGTATTTAAGCACCTAGAATAATAAGCAATAGGGTGGTCCATTCCCTCTATTGATTGAATAAGAACACCCCCTATACCGATAGAGCTTGCGTCGCAATGGATAGCAAATGGCTTAGTAAAGTCCGGACAACTAAGGACAGGAGCAGTCGTAAGTGCTTCCTTTAATTTATTAAACGCTGATTCAGCTTCTTCCGACCATTTAAATAAACTTACTCCTTTTTTTGATCCAGTAAGTTTCGATAAGGGAGCAGCTATGTTAGAAAATCCTTTTATGAATCGTCTAAAATAACCACATAAACCGAGAAAAGCTCGTATTCCTTTAGCATTTTTAGGAATTGGAAAATTTTTTATACTTTCAATTTTAATTGGGTCGGTGCGGAGACCTTTGGAATCGACCATATACCCCAAGTATTTAAGTTCTGACTTACAGAATTCACATTTTTTTAAATTAATCGTTAGGCCTGCGTCTCTTAATCGTTCAAAAACTTTAGTTAGTAGTATAAAATGCGATTCTAAATCTTCCGACACTAAGATTAGATCATCCAAATAACAAAATGCGTTTTCATCGAACTCTGGTCCAAACAGAGCGTCTGCTAGTCTTTGAAGTTCACTCGGAGCGTTTTTTAACCCGAAGGGCATCCTAGTGAATTCGAACAAACCGCGACCGGGTACGACAAAAGCTGTCTTTTCACAAGAGTCTTCGTCCAGGGCGATCTGCCAAAAAGCCTTAGACAAATCTATTGAGCTTATATATCTGGCTCCACCGAGTTTATCGAGTATTCGAGAAATATACGGCAAAGGGTAGCTGTCACGGATCGTCAGATTGTTAATTTTTCTGGAATCGAGGCAAAAACGTCCCGTTCCATCTTTTTTTGTGACTATTAATACTGGACTAGACCAAGGTGAACGTGAAGGACGAATGACTCCTAATTTGAGCATTTCATCTACTTCCTTATCTAATTGTTTCTGTCTAGCAGGAGAAAGAGGGTAATATCGTTGTTTAACCGGAGGACCCGTAGTAATAATTTTATGTTTTATTAAATGTGTTAACCCTAAGCCTTTCTTTTCATAAGAAATGGATTCGAATTTCTTTATAATTTTGGTAAGAGTTTTATTTTCCTTTTTGGTTAGGGAAGTAGCTGGCTGAATAGCTCTTAACTCATTGACCTGACCCATTCGCTGAGGAATTGGATCCTTTTGGAAAAGCTCCGGCGCGACTTGGAACATTTTCCAAAAATTGACCCCTAAAATAAAATTAGGAGATAGAGAAGGGACGACGTAGAAAAGTACTTTATGTGTAGTGGACTTATACGTAACAGGCAACGTCATTGTACCTAATACCTGCTGATTTGTTCCATCAGCGGTTGAAATATTGAAATCAATATTAACTAATTCATAACCCGATTGTAAGAATACTAAATGAATATCTCCTCCTAAACAGGAGATTGAAGAACCACTGTCGAGCAGTGCTTTATAAGAATTATTAAGAATAAGGATATCCGCGAAAGGTCGATTATCCCTTTCAAGCTCGGGATCCTTCGGCGGCGGTACCTCCACCTCAGAACTCGAGTCCGAAAGAAACTGATTAACTTGACGGAGCCAACTCTGCCACTCGCACTTCCTCTGCGCAAAGGAAGGCGCGTGAGCAGAGCGACTCTCATCTAGTTTTTTGAATCCCCATGTTTGACAGAAGCAACTTTCGGATTGGAATTGTTTTGTCTTCTCTTCCTACAATCCGATAGTAAATGACCTTTTAATTTACAAAAAGAACAATAAATATTGTTCTTGGTAGAATTCGGTTCAGGATGACACATCTCCTTTTCTCTATAATCATTAGAAGTATTCTTTTTAGATTGATTATTATAAAAAAAAACGAGTATTATTGTTATTAGCAGAATTGCCACTATATTGTTTATTAATAATAATTTATAATTATTATTATTATAATTATTATTATTATTTTGTTTATAATTATAATCCGTAGAACGATTATTGTAGGTACCACGATAAGAAGAGTTACGATTAGAATTGAAATTATTATTATTACTGCCCCGTGAATTGGTGAAATAATAATTTTTTTTATTATCCTTAAGTGGATTATCATTAGAAAAAGAAGAAGAATTATTTTCTAACAAATTAGACGTTGAATAAGACTCCAGTTTATTTGTAGCTTCGGTAAGTTCTGAAAATGAGTTGAAATCTCTAGATGCCAGAAGGTTGATATAAATGGGTAGTAATGCCCTCATGCATAATTGTAAAAGTTCAGAGAGTGGTAATTTAGAATCAAGCATATTATTGTGCTTCTGCATTCTTAACGTAAATTCAAAGGCTGACATACCAGCTGGTTGTTTCATAGAGAAAAGTTGTGATTTTAATTCAATCTGTCTATTATTTGTTTCGAATTGTTTTATAAGTAATATAGATAATTCATTCCAAGTCAAATCAGGTGTATAAATTGATCTGAACCATAATAATGCCAATCCATCTAAAATATCAGGAAAACATCTCACTAAATCGTCATGACGAACGTTCCTAATTCTACATTTCTCTTCTATTTCCAGTATAAAGTCTCTTACGCAACTATTACCATCAAATTTAATATTCCAATTATTAATAGTACTTGTGGATGAAGATGAAGAAGAGTTTGATTCATTATAAATAACTTTTGTATATTTAATGTAGTTTGAGCCAAATTCGCTGTCATTATCTGGGTTAACACTTATCTCATGATGCTCGATAGCTTCAGATATTTTAATAATTTTTTTATGCCTTCTGGCTTGAATCCGCATTTCTTCTAAAGTACCGTCTGGTGTTATATTCCTGGATAAAAGATCCGCAGAAAGTTCATCTTTCGATCTACTATTGATGTTGTCTATTGTAGTCGACATTTTGAAAAGTATAATTGTAAAATTCCAATAATTAAATGTAGAATGTTAATAAATTAGCTAGTAACGATAGCTACGAATATATTGCTTACCCGCAGAGCAATTATATAATTAACCGTATTTATAAGCACTTTATAGTATTTATTGTACACGACAATCTTAAAAACTTAAAGGTGTAATTACATTATGTCATTTGTTATGACAGTTGTCATTATGACAGTTGTTGTCAAAATGCAATGTTTGTTTACGATTGACATAGCCGTCTGTCAAATTGACACTTAGTATTCGTGTTGCCCGTAAGTCCGAATAACTTAACCCACAAACAAATTAAAATATATAATAATAATGTGTACAGTGTTATTATCAAGTTGGCTGCATTGTTGACAGATTGATAACTTCGCAATATTTACGTGTATACCGGAATGACATTTAAAGGTTATGTTTTATGTGAGATGCTTCGAAATAACAAAAACAATTATTGATCGATTACAAGACAAAACTATAGTAACTCCAACCCAAAACCTAGACAAATAAGAATTATACGAGCCCAGGACACAGTTGTAGGCGCCATGTTAGGGTCAATTGAATAGCCAATAGTTGGCTATTTATTAAAGGGATTTAATTATGGTGAGTGGTCGAAATGGCTTTGCCGGTTAGCACCGGACGCGCCAGGATCTGATCCCGAGGAATCCTCAGAATCAGACCCGCCAAATCGACCAGCACAGCGGTAGAGCAGAGTTCCCCCCCCTCCCAGAGCGGGGAATTATGTTCTAAGATGTCAGGCATAGGCAGGAATTACCAGGTTTTGTAAATAAAATAAGGTTAATTATAAATGGACTAACCGTATAGGTTTATTTCAAATATTGCATGTAATAGTACAGATAGGAAAGAACTTACCCCCACAGACCATAACCGAAAACTAAAGCTAAAGTAATCTGACTATTAACGCGGTCGTTTAGACGATGAGGGATCCACCCGGTGACTAAGGTTGGTGCAACGGCCCACGTCCCACGGTGATGCGAGCTGACTATATTGGTGGCAGGAATCCTCTGGCATCTGCAGCATGAGCGAATACTCTGGCGCGAGCAAATAAGGCCACTCCACGACCCACGGTGAAGTAAGCTGGCGCTGATTGCAAATGATGTCCTCTGCAGCATGAGCAAATACTCTGGCGCGAGCAAATAAGGCCACTCCACGACCCACGGTGAAGTAAGCTGGCGCTGATTGCAAATGATGTCCTCTGCAGCATGAGCAAATACTCTGGCGCGAGCAAATAAGGCTACTCCTCGTCCCACAGTGAAGTAAGCTGGCGTTGATTGCAAATAGACAGAGTCACGCACGTGTATGGTGAATTGATACACCAGGAGATTTCCTGGCGGAGATCGGGTAGAACATTATATTGGCCGGAAATCATACTAGCCCACGGTGTTTCTGGGACTAAAGGCAGGGGCGTTTACTGTCCAGTTTGAAATTTCCTATTCCTAAACAAAATACAATTCGGCCATGTGTGAACACAACATTTTTTTCCGGAGCGCGACTCGCGGGGTCGAAACCATAACGGGAACTCAAATAAACTTGTAACGGCACTATAATAACCGCCCGAACTTTACGGGAACTTCTCGAATCTATGATTTGGCACCGATGCACTTCATATTCCCCGATTATCTCGAATGCCCGACTCGACCTCCGGCGGGCCTTTCGCCCGCCGGGGGAAGTGCCACCATCCCATTTCCGCTCCTCTCTGGTGTTGCCAGGATGAAAAACAATAGACAATGCTATCGTGCCGCCTCATAGACTCCAGTTCTAACTTAAAACGATAATTAACCTATGTTTTATACATAACATTTTCCTTGGCAATATTCTAACATAGATTAGGTATTTACTTATAATTCAAATAATAAAACTTGTACAATGTGTCCTTAGAACGGGGTACCCCAGTTAGGACACATTTTCTCTAAAAAACTGTAAAAAAAAAATATATAAATTTAAAAAAAAAAAAATTTTTAAAAAGTCCGCTGGACATTACAACTGACTCAGCCTGTAGTAGCTGATATCACAACTGGCGCAGCCGATAGTAGCCCACTCCACAACTGGCTAAGAACCTGAAGACGAAATTGATCAAACAGAAGAGAGGAGAATGTTGTTGCGACAATTGAAAAAAAAAATTGTTGCATGGAGGACGCACCCAAGAAGACGCCATCACAAAGTCAAGAGGTCGTGCATTAGAGCCTGCATCCATATTGCAGTATATTGAGGGAGCAAATTTGGCATTTTCATGCTAGCATTGCATGCAGTAAGAAGAAGACGGTGGCAGCAGACCATCCACGGAAGAACTAAGCCGGAATCTGGGGCAAGGGCTCAGATTCTGTCGCTGCAGCTATTCAAGCGGGACCGGACAAAGGGCTGGATTCTGTAGCTGCAGGGAGACGGACACGGGCAATCAGCGGTCGAAAGAGACGGCTGGTGACGGAGATCCGGAAGCTGTGTGGGGAGACGCTTTGGAGCGGCGAGGTTCTGAAGCGGATTCACCCGGAAGCGCTGAGATAAGTTTTTTAATCAAAATTTGTTTCAGCTCTTATTCCCGATGGATGCGATTTGTAAAAGTCTGGGGGCATTCTGTCACAAGACAGGAGTGTGGTCCCTGTTCAAGGAGAGATTGGACCAAGCTCTCATTTTATATGATGAGAAAATTTTGTCACCTGAACGTAAAAGAGCGTTCCTCTTAAATAATCTCACCAAAGATACCTTTTCATTGCTAAGTGATTTGTGTTTTCCAAAAAAGTGTCGGAAACCTCATTTGAGGATTTGTGTAAATTTCTAGATTCCCATTGTAAGCCTATTCACAATATTTTTGAATCACGGGAAATGTTCTATAAATGTAAGCAATCGGCTAATGAATCTATTAAAGAGTTTGCCGCGAAGCTTAAAAATATTAGTTTGTCATGTAACTTTGAAGCAAGATTAGAATCGTGTTTGAAAGACATATTTATTATTGGTGTGTTCAATGAGAAAATGAAACACAAACATTTTATGGAAGGTAAGCAAGTCATTTCTAGAATGCGTAAATTTAGCTTCCACTTGGGAACATGTTTTAAGTATGGAAAGTGCTAAGTCGAATTTAAATGCAGTTCATAATTTCGATAAATCTAGGCAGGTAAGCCGTTACAAGGATTGTAAAGTGCGTAGTAAATCACCCCATAAGATAAATAATTCAATGTCATGTTTTATTTGTGGTAGGAATAATCATTTGCAAAAAGATTGTTGGCACAAGAAGTTACAATGTAATATTTGTAAGAAGGTAGGTCACACTAGCTCGACTTGTAAAAATAAATCAAGTAGTAAATATTCACGCTCTCCTAGTAAGAAGCGCGATAGTACTGTTAATACCGTGTCGCAAGGTAATAATAATGATCCTACGTTTTTAAATTTATGCGTAGATAATATTATTTTGAAGGTTATGGTCGATACGGGAGCCAGCATAAATGCGATTCCGTACGAAATGTTTAGTAGGTATTTTAGTGAAAAGGAATTCCTTGTGTGCGATATAAAATTGTTCGGGTATGATAATAAATCATTAAAAGTTTTGGGTAAAATTATATGTAACGTGGAATTTAAAAATAAATGTGTGCCGACCGAATTTATAATAATCAATAATGGTAGTTCATGTATTGTAGGTAGAAATTTTCGGTAGGTAGAGTGTTTCGATATTACATTAAACGGAATTAATCTGGTGAACAATAGTGTTACGGATAATAATATTCGCGGGATGTTCAAATTAAAATATCCTAATGTGTTTTCGGATAAACCGGGTAGATTGAAAAATTACGAAGCTAATATTGAGGTTAGGTCGGATTTTAAACCAAAGTTCGTTAACCCGAGACCCATTCCGTATTGTTTGCGGGAGCAAGTGAAAATTGAATTGTTAAAAATGGTGAATTTTTTTTTTTTTTTTACAGTGAATACCGCACAAGAATCTCAACTGCTCCCGTCTGGAGCCAGTGAGACTATGGCATCCCCAATTGGGGTATGTTGTGAGGCTGAATGTAGTGGGGAGGGGAAGGAGGTGGGGAAGAGGAAGGTTGGGAAGTACCTGGCTATTCAGATCTGGTCACCAAACACGGCTAAAGCCATTTTCAAGCAACGTTTCAATTCTGAATGGTGGTCTTACACCAGGGCGATACTGATAGTATCTTCCACTCTGGAACATGCTGCAAATATACTATATATTATTTTAAATGAATTAATTGTGAAATATCACAAATTAATCAAATAACATTTATTTGCGCATGCCGGGTTCGAACCCGCGACCTCCGGATTGTGAGTCAAGAGTCTTACCCACTGGACTACGGAGGTCGTCAAATGAGGACATTATTGAGAAAGTTGAAATTAGTGAAATGGCGAGTCCAATTGTTATTTAAAAAAAAAAGATGGTACGATTAGGATTTGTACAGATTTCAAAAACACTTTGAATCCAATGTTGGCACCTTTAAAATTTCCGTTGCCTAGAGTAGAAGATTTAATTTCTTCGTTAAATGGCGTGAAACATTTCGCGAAAATTGATTTTAAAAATGCTTTTTCTCAGATTGCTTTGAATGAAAGTTCAAAAAAACTATGTGTTATTTCAACTCACATAGGTCTGTTTGCGTATAAAGTGTTTCCTTTTGGGCTAACAACTAGTCCTGTGATTTTTATGCAAGTCATAGCAACTATCGTCGGTGGTTTAAAAAATGTGCGTGTGTTTTTAGATGATATATTATTATTTGGTAATTCGAAAGAAGAATTAAATTCGGTATGTGACGCGGTAGTTAAGAAATTAAATGATCATGGACTGACCGTAAATGACCAAAAATGTTATTTTTATGTACCGGAAATTGAATACTTAGGTTTTAAAATCTCTCAGGAAGGTATAAAGCCGCTAGAAAGTAAAATTGAAGCAATTAAGAATTTGGCAGTTCCGAGGAATGTGTCAGAACTGAGAAGTTTGTTGGGAGTAATCTCATATTATAGAATGTTTTTACGGAATATATCGGACACTCTGTCACCACTCTATAATTTATTAAAAAAGGGAACCGTATTTTCGTGGTCGGAAGAATGTACTGATGCTTTTAATTTTGTAAAAAAACAATTGATGTCAGAAAAAATTCTAGTACACTTCAATCCCAGTATCCCTTTGAAACTCATTACGAAAGCCAGTAATATCGGAATTTCAGCAATGCTTTGTCACAAGTATGATAACGGGATAGAACGCCCAATAGCATTTGCAAGTAGGACTTTATCGGAAACCGAACGGAAATATTCAATTTTGGATAAAGAAGCGTGTGCAATCATATTTGGTTTGAAAAAATTCTTTCAATACTTGTATGGAAATAAATTCATTCTGTCGTGCGACAATAAACCGCTTATACATATTCTAGATACAAATAAGCAGGTACCTATTCTTGCAGCGAACAGATTACAACGTTACGCTTTAATTTTGCAATCATTTAATTATACTATAGAGTACATCAAGTCGGACGACAATAAAGCAGATTTCTTGTCAATATTACCGATGCAACGGAGTAATAATAATATCGAGGAATACTAAGATAACCATTATTTCTTGGATATAATTAACGACACGGATATCGATAGTTTGGAAATAGAACTGTTAATTAATATTTCTGTTGAAATGGAAATAAATCCGGAAATATTTAAACGGAGTTCGGAAAAGGATTTACTTTTATCAAAAATTGCCAATGATTTGAATACAGGGTGGCCTGAAAAAAAAACTTTAATTCAGATTTATTAAAATTTTGGCATATTAGAGATAAGTTATCAACTCATGATGCATGTTTGTTTTATGATAGTAAACTGGTAGTACCAATGAATTAAAAGAATCAGTTTTGAGATTTATTATATTAATTGTTTTTGTGTTTAATTCGTAGAACTCCATTTTAATTTAAAAAAAAAAAAAAAAAAAATTGAGATTTATTCACCGTTCGCACCTAGGTATAGTGAAATCGAAAAGTTTGGCTAGAAATTATTTTTTCTGGTTAGGTATAAATGCTAATATTGAGAAAGAGGTAAAACAGTGTACTAGGTGTGCAGTATGTTTACCTACTCCTTCCAAGGTGCAATTGGCGAGTTGGCCAGTGAATAATTTAGTTTGGAATCGGATTCATATAGACCATCTAGGTCCTTTCGGTAATTTAAATTTTTTTGTGGTGGTAGACGCTACCACAAAGTGGGTGGATTGTCAAATAGTACCTACGGTAGATTCAGTTAGTGCAATCAAAATATTAAAGAAAATGTTTTCTAACTTTGGTATACCGGAAAAAATTGTTAGTGATAATGGAACAGCTTTGACGTCAGCTTCATTTCAGGAATTTTATCGTGAATTTAATATTGAACATGTGACGTCAGCAGTTCAGCACCCGGCTTCGAATGGTTTGGCAGAAAATGCTGTCAAAACAGTTAAAAAATATATTAGTGAATAACAGATTTCCAAGGGATCTGGACGATAAATTACTGTCATTTTTAATTGATATTAGGAATACACCTTCGTTGTGTACGGGAATTGAACCTAGTGTATTGATGTTAGGAAGAAAAATTCGTTCAATTTTTAATACGGTTGTTCCAAAAATGAATAATGACAAGTGTAGTGACTTTAAAAAAATTTATGATAAAGTTAAAAATACAATGGTAACTAGTCAAAACAGTCAAAAAAAATATTACGGGGGAAGAAAATTTAAAAAATTCTTTGAATTGGGATCGAAAGTTTTGATCAAAGATTTTAGAAATAAAAAGAATAATTGGATTTAGGGTACAATTATCAAAAGATTAGGGAGTAGAACCTATATGGTTAAGATACATTCAACAGGCCAGGTTTGGAAAAGACACCACGATCAGCTTTCTGATAGAAAGGTTAGGTGGGGGGAGAGTGACTATTATCCTGATAATTTGTTGGACTTTGGTCCACTCTCAGATGTGGACAGGACCATGACTAATTCCCCTGTTCTTTGCAGGTCGCAGCCACCATGGGAGGGGAGACTGCGCTCCAGACCTCAACCAGGCCCACGCTACCCAAAGTGAAATAAGGAAAAAAAATTCAAATAAAATAAGTTTGTATAATTACATGTTAGAGAAAAATAATGTATATATATAATAAAATATGTAGAAATTTAAAATTGTATAAGTTAGGTAAATATATATTTATCATGTAATTATTGTTTAAGTGTAATGTCTGTGTGAATTGTATGAGTGCGAGCGAGATAGCATGCTTGCGCGAATCTATATAACGCGATGCGTGTTAGATCTGTCCTCTTTTGCGTTAGGCAGCTCCACAATAAATACTAGTACAGTACCGTTACTCTCTTTTCATTTGAGTACTACCCACCATAATTCGTCAACACTATGAAGTCCGCTGGACATTACAACTGACTCAGCCTGTAGTAGCTGATATGTGTAATAATAAGTGTACAGTGTAATAATAGATAATAGGTACAATGTAATAATAAGTGTAAAGTTTGTGAGAAATATAAACTGATATAAAATTAAATAAATAGAGTTTTTACATCAGTATGGTTCACCCATATTTTTAAGTCTTTTATGTAATGCGGAAGTTTAGTTGCAACTTGAATATTTTTTGGTAAAAGGTTAAAAGTGCGAGGTCCAATAAAACTACTGTGAGTTTGCATTTGTTTTCTGTTTGTTTGAGGGGTATAGAATACATTATTATTTCTAATGTTTGTTCTGTTTTCATTTTTTTCGAATTTGTTAATGTTTTTATAGATATATTTCATAGTTTTCAGTATAAATAGTTTATGGAGACTGAATAGTTGGTCTTACAATAGATGTCAATTTTAACTGGTCAAATCATATTGAAAATGTATGTAATAGATTAAGATCCATATTAGGGAAATTTTACCACCTAAAAAACTTTGTTGATAAAAATATATTATACTGTATATACAACGCATTAACAGAATCAATTATATGATACGGATTAACGTACAAAACGTACTTAAATAAAATAGAACAATTACAAATCCGTTTCCTAAAATTGATATCAGGCAACCCGTAACGCTTCCCCCGTAACGCGAACCCCCTCCCGAGTTCCCCTCCCCCCTCCCCTTCCCTTCCCGCGTTCTCCTTCCGCCTTCCCTCTTCCCTTTCCAGCTCCCTCATCCCGCCAACCCTCCTCCTGCGTCCCATATGGTCCCGGCATGCATTGCTATGCCATTTAATAAAGAAATTGTTTCTCCCTGAGTGTCTTTTCCCATTCGTCCCGTTCCCCTTCCGCCTCCCCTTCTTCTCCTGCGTCCTCTTCCCCTCTCGCGTTCCCACTCCGTCACCTCCATCTTCCCTCTCCTCACTCCACTCCTCCCTCCCTTCCCCGTCCCGCGAACCCCCCTCCCGAGTTCCCCTCCCCCCTCCCCCCTCCTGCGTTTTCCTATCACCTTCCCCACCTTCCCTCTTCCCTTTCCCGCTCCCTCGTCCCGCCAACCCTCCACCCGCGTTCCTTATATTCAATCCCAGTACATTCAGTTTTTAAACAGCCCGCGTGCCACCTTTTACAATTTTTATTCAAATTTCCATTTTTCATGTATATTAAATTTGGTACCTAACATAGGTACCTATTTAAAATATCTGAAATTCTTGATTCGATTCAAAATATTAGGGGAGTACCTACTTTAAATAAATTTTTCAACTTTTCAAAAATAGAATCCTGATTGAACAATCATTCATTGTTTTGCAAAATGTCATTCTCTAACACCCGAACTGTCAAACGTGCGATGTTTTCTGTTATTATCTAATTTTTTGCGCAATTTTCTTAATTTTTCTCTCCGTAAGAACCATCCTCGCACTTCAAGGAATATTCTAAAAAAAGAATTAGCGAAATCGGTTCAGCCGATCTCGAGATTTGCGCTTACCAACACATTTAGCGATTCATTTTTATATTATAGATAAATCTCAAAATGTATACGGTGATAGAACAAAGAGGCATAAAATTCCGAAAATATTTAACGCATTTACCTGAAAATATTAAAAATGAGACATCTTATTCAAATATCAAAAAAAAGTTAAATCATTCTATCTCCATAGAACATGAAAGCAAATTATATTGTATACAAATACCCAGATCGAATATTGATCAAATTTTTGGTAATTACTATCATACACTGTATTCATAAACATCATAATAATTAGTATTTTAGATTTTTACACAGTTATTACTATGTAAAACATAAAAGTATAATAGTATTAATTAAATAGGAAAAATGTGATTTCTTACAATCAAACTGATTGATCAGCTTTGTAAGATTTTAAAGATAAATATTGTAAAATTTAAAAAAAACTGAATAAACATACTTAAAAAAAGTTTAGATTCTTTGTATAAAGCATCTGTCGAAAATGTTTTATTTCTATTGTACATAACTTTGATAATATAATTTTGAGTTGTTTGTAAAGGTTTTATAAAAGCATCAAGCGCACCACCCCATCCTATTATTCCGTACATGACTGAAGATTTCACCAGACAAAAATAAATCATTTTTGATTTGTCAATATTGAAAATGATTTTTTTCTGGTGCAATCTTCACTCATGTATGGAATAATAGGAAGGGGTGGTTTTTTTCCTTCCCAGAACTCTCCGCTCCTTCCTTTCCTTAAAAAAACCCTCCATACAGCATCCCTGAAGATGACATAGGCCCTGAGGCAGTGGCGTGGCTAGCATGGGTGGCACCCGGGGCGGAAGTCACCCCCCCGGGGCCTAGTGTCACCCCCCCCCCCCCCTATGATATGCAATATCTTGGTCGAGTGGCACCCCCCCTTCGGGTGGCACCCGGGGCGGTCCGCCCCCACCACCCCCCCTCGCTATGCTACTGCCCTGAGGGAAATCATTTTCCTCAGGGCCTCCTGTGTGGAGCTCATGTAAAAAAAAAAAAAAAAAACACAACAAAATTTGAGCTTTAGATTTATATCACCAGCTGTAACTGAGAATCGAGATTAATCGTCGATAATGAATGCAGCAAGCGAGACATCACCATTCAACGCCGAAGCAATACACCGCAACGCATAAATAAACCAATCCCATCACTAGTCAGTATTGTCTAATCTATGCTCCGCACTCTATCTATTATCTATGGACGTGCCGTGACCATAGATATACGATGTGTTTGACATCCTCTTCCTTCATTCCTCCCCTAGATCTCGGAAAATTTCCCGAAATTTAGGCGAGAACAATATTTTCTAGGGAAATTATGAAATGTTGACAACGTGAGGTCAAATTCCGGGAAAATTTCAAATATTCTGAGGAAATTTATGAAATTCTTTTGTCATCCACCCCCTTCCCTTCTCCCCAGGATTGTTGGGAATTATCTAGCCCCCACCCCACCCTCCCTACCCATGGATATGCATTAGAAGTATTGTTGTTTATGGAATTTGCATTTAGATCAGGATTGAAAGTAGTCCTGAGTCGGTCGTGAATAACCCGCTCATTGAAACCCGCTCACGGACCACAAAAGAGCGAGCGGGTCATTTTTACGTCAGCACCCGGGTCTCGCGACCCACTTCTCGCAACCGCTCTACTACTGCTACCTGGGTTTCGGGTGCGAAAGTGGCGGGGCGAGCGACGATAGATAGGTGTAATATGAGAGAGCGAGCGGGTTGTCAATATCCGGGTTTCGCCACCTTCTCTCTCGACTCAGGTAGTAGAAAGTAGCTGGGTGAAGCGTAATCGAGTTTCATATTTTGTGTCGCGAAAAGAGCGGGTCTTCGCGACCCGCTCATGACGCCAGTGTGTCGTGAGCGACCCGGGTCGTGTAAAACGATCGATCGACCCAGGACTAATTGAAAGCATTGCTGTTAGTTGAATTGGAGTTAGAAAAGACGGAGTTTTGAGGAAATAGAGAGCTGATGTTACCATTTGGGAACAAGAGCTGGGAGTTATGGCCAAATTGATCATATCCAGGGGTTTTAATTGGATGAGAAGCTTGTTTTGTCATTACAGTTTTCTTGTAAGACAAGTTTGAAGGAGCACTAATTTGGGGTTGAGAGGCAACTTCAGCAAAAGATTTTTTAGAAGGAGCTATTAATTTGGAGGCATAGAAGTATGAAACGCTATTGGAGGCCATATAACTTTTTATGTTTTTTTGGTGAGAAAGTTCGGGGCAGGATGGATGAGTGGCTGTGTGCGAGCCTGAACAATTGACGCAAGTGGGGGAATTGGAAGGGGAGGAGCATTGGTCTGCTAAATGATTTTCTGCACATTTAAAGCAGCGGGGAGAGGAGCGGCACGATTGTTTAGAATGGCCAAACCGACAACAATTAAAGCATTGGATTGTCGGGTACGAATAAATTTCCACCGGGAGAGAGTTGTGAAATAAATAAACGTGAGAGGGAAGGGACTCTCCTTCAAATGTCAGAACTACAGTTTGAGAGAGTTTCCAAACTACAGACTCAGATGATCGATCTTTGAAATTAAGACGCCTAGTCTTAATAACTTTTCCTGAAGATGCTGGAATAATGAGTTCCGAGATAAGCTCTTCTTCAGATAGGTCTACATGAATACCTCTAACGAGACCCAAGCGAGAGATATTGAAAGAAGGGATATAGGCTTTAAATTTTTTTGCAGAGAGGGAGTCGATGGAATTTATGATACCACCTGGGGAAATGCCAAGTGGTTTTTTTTCCAATGAATTTACCAAATTCAAGGGGATGTATAGAGTGGCCAGGAGAGTTGTTTTGAACATAAACTATGAAGGGAGCTTTTGCTGAAGTCGGATACAAAGAAAGAGGAGAAGCTACAGGAACTGAGACCTGTGAAGAATCAGTTTTTGGAAGGTCGCAAACTTTCCTCTTTTTTGGAGTAGAGGATGGAACTTGAAGGTCTGTTATCTCTACCTCACTACCAATGTCAAAATTTGAAGGGTCAGGGGGAGCGGGATCAGGGGGTTTCTTCCCCATGGCAAAGGCCATTGGGGCAAAAGGATATAAAACAAAAATAAAGGTAATTATCGGTTCGAACTGGCCACGCTTATTACGAATAATTTTTAGAAAAAAACTTTAGATTCGCCTTAATTACTATAAAAGGAAACTTTTTGACTTTGGGGCGGCGGAAAATAATGCATTTTAATTTTCAATTGCATAAAACCATAATTCACTTCGCGAACCGACACAGCGAAAATCCGCGGCCGTACCCATAAATAAACCAATCCCACCGTACCTGTCACTGTTATGTTGGTATCCTTGATAAATTAACAAGAGCTAATACGACTGTAGCCGACTTTATGGGATACCTCAGCTCAGAGGAGACTCAGAGATCGGGAGACAGTTGGCGAGGACAAATCGACTTTTTGGTGGCTTGCGCTAACAGAAAGTAGAGAATTCCAAAGGAAGTGCTGAACGGAGGGGACTGAAGCTTTCTGGTGCCCAAAGCAACCAATTCAAATCTAATTCTTCTTTTGACATTTTTCAGACATGACTGACAAGGCGAAAGCACGCAGGAACCCCGTCGGGCTCATGGCCTTCGACTGCCCGCCAGGAGCAATCGCCGCCATGGTCAACACCAGGACAGGAAAAGTGGAGTTTGAGTTCGCAGACTCCGCCGAAGTCCCCGCCACTCATACCGATACCCTCTCATCCCCCATCCCGGGGCCCAGCCCTGCATCAGTTATCCATTCCTCCCCCATCCCGGGGCCCAGCTCAACACCAATGGAGCCGGAATGGCAGAGAGCGCCTGCTGCCAAGCGGTGCCACTCCCCTCCCATCCAACCCACGTCCAACTCGTGCCTGTCTCTAGAGAACAGGTTCGATGCCCTCCCTGAGGTCGGAGACGGCGACGCCTCCACACACGTCGTCCCACCGCACAAGAGACGCCCGACAGAGCGCCAAACAGGGACCAAGCCCCACCAACGGGCTGCAGCAACAAGACCAGTTCGCAAGAGCTCGAGAGTGCCACCGGTGATCATGACTCTGGGGAGCATGACACATGGCGATGTCACAAATGAAATCAGGAAGCACATCGGCAGTGCGACCTTCGATTTCCACTACAACAAAGGAGGCACCATCAGCGTCAACGTGAGCTCTGTTGAGGCTCACAACAAACTCACCAGCGCCCTACGTCGGGAGGCCAAGCCCTTCCACACGTTTTCCACCGAGGCCGACAAAATCAAGAAGACCGTCATCAGAGGTCTTCCTAAACTGACCGCAGAAGAGATCTGCAATGACCTGAGGGATCAGGGCTTTCCACCGAAGGCCATCATCGAGATGAAGACCCCAGGGTCTGAATACCCCCTGTATCTGGCCCACTTCAGCCGCGAGACCAACATGGGACAGCTGAGAGCGACCGTGAGATTTATCTGCTTCTGTAGAATCTCAATGAGAAAATACAGGAGCAACCACCTACAACACGGCACGCAGTGCCACAGGTGCCAGAAGTTCGGCCACGGCTCCCGAAACTTCGCCCATCCCGCCCGCTGCGTAAAGTGCGAGGGACCACACGCAACAGCTGACTGTGAGAAGGTCACACGTGATCTACTGGCCGCCTGCTGCAACTGCGGAGGCCCTCACTCCGCTAATTTCAGCGGATGCCCGAAGAGGATGGAGTACGTAGCCACCCTCCAACTCAGAGCCAAAGAGAACGCCTCTCAGAGGGAGACAGGGCCGCGCCAGAACACCGAAACGCGCCAGCCATCAACATCGGGCAACACAGGCGGCCGAAGGACCTACTCGGAAGCAGCGGAGGGCAACCCTAGCACTTCCCAACAACAAGAAGGGCGTCGTGGGCCAGATGCCGACACCCAGAACTCCCAATCCAACACCTCTGATGACGAGGAAATCATGTCTCTCCTACGCGGCCTCATCAAAGTCCGTGGAAGGCTGGCAGCCTGCGCGTCCAGGGACGACAAACTACTCATCCTCATGGAGCTCCTGACAACCACCATCGATGTCTAAACTCCATCCCAACCTCCCGGACCTTCCGCATCCCGGACCTACCCCAATCCCTACACTGGACACGGTAATTCACCTGGCGCTAAAATTCCTTCCATTCCATCTTGCAGAATTTTCAGGGGTGCCACAAAACAAAATATTTACATTCAGTAAAGTTAAATGTAAAATTCCAGAAAAAGTTCAGAACTTATGTTCCCCCATTTTCTTTGAAAATTTGTGAGGTTTTTATCCAGTAAAGACTTTTTTCCTCACGATAACACTAATGTAAAGTAAATTCAGTCAAATAAATAATCACCTTCAGAAGGTAATAGTTATAAGGCCGAATGAGCCGTAAAACTACTCAGTTAGAACATGAAAGGGCATTGCAAAGCCCTAGCTAGTTAGAGGATTACGAAAGAATCCGTAGAATAAAAAAAAAAAAAGTGGGATACCTACATGAAATACCGCGAAATTATGAAAACACAGCAGAATTATTATGTTAACAAACCTCTATTCGTATATATTTGTTATTACGAATTTGAGAGTATTAAATGAATAAAGGCCAAGTTTTTTTACATTGAAAAAATTTTTTTTACAAATTATTTTAAGTAAAAAAAAAACGCCGCGTTTTTTTTTTACTTAAAAAAATAATTTTCAATGTAAAAAAAAAATTTCCATGTAAAAAAAAAAATTTCGAAATGAAAAAAAAAAATTTTAAAGTTAAAAAAACTTGTTTGAAAACCTATTGTACATTTAAAACACAGAGAACTCCAGTCCAATTTTTTTTAATGAATAAAGACCTTCAAACTTAAATAACTGCATTTTTATTTTTATAGTTTGTTTTAATAGTTAAAATAATTGTCAAAGTTTTAATTTTTCTAGACCCTCAGAAACGCACCATATCTATGGTGGATTGTGTGACGTCTTCACCCACCGATAGTTTATTTAGTTTCAGGTTGTCACTTTGAATCAGTGATGTTATGTCGAGGGAAATTTCCCTAGATCTAGGGGAGAAAAATATTTTTTAGGGATAAGGGAAATCAGGACAAAATCTAGGGAAATTTCGAACTCTGGCAAAATTTTTATTACATATGACAATATTACTGGTATTATTTATATATATACATATATAAATATATTTTTTTTGGAATTCCCATTAATCTTAATTATTGTTCATGTACTTACCATGCAATGTTATTTTTAACACTGACAACTCAAAATGATATTATATGTATCTAAAAAGATAAAAGGGACCTCTGAAAAAAAAATATTATGTTTTAAGTTCTGTTTTTTCGGTGATTGCGGTTGATTTTTATTTCGCAAAGTGTTTTTTTTTTCTTTGGAATTCAGTTTCTAATTCAGTGGTGAGTGTATTCGTACTTCAAATTATTACTTCACATAGCAAAAAGTGTTTTATTTGGAAAATCACAGTATTATAAGTTTATTTACCAAGTTCCGATATCTTTCCAATTAATTAATCATATTAATAAACATATATTATAACAGGATTAGTGTTACACAATCAGGTGGCTACGTAGGTAATTGCGTAAATGTGAAATTCTAGGGAAATTTCACTTCGAAATCTAGGGAAATAATTTTTTTGGGCAGAGCATCCCTGATTTTGAATGTAAGAAAATGGCGGAATAAAATATAGGATGGCTCGATGACTTTTGTGGGAGAAATTGAGGCGTTTTTTAATTCAAGATTAACTGCTTTTAATATATATAAAATTTAATATTAAATTAATTAACTTAAATTAATTAACTTTTAATATTAAATTAATTAACTTAAATTAATTAACTTTTAATATTAAATTGTAAAATATGGGAAAAATAAAGGAATAAAAAAAAATATATATATAGAAAAGCATTGGTAAAATGTCCACATTTCACCGCTACTGTTATTGTATTTTAACAAAGTGCAATATAAAAACAATAAATCATCTTTTTCATTGCAAATACAAGTGACAGCGTAAGCCTCGAATTTTGTGTTCAGGCGTGACTGTAGGTACATTGTTTTATGTATAACACATACAGAAACACTGGTATTTATAAGACACTGATCATGACGATTGTGTAATAACTTGTATAAAAAGCCCCTAATACTAAAAACAATTTGAAAATACATAAACCAAATGTCAAATATGACACGACTTTAACCTCAAATAGGCAAAATTTATTGCAGATTATCGAGGAGAGGTTTAAAAATGCACTTTTTAATAATTTTTGAAAAACTGCGTTTAATATTATGAAATAAAACTTATATATTCAGAATCAGCGTTTATTGGTCTATATGAACATATTTTTTTAAAGACATAATATTTTTCACTGGAGTTCCTTATTGGTTTCAGAATATTTTTGTTTTTGAGGTGTTATGGGCATATTAGACGTTTCAATTCTGCCTCGCAATTAGGTTGTAGATACCAAATTGCACCGTGTAAACAAGACATTGAATGTTTCCATGTCATTGCGCGTCATCTTTCCACCGCATTGAAAATATTCAACTTGTTTAATATTTTCAATGCGATTGGTTCTGTTGTCCTTCGTGCGCATGCGCGAATGCGGCGTTGCATGCGCGCGCAGCACTGTGCGCGCGTATTGAATTGTCAAACTGTGACTGTTTATTTTGTAGTGAGTTGTCAACATAGAAAATGGTTTTTAAATGGAGGGAAGAGCATACGCCTCTGTTCTTAGAGCACTTTAAGAACTATCCAAGCCTGTGGAACATTAAATCAGAGGGATATAATTCCCGCGCGCACGACCTGTTTCGAAGACATTCTAAACTCTATGACAGCAATGTGATTGTATGGTCCACTTCTGTCAAGTACGTCTAAACAGCACACCCTTTCAATTATACGCCGTTCAACCAAATCGCATCAATGTGGTTGACGTATGTAATATCGCCATTACGCCGTGTTGCGCTACCTACCTCCTTTAGCCAACGTTTCGGACAGCGTTGCAGTGTCCATCATCAGGGCAGATCCGACAGGTGTGAGATGAAAAACGTATCTGGTTTCAGAGTATTTTTTTTAAATTCAATTATATCAATTTAATTTTAGTAATTTCATTTTATTGTCTCTACGCGTTAATTTCTTCCTTCCGGTTTTATGGTTTCCGGTAGCGTTTCGCCACACAGACCTGAAGTCGGCTACAGTCGTATTTAGCCTTTGGGGATTGGTATATTTATGTATCTAGCTCTTGTTTGTAGACAACACAACAGTGAAGTGAATTTTGATTTTACGCAATTGAAAATTAAAATGCATTGTTTGCCGCCGCCCTAAAGCAAAAATGTTTCCTTTTATAGTAATTAAGGCGAATCTAAAGTTTTTTTCTAAAAATTATTCGTAATAAGCGTGGCCAGTCCGAATCGATATTTACCAATAGTTCAATTTTGGGTCGAAGTAAAAACTTTTAGAAATTCTTCCGGTGACAACATATACCAAGCTATAAGTACTCTTGCTTTAACTTGCCTTTCACTGCCACATTCTAATGCAGAGGTAGAGAGGTTATCTCTCAGATGAATTTAGTTTAAAAAAATAAGCAAAGAAACCGAATGAGTTTGACAACTCTTAACCCAATTAGAGACTCCCTCAGGAAAAGTGGTAAATGCTGCTATAACTGTGTTTTGCCTAAAGATGTACACCGGGCATAAAATGGGTACCCCTGAAAAATATTCAAAATCACTGAAAGATTCTGAACCCCAGCCATCGACGTCTTCTGATCTTCCTCTTTAAATGATTAAGGTTTAATTTATTTTTTTATTCAATAACGTATATAAGATATTTTCTACTATTTTGTTGGATTTAATGGAAATAAAAACGATTGTCAGATTTTGTCATTTTATTGTAACTTATCTATCTGCTATAACGTTTAGCTACTTCTAGGACTCCAGATACTAATATCTACAGCCTCTATGTCGGACGAATATCTACAGCTCATATGTTGAACTAATATCTACGAACTTCAGAGTGTTGACTAATATCTACAGAGCGTAGGTTGAACTAATATCTACAGAGCGTAGGTTGGATTAATCAGCTAAATGTGTCCGATAGTCCGATATTAGGGATTTTTACATTAAGTTTTTTAAACTGCATTCGCAATATTACGTTATTCCAATATGCTATAAATAATTGCAAATCCAACCTCTGCCAGTGCTGTAGATATTCGTCAACACTTTAGTTCTCATAGATATTCGTCAATAGTTTGAGCTGTAGATATTCGTCAACACTTTGGTTCTCATAGATATTAGTTCGATTTTTTCAGTTTTTGGAATTCCTGTAGATATTAGTAGACGCCTCCACTTCTAGCAACTTTTTGGGGTAAAAAAAAACTGGCAATCTAGCAACATTTTGTAAGAATAGCAATAGCAAAGCTGGCAAAGTTGGCAACACTGGGGCTAGCTGATTGAGTATTGAGTGCGTGCGAGACAATTTCTACGCGTAGTTCCGATTTCCGATTTCATATTTTCGTCACAAAGTTGCTCATATTCACTACACCTAATAAAATAACGTTTATTTTAAATATTTTTTACCAAATTGTCTTTACGGTACCACCGTAAATCGTCAGTTTTTTAGTGGAATATCCAAGTGTCCCAAAATGGCTACCAAACGTCCATCAAACGTCTGCTCAAGTATGTACAGTTTTTCAGAGGATAGTGATTGTTCAGACGAAGATAGTAACGTGCATCATCGGCAACCTTTGAATGATTCTAAAAGGGCTCGCTATCAGTCGTCCGTTCGCGAAAGAAACAGTAAGGTACGTAGATTACAACATGTTTCGTCATCGTGTGACGAGAATGCTCCCATTACACATGGCGACAGCAACATCGCGGGCAATGAGAGGGAGGGCACGCACTACAAGAAGCAGGCGTGCAATTCCAGGAATGCCATTTTAGCCAGAGAGAACAGGCTCAAGAAGAAATTATACCTGGACGGTCTGGAAGGCCAAATATCTACTCTAAAGACGCAAAACAGGAAAATGAAAATAACCTTGGGTACCCAGTCCAGTTACATCACCGATATGGAATCTGAATTGAACTACCTGCGGAGTGTCTTGGCCAATTCTAAAGAGATCAGCCTTCTTTTGAATGCGGTACACACTCACACAGGCCTGCCTGTAAGTACTTCTCTTCGAAATAATAATTGTGATTTTGTCTGTGAAGAAAGAAACCAGGTTTCGGCAAAGAGAATGCCCATTGCGCGTAAGACAGCATGGTCTTACGAGAATGCTCACGAAGACGTGATGCCTGGAAATGAGCCGAGGGATATCCCCACGCCTCCCACTTCCGTGTGTTCCGCCGCTTCTCCCTCTTACCATGTAGATTCCCCGATGTCTCCGTTCAACCTCGACGTTACATCTTATTTCTCCGATGATGACCTGCCCATTGCTCTGAACGATGTGGGGCTATCTCCTTTCACGTCTGTGGATGACTTGATGTCCAACCAGCCTCTGCCACGCATCGATGAATACCCAACAGAATCCATTAAAAGCGCCGAGAATGCATTCCTGGATCACAATTATTCTTCAAAACTATTCACAGAGACAAACGAACCCGAAACTGGCCACTTTGGAGTTTGCTTGCACATCTCAAATAAGAAAGTATCTCTGGAATTCTGTTCCCAGTGCAACAAGAAGGCCACGGCCAACTGGGAGTCTGCCGCGTGCTGAAGGACTGCTACACCATTGTTGCATAATGAACCCTGCAGCATCAAGGAAACAGTAGAAGAAAGAAGAACTTGTGTATAAGAACAGTAAATTGTCCGTATCGACTTTATATATCTTTATTACAATAGAGTTAACTCTTTCAAAACTTTACTAATCAAAGAATAATTTTTATTCTAAGTGCTTTAAACAAAGGACAGAAGCCTCAATCAATGACTTTTGATTAATAGATCTAAAGCAAAGCGGTGCCTGGAACAGCCAAAAGCACCAGTAGTTCAAAGGAAACTAATCTTTACCCTTCATCTGTTTATTTTTTCCAATCTACTCTTACTTTTGGGTTTCCAGCATGTCTGAGCTAACCAGTGAATATTTCCTTGTGTGAACCCCTGTATTATCTTGTTGAATAATTTCAGGCATTGCGGCGGGGCTGGTTGTTCACCACCGAGCCTCAGGTTCAGTCCCCGGATAAGCCAAGGTGGAGTAAACTTATACTGTTACAAGCGTCGCATTTTAATATTACACACTTATTTAACTTTTATATTAATCTTACCTTACTAATATTAACCTAGTTTTAAAGTGTGGTTTTATTGGATTATGACTAGAGATAACTTAATTAATAGACATTAGAATGCGACGCTTCTTTAGATGAGATATATTGTATTCCGTACACCTGTTATTTGATGGAGATGATTTGCTTTCAGTGGAGAGTCTGGGCCGCCAACAACATGCTCCTCCATTTCTCCCCACTTACGGTTAAGTATGACGTATCGCCTGTACTTTACTAATTCCCATCAGATGCCTCATTCCATAAGTTATTCTGAATGGAGCATAATTCTCGCTCGTAGTTCATACTTCCGAATAGGATCTGTCTGTTGCATGTATTAATCAAATCTAAGAGTTTTTAATCATAACTCGGTTTATTATTAATTTATTTGTTACCAATCATCTAGTTTTATTAGGTTATTAAGAAGAAAAAATGTATGATTAAAAACAGAATAAAATAAACATTTTGAAACCGTCTTAAATTTATTTAGTTCCCATCTTACGAAGAAATACTATACACTGTTTTATGTTTCAGCTCTGGTCTGCCCGGCTGAGTGTAGAGGTCGACACTGCAGAGGATTGTTAATTGGTGCCAGCGAGTGGCTACTCGACACCAGTAATCTTTTCTGGACACTCCAGAACTGAGTGGTGTAATGTGTGCAGCAAAGTACTTAATGTTACGGATATCATTAAAGCTAGCTTCAAAATTAAAAATGCACTGTGACGATGGTGTCGATTATATTGTCCCTGTCTGTTAGGTTTATAAAGAAACAGTTATTTTGAAGACTAAATATGGAAACAGTTGGGCATACATGATTTCATCTGATGCTGTCCTTACATAGTGCGTTTTTGTAACTGTGTGTACGCATACATTAATCAGTTTCAGATGGATTCACTTGGTGTTGATTAATGATTTAAGCAAGTGGCTGATACATATTTTGAAAGGTTAACTATAGCTTTAGCTCAGTGTCTACTGGTGGCTCTCTGATGTATTATTTATTATTCAATTAACCCTTGGCGGAACTTTTGACTTCTTTTTTTTTACTTCAAAATTTTTGAACTGACTTACCAAAATGTCGGTAAATATGATGTTATTCAAAATTTTGACAATGGCAACCCATTTGGTAGAATTAGGGTGGGTTTCTTCATTTACCGAGAATGCTAATTGTAAAAATAAACAATCGAAATTTAAAATTTAAACGAATTTTCTATGCATTTGACCGTTTACTTTTGCATTGCATTTAGCATTCTCGGTAAATGAAGAAACCCACCATTAGTTACTTCAAAATACACGGTGTCCGGAAACTCGTAGTACAAGCGGGAAACTGGTAAATCTACATCACATGTATGATATGGTAAAAATAATTTAGCAAATTATATTAAAAAAAAACATTACTAAATCCACTTAATAATTTATATTGTGAAAATGAATACCACAATAATTACTTCTGAACCAAAGGCTTTAACAACTTTAAATGATAATGAAACAATAACTACAAACAAACCAGATGAGCTGTCAACTCTTAAAAACAATTTTAATATATTAAATAAAAATATACGAAGTATCAACAAAAATTTCGATGAACTTCAAATACTAATTAAGAATCTAAAAATAAATCTAGATATAATTATCCTCACTGAATGCTGGATAAAGGATAAATATTCACCCTTGCAAATTAATAATTACACGTCATATGCAACCAATTTGAATTACACAAAAAATGATGGTGTGATAGCGTACATTAAAGATGACATTAAAACTGAAGTCAATGAAATAAAATTCCCAAATGCAAACTGTTTAAAGATCAAAGTGGGTGATGAAACCACGATATTAGCTCTGTACCGATCACCAGCTACAACTAATATTAATCAGTTTCTTGAAACGCTTTCTAATGAACTCAATCTTCTAAAAAACACAAAAAATGTCTTCCTTATCGGAGATATAAATATTGACATATTAGAAAATGGTCATCCCAATAGAACTGATTATCTACAAACACTGGCCTCCCATGGACTCCAAAGTATGATAAATAAACCTACGCGTGTAACTAATGACAACAAATCTTGCATCGATCACATGTTCAGTAAGACTATTAAATCAACCAAATCTATCATATTCACCTCTACTATAACCGACCACTATACAACAATTTTATCTATTACAAAAAAGAAAATACAAAGATCGCAGCCCTACCCAATTATCGTGCAAAAGACAGAAACCAAATGGAATGATGTAAAACAACAGTTACTCAATACAAACTGGATAAGCCTACTGGAAAACCTTGATGCAAATAATGCCTGGAGTAAATTCACTGAATATATAACATACACCATCGTATCAAATACCAAATCAATAGAAAAAAAGATTTCGCATAAAAACCAACATCTTAAGCCATGGATAACTCAAAGCGTTATAAATTGCATTAGAAAAAGAGATGAATTACATAGGAAATCTAAATTAAATCCTTGTGATATTTTTATACAACGATACTACAAAAGGTACAGAAATATTTGCAAAAATGTTATACGAACTGTCAAAGAAAATTATTATAAGAAGAAAATAGACGAATGTAACAATGACCCGCGCAAATTATGGAAGATCATTAATGAAATTACAAATGCAAAATCATCCCATTACAAGAACATGGAGGAATTAACAATTGAAAATACCCAAATCTCTTTCGCAAAGCATCCGGACAAAATTCTCGAATACGTAAACGAATTTTTTACTAATATAGGGTCACAATTAGCAAAGAAAATCAGACAACCAATAACTAGCATTTTACCAGAAGAAAAGGAAAATATGAACCAGATAGACAAATTAAAGTTAACTGATGTAACCAATACTGAAATCAGAAATGCAATTGTATCCCTTAATATTAATAAATCATCGGGAAATGACATAATCTCAAATAAAACAATAAAACAACTACAAAATGAACTGACCTTCCCATTGACATACTTGGTCAATCTGTCTATATCTACAAATGTATTCCCTTCATGCCTTAAAAAAGCTACAGATATACCCATACATAAAAGTGGTAACAAAAAGGATATATATAACTACCGACCCATAAGTCTCTTAAGCTCTTTTTCAAAAATCTTGGAAACTGTAATGAAGAAGCAAATTGTTCAATTTCTTGAACAAAACAAATTACTATCACCATCCCAATATGGTTTTAGAGAAAATCTGAGCACCAATGATGCCATAGAAAATCTAACAAGCATGGCCATAAAAAACATAGATGATGGGAAAAAATGTTTAGCTTTATTCATAGATCTTCAAAAAGCTTTTGACACAATAGACCATAAAATATTACTAACTAAACTAAAAAAAATAGGAATGGCCGAATCAACAATTAACTTATTGGAGTCATATATAACAGGGCGAGAACAACAAGTACAAATTGGCAAACAAAAGAGCAAACTTCTATCTTTAAACTATGGCGTTCCTCAAGGAAGTGTACTGGGACCGATTCTGTTCATTATCTACATCAACGATTTAACTAACCTTACCATTAACCCGGCGCTTGCCGCTCGTGCTCCGGTGTGTCATGAGATTTTACACGCGATTTTGACCCTCATGTATAAAGAAAGTGTATGAAGAACACGGTCAGAATCGCTTGCTCTATTATCGCCCTTTACCATAGCGAAATCTGCAATGCAACTAGTCACTCCAAATAATTTATATTTAATTTTCAGCGAGCGCGGGGATGTGCGCAGTTATTGCGTATGCGCGGGAAAAATTCCTTTATCTACGATTTTGACCCTTCTATGTACAAAATTTGTAAAGGACAGTGTCAGAATCGCTGGACACGAAATGTCATTTCTGCCGCCGGGTGCCGCGTCATAATTTATGCGTCTTACTCGACTAAAACATCGTAAAACCTATCAATTTACGTAATTAACGCAAGTAATGTTGTTTTGGTAGATAGTTTATTGTTCTAGGGACGTGTTTCAGTCAATAAAATATACAATAGCTCAAAATTAATCCACAAAACATTCATTTCAAAATTCAAAGTGGTGCTTTTTGCTGGCCTTCCCTGGCTGACCAGGGGTTAAAGGAAACGTAATCAGTTTTGCTGATGATACTGTTTTATTATTTCAAGAAGAAAATTGGACTGATACATTTAATGAGGCTGAAAAAGGGCTTAGTGCACTTCAAAATTGGCTTAAAATCAACTCGCTTACCCTTAATATAAGCAAAACAAAATATATAACATTTTCAATGAACTCAAGGGGCCAACCAATAAAATCACTAGAACTAAAATTACATGAATGCCATGGAAATAATATACAATGTTACTGCCCCGTCATCGAAAAAACACAAAACATAAAATATCTCGGAGTAATAATTGACGAAAATCTTAGATGGGACCTACACATCAAAGGTATTACGGAAAAACTCACAAGCCTTATATATTTCTTCAAAAATCTAAGAAACGTGCTAAATAAAAAGGATATGAAAAAGGTCTACTATGCGTTATGTCATTCTCGAATTGAATATGGAATCATAGGATGGGGATCTGCTGCAAATACGTACCTACACAGCCTGAATACGATTCAAAAAGGAATCATAAAGACCATATTGAAAGTACCAATTAGAACGCCTTCAACTGAAATTTTCAATAACTTTGACGTACCAAATGTACAACAAATATATTCCAAAAATATATTATTGAAGCTCTTCAAAAATAATGAATCCTCTACTAGACCGTGTATGCATAACACTAGATCGAATAAAAATTATATAAAAAATATTCCAAGTTATAAAACCACATTTGGACAAAGAAACTATACATACTTTGCAACAAAACTCCATAACATCCTCCCCCAAGACATAAAACTAATAAAAAATCCAATTGAATACAAATCAAGAATAAAAATATGGCTTAAAGAGGTCAATGAGAAAACCCTAGCGAAGACGCTAAAAACGACATAGAAGACAAATGAACTATATTTGAATAACTTTAGTCCTCCTCGGCACAGGACCCCCTAGTGAGGAGAACTAAGAAATACAATATTTTGTACTTAATTTCACATTTCATTTTGTATGTAAAATTTTTGTATATAGTCGCTATAATAAAAAAAAAAAAAAAAAAAAAAAAAAAAAAACATTCGGAGTCGATTTGTGATATAACTTTTTTGATTTGAACTTTCGTTTTTGAGTAAATCGGGTCCGAATTTGGAATTTTTTTTTGTTAAATTTGAAAAAATTGTTCACTAGGGGGTTGATTTCAGCTGTGTAATGTCTTATAAAATGCATCTAAGGGTAAACCGGGCTCAAAAGTTTTTTTAACCCTTTAGTTGCCGAAAAAATAGAAAAAAATAATACTAAAATTGAAATGCTCAGATTGAAAAAAATAAGTTTTTTGGGTTCTCTACGTGATGTAGATTCACCAGTTTCCCGCTTGTACTATGAGTTTCCGGACGCATTGTATAAGGTTATTTTCAAAATCTCACTGCTATACTAGGTTATAATTATTATATGCATGTCCTATCACTGGGATACCACAATTTATTCTGCTAAGGATTAAGGTTCAGAGTTTTGCAAAAATTCACGTGTGACAACCCATTCATCTTCTTTTGGTTTTTTAACAGTTGAAAGGTTCCTTTCAAATGTCGATTCTAAGTCCGTTTTAGCTTTTGAATAATTTATAATCAGCAGAAGAGGACAACTATCATGTTAATTCGTAAGCTTAATACCTACTAGATTGAATGCTGAAACGCACCCGGATTCGGCGTTTGGAATTAAAAGCTAGCTTCAAAATCTTTTATCGTAATTTACAAATATAGTTTAGGAGGACTGACTGCCATGTTCCTCTTCATCTATAATTCGGTTGATCGAGTAGTTCACTTTGAGATACCCTCGTAATAGACTTGGTTTTCTTTTAAATTATTGATTCTTTTCTGACGGGGATCTTTCAAATGTCAAAAAAATATATAACCCTGAATGGCCATTTGATGATAAGTTTTTTTTGTTTATTTGTGAATTTCTGCAAAATAACTGAACTAAATAGCCGGAACGAGAACATTGTTTTCTGATACCTATAATTATTTGGGATATTTTAATCATTTGCACTACCAGCCTAGCGATTCCGTATTTTTTGTGAGATCGTTATTGGATAACAGACGTAATCTCCTGTCAGATTTGTGGGATTTTTATGGTTGTTATTTGCGTTTTCTATGTACAATACTACATTAAATGAGTAAATAATCATGCGTACTTGCAGGAATTCCTGTTTAAATCGATCTAAACTAAAATATGTGACGTAAAAATCACACAAATCTGACAGGAGATAACAGCGTTATCCAATAACGATCTCACAAAAATACGGAATCGCTAGGCGGGCTTCTAATTTTTATATTTGACAGTGCTTTACAGATTAACAAAAATTGTAGTGCAGCCGGACGCATCACTATTGCAGACATTGAGGTTAATACAAAAAGCAGTGCTGAGTTTGTTTCTCTTTTGGCCACTTTTACAGCGCCGTAGACATTCCAATTGATAGACAGGTAAAGGGGAACAAGCCAAGTTGCATAGAGCGCGGGAGACTTTGTGACCGTCTCCCTTTTTATGATTTCAGAATCTATAAATCGTCACTTTTGTTATTAAGGGACTTCACTTTACTTGTTCTGAGATACGAGATGTCAAAGTTTTCAGAGATGATTTCACTTAATCTATTTATGGTTTTGGGATTGAATATTGAGTAAACCATTTTAAATAGGACTACGGCCGGCCGTGAGTGAAATGACACCTAGCGCTAGTAAAAAAAGGTGCTGTGTTAACTATTTCAGCGCCTTTGCTCCTTGGCAAGTCGGCACCTGGAGCAAACTGCTCTGATTGTGCCTGCACAGAGCCAGCCCTGAATACGATGTAAATTTGCCGTTTTAGAACGTACCTAAATGTGCAGATAGAGTCATATAAAATGGGATTGAAATCCCGCAGCTCATTCAATCCGTCCCGCGCGGGATCCCGCATCTTTGAAATAATGTTATAAAATCAAATTGAAACCACAGATTTTTGTGTAAAAATCGACTTTTATTAAATATTTCTTACATTAAGCAACAGAAATTATTTATTTTCTATTAAGTATAAGTAAATTAGTAATCTGTTTTCTTAGATTCATCTTTAAATGTTTGGCGTAGTTTAATAGTTTTGTTTAATTTTACCCTTACTCCTAACAACAGTTTTATATTTTTAATTCAGTCTTATTCATATGACTAATAATCAAATCACAACTTTCTCTTAGATGCTATTACTATAATATCAACCTATGTAGATAACTTTTGAAAATACGCTCTTGAAGCAAATGGCATTTATTGTATCATCTCCGAACCTGCTTCTTGAGTGAACTGCAAATATATCCTGATGCTGAAAATGCTCTCTCAGCTTTACGCTAGTAGGCTGAACCGTCGGGATATATTCATAGGCGAGCGTCAGTTACTCTCCTCTGATACCATCGGACTCGAAGAACATCATTTCTTTCTTCAACATTTTCTCAAAATCCTTTTGCTTGTTGTCTGGCTTTTTCTTAAATATTTCTTGTCGCTGTGCTGAACGGCAACGTCGCGCTCGTGTACTCTCGATTTATCCGAAAGTTTTAGCGCCAAATATTTAATTTGCGGGATCCAGCAGATTAATAAAAGCAGCGGGAATGCCTCATCCTGTTTTGCGGGATTGCAATCCCTACATAAAAAGCCAGCTAGGGCATAATACATTGCTAAGGCCTTGTGCGCACTAGCGGCTAGCCGCGTAGGCGGTCAACCGCGCGGCCAGCCGCATTTTCATTTTAGTATGAAATTTTTCGGCGGTTGAGTGCGTACGGATATGAGCGGTTGCATACTAAAATAAAAACGCAGCTGGCCGCGCAGTTGACCGCCTACGCGGCTAGCTGCTAGTGCGCACAAGGCCTTAGGGTCCTAACTACATTTCCCCAAATACCTTTCCAAAATAGGACCACATCCTGTTTAAATATTTTTGTGTCGGACTGAAATACTTTACACAAGATTGAATCTCAAAATCAGAAATTGTTAAATAGATTATGAGCGCATGTCTTTGCAAACGTTGACACCTCAGAACATGGTAAGGTGAAGTCAGAACACTACAACCAAAGTAACAGTTGACCAAACACTAAAACGGATTGGAGAATCGACATACAGTGGGGAAAGTTTGAATTGTTAAAAATTCAAATAGAGCAGATCTTCAATGTGGTGGAAGTTGTATTAAGTATTCACTAAACATGTCTGTGATAATTAAGTATTTTTTTCTGGTTCTCAACTAGATCTTTTTTTATTTTTTTTATTGGCGGCAACCCGGGTTCTTATTGAGATAAAATATTCTGATAATGCTAGTTTCAAATCAAAAAAATAATCTCACCAACATTTTTTAAAAATCAATTTAGAAGAATGTGTGACTGGTCACATTTTTGATAGGTAGTGGATTAGGGAACGTAACCGTACTACGTGACACGTTTAGGGGGGGGTCTTCAAAATGTCACGCTCCATACAAATGAGCGGCGGGTTGCTTAGGTTTTTGGTCACCGGGGGGGGGGGGGGGGTAAAAATTGCAAAAAGTTAGTCACGTAGTATGGGTACGTTCCCTTGTTAGGTAAATGCAGAAATTTTTTTTCCTAAGGTAGAGATTTATGCTTTTATTTTTTATTATCTTGAAGTGGAAATGTAAAAAAAAATCTAATTATTAAGAAGATAGAAGGCGACTATATGCAGTATGTATTCATCACAGACAATAGAAACCAAAGGAAATAGGTATTTCATTACAGTTTTGTCACTCGGCGGCAGTCAGTACGCTTCCATGTCATATCTCCCCTTGTTTCTATTTGCTGTGGTATTTACCAATAAGAATTAGTTTGGAAAACTGGAAAAATTTGTTATAATAAGGTTGTTAATTCTTAAGTTGGCGGCCCAAGTATTCTTCCCAGGAGATATCGGTATAAGATATGGTAAGTTTATTTTAACCCCCTGATGGGAAGTTGATGAGGGTGTATCCAGGTCTTCACCGGCCGAAGCTGTCGGCATTCGACGCAGTTTCTTAGAATCCGGTGCTTCAGAGATCCTGCATAAAAGAGCTCATGTAAAAGATATAGATAGGGTGAGTGGGAATTTATTGTTAATTTATCTTTTCAAATAAATGTTTTTTAATAAGTGGTTAATTTTTGTCACTTTCCCTGTCTACCTTTATTTGGCTGGAATCTTCTGATTTTGGGTGCATATATGATTGCCCTAACGGGGGCCATTAATTTGGATAAATTAAATCACACCTTGAGGGGGAGGGAGTAGAGAAGTGTGATAAGGGAGGGGGGGGTCATCAGCTCTGGCGTCACACGTAAAAATCAAATGAAAAAATAAATTTTGGACTTATGTTTCAATTATTTTTAGATATAAAATTGCAAAATATGTTACATTGCACTTAGGGGAGGGGGGACTTAATTTATGGATAGGCAGGTTAGGGAACGTACCCATACTACGTGACCTCTTTGGGGGGGGTCTTCAAAATGTCATGCTTAGTACAAATGAGTGGCGGTTTGCTTAGGATTTTGGTCATTGTAAGCAATGAAACACTCGTACCTTGACTTCTTCTGCATTAGTGTCAACAAAACGTTGCCAACACTGCTTGCTCCCCGCACCGACCACACGATTTTAGAGCACGATATTTTCGACGGCGCCCTGTGCGGTCGCACCACCCTAGGGCCGCCCCTGCATACGGGGTTAGTAAGCAGTATGCAAGTACTTACATTAACACTATACAAAAGATAAATAGAAGTAGCAGCCCGTGGAATAATTCTTCTGAAATAGGTAACATCAAAAAGAGAAAATAGTGTTAGTAAAAGAAAAAGAGAAATAAAAATAACATTGGAGGGGACCCACCACTTTCCCAACGGCGTTATAAGGAAACATATGGTTTCCTCCTTCACCGCACACGTCAAGACTCTACTTTTTTTTGAACGAAGCTACATTTATTTGAACGACTCTAGACCCTCCAATGTCCATGCATACGGGGTTAGTAAGCAGTATGCAATAAAAATAACAGCTATGACCAGTCGAAGAAATCTTCTGTAAATAAAATAAGTAATGAGGAAAAAACAGTTATATGATTATGTTATGTAAGTAATTACTATAATAGCGGAAAGAAAATAAAATATATAAAAAGAAAAGCCAGAGAAACGGCAGTAGAACAGGGTCCGAGTGACTGTCTCGCCCTTTTACTCGGCCGAGTACTCGGTGATGTGTTTACACGTACCGAGTACACGGCCGAGAGCACTGTCTCGCCCATCTACTAGGTCTGTGTGATCCACGCTAAAGTTTCATTCCAAATTCATTATGCTGACAGATAGATTTTACGATGACCGTCGATCGTGACGTGCATACGATCTCTCTGGGACTAGTACACCAAGGTAAACATCTTGCTGATTCTCTGAGCATTACAGGAGAGTTGAAAAAGAAAAAGCTTCATATAAAGCGCTAATAAAAACTGTCAAAAGAGGCGAAGTTAGCAGTCCACAGTGGAGTCCTGGTACCTACCCTGATGTATAGCAGCGAGGCGTGGAACTGGCAGAGGAAGGATGAAAGAAAACTGAATGTTGTTGAAATGAGATCCCTGAGGTGTATGTGTGGTAAAACCATGTATGATTGTGTGAGAAATGTGGATAACTGCAAAGAATGTAAGCGTAATGAGTAAGATTAAAAAAGGGACCCTCACATGGTTTGGGCATGTAGAGCGAATGAACAAAGAAAGTAGTGTAAAAGGAATATATGACGCAGGGGTTAGTGGTAGAAGAAATCGGGGACGCTCGAGGAAGACACGGCATGATCAAGTGAATCGGATACTTGAGACGGGCCATGTCAAAAGTCAGAAAAATAGAAGAATAAAAATAATGTATGAGACGATGCATGAATGTGAGTGAGGCAAAGAGTGTGTGCCAAGGCCGAGTTTTTTGGTGGTCCGTCCTCTCTGCCTACCCCTTCGGGGAAATCGAGTGATGGTTAGTTAGTTTGTTAGTTAGAATACATTTTTTATTTACATTAGCTCCACACAGGAGGCCCTGAGGCAAATAATTTCCCCTCAGTCATTTGTCATCTTTGGGATGCTGTGTGGAGTCTTTTTAGGAAAAGGAAGGAGAGGAAGTTCTGGGATGGAAAAGGTATGAGGGGTGGTTAGGAATCTGGGGTCAGTGTGTCCAAGAGGGACGGACGTATGAATTTTTCCTTACCAATTCAGTGCAAGGCGATGTTCCGAAAGGAGAGGTCAAAAGATCTCCCTCTACCAGTCTCTCCCAATTTGGCCTACCACGCAGTTGGTGGGCAGACGCATCCGCCGCCAAGATCCGGATAAGCCTCATCCCGTGAACCCTGGCATCCCTGCGTAATCACCAAACGTAGCGAACCGCTCGGGGTGACCTATGGCAGAAGTGTTGGTTATCCAATAAGTGGTTCCCGGAGCGGCGGTACCCATACCCACCTCCCAAATTGAAGATAATACCTATAATTGTGATTTGTATCGATTTGAAGGAAATGTAACAATGCCAGTTTACACGAGACCTTTGAAATCCCAGCTAAAGGTTACTTGTCAAATAAATACTTTCAATATTACAAAATGTTTAATCAAATTGATCCTTATTCTGGTAACATTGAATGTTACCAGATTAAGGAAAAAACTTAAGTTATTTTGGGTAAACAGACAGTAGATACGCACAAAGCTTTATCTCTGCATTGGCTGCGGTAGTTAGTTAGTTAATTAATTTATTTATTTACGGATAAATAGTCCATTAACAATATAACAATAACACAAATTAATAAAAGAGATGACAATGAACGGAGAGTACATATAGATGAAGAGCATTGACAATATACATATAATATAAAATTACATATAGAAGATAACAAGAATCCAAAATAAATTTTTAAGATATGTAAATTTTAAAATGGGCATTCCTAGTGAATGCCTAAATTACGATAACCTATTTTGTTCATTAAATTTACCTACTCTACTGACCGTAGAATCATTTCGGATTTAACCTGTTTGTATAAAATCATTAATTCAATGTTTGACACCCCTGATTTATTATATGTAATCTCTTTTCATACTCCAGGCAGGTCAGTCACAAGACAGTACCTACCATTTTATTGTAGTAATTCTAAGTCAACATGCCAATATTACACTCCTATGCGACGGATTCAACAGCTTGGAAACAAATACTCCGATGTTGTTGATATATTTAATACATCAATTTTAATATATAAGCATACCTTATTGAAGTTTTTTTCATCAAGTAGGGGAATGTGTTGATGAAACTGTTTGAATTGACTAGCATATTGGTGGTGTTTTGTCGGCTGAAGGAGAGAAGCTATACAAACTGTGTGGATCAAATTCAATAGTATTTTTGCTTTATATTTGTTTTTGTGCAAGTGTTGTAAACAGTCATTCCCTGCACTATTTACTAGTATAATTTCGTAAATATTGTTAAGTGTATATATTATGTATGTAAAAACCTAAATGGGCGTAAATAAATAACTACAAGTAGCTTGAAGATAGATTTAGAAGGTTTTAAAAATTACACATTGCGTGTCGACTGCCGAAAGTCATTTAAGCGTACACCAAAAAATTCAATGCTTTGATTTGCGTTGACAAGTCTCGACATTCTGGATAAAGGAGAATGATATCCATAATAAGGAACACCAATGAAAAATATTATGGTTTTAAAAAAATATGTTCATATAGACCAATAAACGCTGATTCTGAATATATAAGTTTTATTTAATAATATTAAATGCAGAGTTTTTAAAAAATTATTAAAAAGTCCATTTTTCATCGGGTCGTAAAGTTGGCATTATTGAAATGTTTAGTGGTGACGTCACTGTTCGTCGTGTTGTGACGTCACCGTAAAGTCATTGTATGGGAATGTAGGAATGACACAAGCCATCGTATTAATTTATTCGTTTATTTACATAGTGTTTATAGAGATTTAGTTGTTGTGTTTATTGAAACATTATTTAGGCCTAAGTAATGTTTCAAAAATAAAGGTATCTCTTATTAGTTTATCTCCATTATTGAAAATATTCAAAAACTGCTGCACAAAAAAAATAGTAATGCTACTTCTGGCGAGAATACTTAGAACAAAGAAATTCAAAATGGCGCCAGTTGATCAGCTGATTGCTCGATCTATAGTAATTTTTCAGAAGTGATGACGTCACACGATTCACCGCACATACGGTGGTTTTCGGGGGGGTCTTGAAAAATTAAAACTTTGACAATTATTTTAACTATTAAAACTAACTCTAAAAATAAAAATAAAAATGCAGTTTTAGTTACCTTACGTGTTCAATAATAATACACTATTTAATTATTTACCACTTGTTTATTTATTTTATTTAACAAATAATTGCAACGTAAACAATGGTGAGTTCAATACGTCGTAACGTAAGTTAGAAGATCATTATTTGTTAAAAAAAAAAAAAAAAAATTGGACTGGAGTTCTCTATTGTCCATGCAATTGGTAGCCGCAAGATGAATTGTAATCTAGCGTCTTGAACAGCGCTTTTGAGGTGATTTTTCACGAAAAGAGCGCTATACAGGGTGTAACAGGACGTACCCGAGGGATTTTAACCATCGATTCCTGACATTATTAGGAGTAAAAAATGTAAATGAAATTTTGGTCTCCGGTGACATTTTTGATGTTTTTTAAATTTATTTTTTCTACAAAAACATTAAAAAATGGTAGGTGTTGGACAGTTGGAGGAGGTGAGTAGGGTGAGGGGTTGGTCGGTTACTCGGCTGAGTGACCAATGACAACAAGCGGAAGATAATTTTTTTTGTTTGAATTTGAAGAAAAAAAAATTTAAAAAAAAAAATGTCATCAAAAAAGTCACCGGAGACCAAAATTTCATTTCCATTTTTTACCCCAAATATCATCAGGAATCGCTGGTTAATCCCTCGGTTACGTCCTGTTACACCCTGTATCAGTTGTCCAAATTTATTATTATTATCATTACCTGCTGCGTGGCGGGCCTGATCGACTTTCTTGACCCTCTTATCCTTGTACTGCAGTTGGAGGGATGAATTCATACGCCCGTCACTTCTGGACACACTGACCGCCAGATTCCTTTCCACATCCCATACCTTTTTCCTTCCCTTCCTTAAGTAGATCCTCCACACAGACTCCCCTAAGAGGGCGTTCAAATATTACGTAGCGTAATTTTTGAAGATTTTTGACCCTTCCTCCTCCCCATGTAACGCGCCGTAACCTTTTCCATACTCCCCCCCCCCCCTAAACGTTACGTAACACCCAAGTGACTATTTTTACCTAAAAGTCACAATTAAGTTGCGCAAAGTACTGGAAAGTCACTTAAAATAAAATAAAAATGACGCACAATACAACAGGGATTCCCCATACAACATAAACGAAAAGGGTTGCCAACTTGGAAGATTTTAATTCCCTAGTTTTTTATTTAAATTTAAAAAAATATGTTACGTAACACGTGATCGAACCCCTCCTCCCGGCCCGGTAACGCACAGTAACGTTTTACAAGACCCCCCCCCCCGAATGCGTTACGTAATGCTTGAACGGCCCCTAAGACGACATAGGTCTTGAGGGAAATTATTTTCCTCAGGGCCTCCTGTGTGGAGCTAATGTAAAAAAAAAAATAATTGCCTACCTTTTTTTCGGTGTCCCGTTTTGGGGGAAAAAAAAAATGGTCATGTTAATTATGATGCATGATAATTATTACGATTGCTACCTATTTTGTCTACCTATTTTTTATAAGCTTAGTGTCCTTTTTACATTGTTTACACTTTACAAAATCACATCTGTCAAACTTATTCAGGTAAATTTAAATCTCGTATATTTTTTAAACGATTTTACCACAGATCTCCTTTTGGTGTTTTATAATTAAAATCACTTTTGATTGATTGAAATATCTTAGGGACATTAAACTGAGGTCAATATTTAAGGTTACTTTGAAAGAGTGACAGTTCATCGTTCAAGTTGGCTTAAATTATTATTATTTTTTTAAATCAATAGTTTAGTTTGTTTTATTAATTACAATGAAGCAATATCAAACAACAATATCAAACGCTCTTCTACGGAGAGCGCCTTTCTATTCGCTGAAACAATAAATAGTCAATAAATATTTTAACGTTTGTTATTTGTCACATACCATTTTATAGTATTTCCAAACACTCTTCACTACGTAGTATTTCAGTGCTTTTACGGTTACTTGCAAGCGGGACTGCCTCTACGGGACATGGGGCCACGTACTCCACTTCCAGTTGTAGCAAGTGTTCCGCCTCCGGTAGTGGTGATGATTGTGGTGTACTTGTTTCCACTATGAAATCAATCTGCACAACAGTCGAAAGGTATTAGCTTATCTTGTATCTGAGCAATGCACACCCTTGTATTCTCTTTGAAAGCTGCATCAAATATATAGACCGGGAGGGGAGATAGGTAAACCCTATGTCATCGACTACACGGATGAAACTACTTTTAAGTGATAATGGGCATTTAGAAAACCTTAAAAAAGCTGGTCTGCCGGTGCGCCTCTTGGCAGGAGCCGCGCAGTCATGGAAATAGTCAGCGATTTTTTTGGTCAAAATTACGTCATCGACTACACGAACGGGAATGGTCCCATATGATAAAGGTCGATTAGAAAATGAGAAAAAAGCAGGTCTGCCAACCGGCAGCCTGGCAAGTTCGGAGGCAGCCGTCGTCAAAGTGGGGAAAAAATTGGTCGATTTTACGTCATCGACTACACGAATGAAACCAATGAATAACTATAGTCCAGATCATTCCATATAAGAATTTCACGGTCTGCCGACCAGCAGCCTGGCAAATTTTTGTGTACAATTTTTTTAAGTTTTTTTTTTTTTTTTAAATTTTTCGTTTATCTTTATTATTATTTTAATTAAAAACTTTGAATGCCATTTTTTTTTTAAATAAGCGATAAATATAAAAAAAAATAATTTAAGAGTTCCCAGTGTACGCATCCGTCAGGCGAGCCTTTAGACGCCAAACCACTTACGAAACCTGTCGCGTGTTAATATTTTTGTACAAATTTATAATAATAATAGTTAAGATTGCCTAATAGTCCATAGTAGTTGGAAGTTCGAACAACCAACCCACCGTCGCCGTAAGAGCTGCGTTCGTCTGAAAAACGACGGAAATTTCCGAACCCCGTCTGTTTCATATCGGTTTCGCTTGCCCTGCTGCATCGATTACATCGAATACAAGATCGACACTGACGAAAACCTGTAGTCTAGATCATCCCATTTATGACTTCCTTCGTCTGCCGACCAGCAGCCTGGCGGTTTTTTGTGTACGATCTTTTAAAGTTTATATTTTTTTTTTAATTAAAAAAAAATATTTTCAATATCTAGATGATAATAAATAATAACTTACTTAGGGGGTGTTTTACCATCCTCTTGATAGCTTATCCGTAGGATAATGTATACTAATAAATAATGAATAAATACTTCGCTATAGGTAGAAAACTTGGCTGACTTATCAGATTTGTAGTCACCGTTCTCAAGTTCGAGTAGGTATAGAATAGTAAGCTCCGACTTTATAAGGAAATAAATCTTAAATTGGAATTCGAAAATATACATATACCTATGGCCTGTGGGTAAGCTATCAAGAGGATGGTGAAATACTTCCATATGACAGTAATAATTAGTTAACTTACAGGTACTCCGTGGCAGTACGTCCATATACTGCCTCGGCCGCAATGATGGCCAGGACCCTTTCCTCCAAGAGTCAAGGGCTGTGCCTGGCTTGGGCCACCTCCGCTCTTCATCATCTCCGATCGCAAGCCAGATGCTTCTTTGTTTTGACGCCATTTCTGTTAGTTTGTAATTAAATAGACTGAATTGCAAGGTACAGATGTATTTTAATGTCAGGTAAACAATACACTAGCTGACTCAAATTCAAACAGAAGAGTTACCATGTTATTGCTTTGAATCCTTTCCAGTTGCATACTTGTCATTCGACTTACTATTGTATTCACTTTGAGTTGTAGGTATGTACAATGTACATATTATTATTATTGGTGTTGTGAAGTGAGAACAGATTTCTGACTCCTACTTCATGTTTGAAATTTTGTAAGCAGATTATTACAGTTTATATTGTGTTTTTATATTTTTTGAATAATTTTCAGGGTTATATTTTTGTTAAGTTCTTATGGGTACAGGACCCTTACTATTTTTGTTTTACTTTTTAATTATAATTTTAATTATGTGAAAATCTGTCATTGGATATTATGTATATTATTAATGTTATTATTATAAGTGTAAAATATCTGTTGATTTTCCATAATAAATAAAATAAAATAAAATAAAATAGAAGAAAAGAACCAAAGAAGATTGTTCCGGAACTATCAGTGTTGCCAGCATCAAATATTTCAACACCCTCCCTATTTGATGATACCCTGATTGCAAATGCATCTCATCAATTTCTCTCTATCCAAAGCTTTGGTGAGAGAGTCAGCTACCATTTTAGTAGTAGGGATGTATTTGAATTCAATTAGTTTGCACTGGATCTTCTCACGAAGGAAGTGATGTCGCACATCTATATATTTGGTTCTGGCTTGGTAACACCCATTCACGGCTAGATTTGCCGCTCCCTGGTTGTCCACGTGGATAACTGTACGAGTGTCATATACCGCACTGTCGATTTCCTGAGCCAGACCTCTTAACCACAATGCCTCCTGTGTCGCAGCAGACATGGACATGTACTCTGCTTCGGTTGTCGACAGCGCCACAGTTGGTTGTTTTTTTGTCCCCCAAGAAAGCTCCTTTACATTTAGTAAAAATGTAGCCTGTCACAGATTGCCTTTCGTCACAATCACTGGCCCAATCAGCATCACAGAAACCAACAATTGAAGAGGGTGTGCATCCATCAAACTCCAGTTTCCAATCTGCAGTACCCTTTAAGTAACGCATGATTCGTTTGACTGCAGCCCAGTGCGCTTGACCTGGATTGTTATTGTAACGATTCACGTAACTAACCGCAAATGAAATGTCAGGTCGGGTAACTTGAGAGGCAAATAATAAACTACCGACTGCCTCTTGGTACGGAATATTTTTCATCATGGCTGAGGTGTTTTCGTCTTTTGGTGATTGCTGTTTTGAGAGTTTTTCATTAGGACTTAGTGGTGTGTCCACAGGGTTACATCCATACATATTAAAGCGCTTCAGAACCTGTTCAATATAGCTCTGTTGATTTATCCACAGCTTCTTGTTTTGCCTGTCTCGAGTCAACTGGAATCCCAAAACATATTTGGCTTCACCGATATCAGTCATTTTGAAACTTTCTTTGAGCTGATTTTTAACAGCATATTTTTGTGATTTGTCGCTAGAAAAAATAAGTAGATCATCCACCCAAACAGAATTTTTACATACACACATGGATCATATCTTGACTGTTGAAACCCAATATTCTTCAGGCATGCATCCAATTTTATGTTCCAAACATGGCTTGCTTGTTTTAATCCATATAGGCTTTTCCTTAGGCGACAAACTTTATCAGACTTTTGGTATCCTGTTGGTTGGTACATGTAGATTTCCTCCTGAAGATCGCCCTGGAGAAATGCTGAAACAGCATCCATCTGATCTATGTCCAAATCAAGTTCAGCTGCTAATGCCATTAAGTATCGAATGGAGCTGTATCGGACTACAGGTGAGAAGGTTTCTTCGAAATCCAAACCCTTTCTTTGAGCACAACCTTTCACTACTAGACGAGCCTTATGCTGGACTACATCCCCATTTGCGTCTCTCTTTGTAGTTTAACCCATTTGCTGTTTAAAGGTTTTCTGTCTGATGGAAGATCGACCAGTTCCCATGTATTGTTATCCATTTGTGATTCCATTTCACGGTCCATTGCTTCAATCCAAAGTTGTTAATCTGGTCGCTCCATTGCCTCCTCAATGGTCAAGGGATCTGAGGGTTCATCACTAACACCAGTATAAACCACAAAATCATCATATTTTTTGGGAAGGTTCCTCTTGAATTATCCTGTTTCCTTGTGAGGAGTGAAACTCCTTCCTCATTCTCAGAGAAAATGTCATCTCTTGATGCAAAAATACAATTATTGTTAGGGTCATACAAACAATAAGCCTTGGACAGAAGACTATATCCCATCATAATGCATGGTTTTGATTTAGGGTCCAACTTTTTTCGGTGTGCATCCGGAATGTGTGCATAGGCTTTACAGCCAAATACCTTTACATGTTTTACAGTAGGTTTTCTTCCAGACCACATTTCCTCGGGAGTTTTATCCACATTTTTGCTGGGCGAACGATTGATCAAGTAGACTGTAGTGAAGACTGATTCAGCCCAAAAAATATTTGGTAGGTTAGCTTCAATCAAAAGACACCTGGCACGCTCCAGGATTGATCTATTCAGTCTTTCCGCCCGACCAGTCTGTTCTGATGTATATGGAACCGTGGTTTGGTGTTCAATACCACAATCACGCAGGATTTTGTCTAATCGCTTGTTGCAAAATTCACCTCCATTAACAGTACGAAGAGTCTTGATTCTCTTTCCAGTTTGTATTTCAACATGTTTTTTAAATGTTTCAAAACACTCTGCCACCTGATCTTTTGTCACAAGAAAATAAACAAAGGATTTTCTACTGAAATCATCCAAAAAAGTGAGAATATATCTAGGAGCCAGATAATGAATTTGTCTGCATTGGTCCTACAAGATCTGAGTGGATCACTTCAAGTAGTCTTGCAGCTCTAGACTTGCTCAATTGGAAAGGCAACCTGTGGCCCTTCCCTTTCACACAAACTTCACATACATCTGGTGGGTTACACGAGGAAAACTGAATTCCATGAACCAATTCAATTCCATGAACCAATCCATTTTTCAATTTATTTAAACTGTCATAATTTAGGTGGGCCATCCTTCTGTGCCAAAAGTGCTATCATTAGCTTTTGTTTGAACAGCGAAGCCAACATTGCTTTGCACATACAATTTAAATAAATTATTCACTAGTGATGCTGTTCCAATTATTTGATTGTTACAATTTAAAATTTTTGCTCCAGTTGAATTAAAAACCACAGAATTACTTTTGCTGACGATTTTACTAACAGATAGCAAATTTACTTTCACTTGTGGAACATAAAACACATCACTTACATTTTTTGATTCTCCACAAGATGTGATTAATTGCAGGTTTCCAACTCTGTCGCTGATAATTTGATCACCATTGGCAGTAGTGATAACTAACTGGGAAGGTTTTTTGATTTTATTTAATAAATTATTTTCAGTCATTGTTAAATGTGCAGAAGCCCCCGAGTCAAGAAACCATTCGTCAGCTGATTTAGAAGTCACGGAAAAAGCAGTGTACATTGAACTTTGTTTCCACGGTTTTTTTTTATCAAATATCACCTCACAGTTTCGGGCTATATGACCATTTCTGTTGCATCGGTAACAGCGGGGTCCCCTTTTATGATCTGCAGAGTTGGGAGTAATTATTTCCTCCGATCTGTTTCGGGATGAACTCTTTTCTGCCACCCCTCTGGAACTGCGACTACCCGATCCAGAAACACTGTATTTTCCCCATCTGGGCGAGCCAGATCCATACATAGCAATGTCATTGGGATTTTCTAATGTTGAATTATTGTGCGAAACATCTTGTAGCAATTTTGTCTTTATTGCATCCCCAGTCACTTTTATTCCAGAACTCTCTATGCCCGTAATCATGGAGGTGTATTTTTCTGGAAGCCCGGCAAGAAGAATGGTACCTATCCATTCATCATCAACTTTTAAACCAATATTGTGTAAGACCTTCATCGTCGTAAGCAGCAGCAAGATTGTCCCAGGCTTCTTTCGCGGTTGTAGCAGACTGGACATGAACATAGTTAACTGGTTCAATCAATAAAACAATCTTGGAACAACATTTTTTAACCTTTTTCTGGTCTGATTCCGTACCTTCAACACATTCCCATAAATCCTGGTCTTCTAAATATGCTTGAGCAGCGAACTTCCAGATGTCATAGTTCTCACGGCCCCTCAGCTTTTCAATAGGGAGTTGGAACGACATTGTTCGATTCAAATGTTAATCACAATTTAATACTTAAGTCATTGATCACGACACAGCGTCTTTAATCATGATGTGGCCCATAACCTGTTAGTTTGTAATTAAATAGACTGAATGCAAGGTACAGATGTATTTTATTGTCAGGTAAACAATACACTAATTGACTCAAATTCAAACAGAAGAAAAGAACCAACGAAGCTGCGAATTTCGAAAACCTGAAACCTATCTTCTACTTTACTACACGCTGGTCCGTTCTCAACATGAATACTGCACCTCCATATGGACACCACTTTACGGTGTCTATAAAGACAACATTGAAAGTATTCAAAAGAAATTTCTGCAATACCTCAATTACAGAATGAGCGCACCTAAACGGGGGTACATAAATATGCTCTCGAATTACAACGTCTCCACTCTAACTAACCGGCGAACATACCTTGATCTAATGACGATTTATAAAATCTGCAATCTGTTATCGACTGTCCTGACCTACTGAAACTAATAAACTTCAAAATACCACCCAGAGTAACAAGGCTTAACGACTTATTCCACATTAGCCGGACGCGTACAAAAGCTGGTGTCAGGGATCCAATCAGAAGAATGAGCGAATCGTTTAATCAAAATCAAAACCTCAAGGATTCCGACTTATTTTTTGATGCACGCAGTACTTTTAGTAGAAAATTGAAGGCTGTTTTCCTACAAAGTACAATAACTTAGACATTGCTTGGTTTATGATTTTAACTACCTTTATTTATTTTTTTTAATTTCTGTTGACATTATTTTTTATCTACACGTATATATTTTTGGTCTTACCATCAAAATTTTTCCAAAAACAATTTGTAAACTTTCATAAGGATATTGCGCATTTTTTTTTTTCATCTCTCTATTTGTAAAATAATATTTACTTATGTATATACACATGGAGGACCTGCTGGTGGACGTGCGCTGCTTATCATATGCAGACTTCAAAAGAGCCGCACGAGACAGGGACGAGTGGAAGAAACGAATAGATGAAATTGCTGCAAACCAATCCCAGGATTGAAACCAGAGAGAGAGATACACATGTCTTTTCCGTATTTAAAGGTAAAAATATTTGTAAATGTTTTAATCTGCTGTTAATTTTAATTTGTGAGAAATAGTTTGGATGCAGGCGAATTCTCTATTAATTGTTTTGTATATTCTTGTCAATTGACGTCTGTATCTGTATTTTCTGTCAATTGACGTCTGTATCTAAATAAAAAAAATTGTTCCGGAACTATCAGTGTTGCCAGCATCAAATATTCCAACAATTTCTCTGATCCCTCCATGTCTGAAATAAAGAGACATTTTTGTACTACAGAAAATATAATAAAATTCAAAGAATGTAAATATAAAATTTTTATTTCAATCCGTAATCCAATTGAAGTCCGTACCTCGTTGCAATAATAGAAACATAATAGTGGTAATAATATAATGAGTGCATACCTATTGCCACTTATCGCCACTCTTCGTGCACCCCAGCTCCATGGCATTCAGGTCGACCGCCAGGGAAGACCACGCCAATTCGTTATTGATGCGGCCATCGTTTCCCTGCTGCCGCCCCGAAGTCATTGCCGGTCTCTCTTCCAGCCGACTAATCATCATCTCCAGCTGCCCGCTCGTCGCACGGCTCCTACTAGACATCTGTTGAAGAAATAGGAGCTTAATTTAAAAATTTGTTTCGTTAAATTAACTTTAATACGTATCTCGATGGCAAATCTACATCTGTAGAACAATTGAATATTTGGGGACGAAAAAACCGCTAACCGCCGCACTTTTAGGCAAAGATTATGGAAATTACACTTCTTTTAAAAAATTAGTACAAGAAACAACTATTTACGTACAAAAAAATAGGTTTTTAGGTTAATTTTGACAAACTACCTAATTCATGCGAATTTGAATTGAAACGAAATTTTGCAAACGTCAAATCCTTGGTATACAACTTTAAACATACATTAGTGGACAATTAATCATGCATTTTTACAGTATTTCGTGTTTTAAACTACTTAAAACCGGCGAAATTAGCATTGAAAAGGCAATTGACATTTTGACAACCATAGAAAATTACACAAAATTGCACAAATCTATGCACAAATCTGACAGCACATCTCGTATGATATCGTTCTCGTATCACAATAATTACGGAATCGCTCGGCAGGTTTAAAATTGTGTCCTGAAACGAAATTATCTCTCATAACATAACTCACAATGCAAACCTGCACAAAAAATTCACACTAGTACCAGGAGAGCAGAAGATTTGGTAGAATCTGAATTGCCTGAAAATTATTTTAATCCCGATGTAATTAATTTTCTACAGCTTCATTCGAACAGTAATATCACAAGGGGAGCAGAAAATGATGTGAGTTTTTATGTGTACTGATATTAAATTAATTTTAATAACCTGTCGCTGTAAATCTCTTTAAAAAAATCGCACTAGTACCAGGGGAGCAGAAGGCTTAGGACATGAATTGCCTGAAGTCAATTACTTTAATCCCAATGTTATTTCTACAGCTACGTACGTATGTAACAGGAAAACAGAAGGTGTTGTAGGTTTTTATTAGTGGTGCAATGGAAGTGTCTTAACGGAAGCAGATCTCAAAAGTAAATCTTAGTGGAGTGTTAATACTATGAAGAAAAAGCATAATTTTATTTTTTAAGATTTTTTTAATTAAATTTGTACTTTTAGTACTCGAAATTAAACAGGTAAATTATATTTTTAAAAAAGTAATTTGGCTGCTTTTACACATTTGGGTCTGTTTCGGTGTTCTTCAGGTGCTCCACTAAATAATTGCTCGCTGGCTACACTGCTAGGAGAGGGTGATAAGTATTTGAGAACTATTGGCAACAGATGGGGGTGGGACTTGTTTTTGGTTTCATAATTGCACTAAACACAAAACTAATAAGTAACAAAATATGTTCACAAAATACTACTAGGTACTTAGGGAACGTACCCATACTACGTGACCAACTTTTTGCAATTTTTAAACACCCCCCCCCGGTGACAAAAACCTAAGCAACCCGCCACTCATTTGTAGCAAGCGTGGTATTTTGAAGACCCCCACCCCCCCCTGAACAGGTCATGTAGTATGGGTACGTTCCCTTACCTATTTACTTACAGTTACGGATCATTTACTTTTTTTTTTTCTTATTACTAAACTTATTACCTATGTAATAATCTGTAATGTGTATGTTCATGAATAGAAATAAATAAATAAACAAAACAAACATAAGAAAAAAACAACAGAAGGCTTACGCTAAACGTCACCAGGTGCAGAGATGTGCAGAATGAACCAAAATAATATATAAACAAACAAACTCGTTGCGACACGTTTGTGTACTGCCCCCTGTCCAGTCGTCCACGCGCCCCCCACCCCCGCGCTCCTCGCTGTATTCTTCGTTTAGAGTTCTGTTATAAAGTTTGCGGAAACAGAAGTGAAAAAACTTGCAGAACTTCTGCAGAAGCGGAAGCAGAGTTTTATTACAACACTAGTTTTTATATGTCCTTAATTAAAATAGTTTGTTTACAATTAGGTTAAACATTGCAGGGCAATGGTGAAATAGTATCAAGTGATGGGAGGTGTCCAATCACAATGAATGCTTCAAGAAATAGGTTTCTCAGGCTGTAGAACTAACTATAGTAGTTACAGCCATAAAAAAGTTATTTCTGGCAACAATCTCACTCTGAATGGTGGTCAAGTAATTTTTTTTATAAATTCTGCATGTTAAAATATCACATTTGCTCTCCACTGGTAATCGAGCCTGTGAATTTGGACCCAAGGCAAATGATCTTGGCCATAAAATAAAGAAGAACACAAGAAATGACTCGTGGACATGTTTTGTGATCCAAATATTCAGCCAATCACGCCTTAATTTTTTCAAATGCGATGGAGATCAACAATGTCAGGCGAGTGTACGTGAGACAGACTTGCTAAGTTTCCATTCAAATCTGTATGAACGGCACTTCTAATTTTCTTCTTTATTCTATGGACTTAACCTCTCTCTAGCGACGTCGATTTAATTAATTCCGACACATACATATATTTTTTTTACATTAGCTCCATACAGGAGGCCCTAAGGAAAATAATTTCACTCAGGCCCTATTTCATCTTTGGACATGCTGTGTGGAAGGTTTTTTTAGGGGAAGGAAAAAGGTAAGAGGGGGGGGGGGTAGGAATTTGGGGGTCAGTGTGTCCAGAAGTGACGGACTAATGAATCTATCCTTTCCACTGCGGTGAGAGGTAAAAAGTTAGTCTCTCGCCATCACATCCGCCGCCAAGATCTGGACAAACCTGATCCCATGAACCCGGGCAAACTCTGCTAAGTCGCAAAACGTAGCAGACCACTTGGGGTGACCTATGGTAGAAGTGTTGGTTATCCAATAAATGGTTCCTGGGGCGGCGGTACATACCCGCCTCCCAAATTAAAAATATGAATTGCTCACTGTTGTTTAAAGTCGATAAATCCACTTTTACGGGTTTCATTCACCGTTTATGTCTAATTTTTAGGCTTTATAAAAAATTTCGAAAAAATCATATTTATAAATCGTAAAAATCACCTACCAAATTTGGGTAGCTATCGCTCGAGTGGTAAACCCTTCTATTACAGAGGTCATTCAGCTCAACTGATTTCGATTGCATCAAGCCAGTTTTATGAAACTTCTTATATTTAGGAGTATGTACAGAATAAACACACTTTCGCTATTTTCTAAAACTTTATTTAGAAAGAGTCAATATATAGTACATTAGACGTCCGTAACATATACAATATTATTTACACAATAGGTTTAACGGTTGGTTAAATCATTACTTCTTTATTAGTCTATGCATACATTAAACCATTCAAATAAGTTCATAAGTGACGGCAAGTAGGTTACATGCTAATATGACTGGTTAAAATATAATAGAATAACATTTAACATTAAATTAATATTATTTACTTCAAAAAATTGTCAAAATCTAACACACGTCGTTAATTTAAGGCACATTCAAAGTTAACTGTAGTTACACTGAATAAAGATTGGGGCGGTGAGATTCTACGTGATTAACACATTCATTGCCGAGGCATTTGATAGCTTCAATATATGTATCGATATGCACCTCATTTACAGGCAGCAAACTTGTAATAAATGAACAAAGTTATTTTGGAAAGATTAACCTCGATGAACACTTAAATTTTTGTGCAAATATTTCTAGTGTAAAAGTAGGCACATTCTTTTCATAATTTGGCAGGATAAGTTGACGAAGGCACATTAATAACTGTGCGTTATCATTAGTAAGGCATTTTTCTCTTTGTAGTGTGCTTCCTAATTATGCCATACTTTACAAATAAATAATCTGTTTTATGGATAAATCGTCGTCTTAGTTCATATTTGTTCAACGGACCATTAGAAAATTTTACAGGAGGAAAAGGTTTTTTTTCATTATTTCAATGAAACTTTATGATAGGTGTAAACATAAAGCTATTTCTGTAAAGGTAAAGGTCTCATTAGTTTAAATAATTCTTAGTTTTGATTAACCGGTCAAAGGCCAGGCCATTTCACGGAAATTCGCGGAACTTCGCAAAAAAACACTAAAAAACCACCACTTTGAATTTTGAATTGAATGTTTTGTTGATAAATTTTGAGCTATTGTATATTTTATTGACTGAAACACGTTCACAACACAATAAACTATCTACCAAAACCACATTACTTGCATTTATTAGGTAAATTAATAGGTTTTACGATGTTTTATTCGCGATACACGTATTAATTGTGACAGTTAAATTCGCGGCAAATTCTGACAGCGGATTGTCATGGATAAAATCGTTTTTAAAATATTCCAGGGTGACAAGGTGAATGAAACTTTTAGCACCACCTATAGAGTAATGATAGCGCAAGCGATTCTGACACTGTTCTTCATACAAATTATGTACATAGAAGGGTCAAAATCGCAGACCAAAAGTTTTTCGTTGACAATATTATTCAAATATTTGAATTATTTTCTCGCGCATGCGCGCATGTGACCATTTTTATACTTTATTTTTAATTTTAAAGTGGAGATTGGACAAAACCTAAAATGGTCTATTGGACAAATAAGAACTGAGGCGACGAAATGGCGCTCACATTCTTTAGAATTTGTGCAATTCACAAAATTATTATTGAGCTGGAAAGCAGCCCCATTAGTAATATTGAAATTTATAAAATAATTAAACTTAAATAACTATAAAAAGTTGCAAAGTCATCAGACAAGCATATTAATAAATAATATAAACTACACAATATGGGCACACCTCCTCGGCGTGGTAATTTACAAAAGTTGTGTGATTTAATCTAAATAACATTTGAGGATCAAATCCTAATGCAGAGAAGGACTTCCATAAACTTGCATTCATTTTCTGCAATATTGGCTTTACTCAGAAACAGAACAACTGTCACAGATTAGATACATTGAAAATGTTACATTTCATCGGGTTAATTCTTAACATTACAAATTACATAGTTGTTTAAAATTACACTGTCAAATGAATGGCTTCACGTGGAGTTTGTATTTTAAATACTTCATAAATAGTTATAGTTAAAGTAAAGTTAATTCAAAGTTCAATATATCTAATTTATTGTAATTTTCAAATAAATACATTCTTTATACATGTTACTATAAAAGCCCGTAAATTGGTAAATCTTAGGTTTTACTAGCAAATCTTAGGATTTACCAACGGACTTTTGCCATTAAGAGTTAGTAAATCTTAGAATTTACCGGAAAATCTTAAGATTTACCTTAGTACAGGCTTTTACAGTAACATATATAATGTTTATATATTATAAAAGTGTCCACACTTATTTGACTTTTGAAGAACAATCATAAAAACATGTGTTAAAATATGAAAACTGTAAAATTAAAATCATCTTATATTTAAAAGTTCTGGCACGTTGTGAATAATTTATTTGGACAGTTTATTTTAATTTCAAAATACATAAATATAATGTCCAAAAGAATAAGTAAGCATTTTGATTTATAATGAACTTAATACAAAGTTTTAAACAACAGTCACTGAATAGTATTAAAAATGAGTCAAAAGGTTGAAAACGAAACATGGTGGCATGAATCCCATAAGCTTTTTAAATATTTCTTCAAGTTCACTTATCGTACGTAATCTACAGACAAGTGAACATTGATTGCAGTCTAAGACGTTTATGGGATGACAAAAATAAACATTAAATGTAATTTGCAAAAGTAGTGCAGCGTTCACAGTAGACAAACTCATTAAATTTTCTATTCGTTTAAATGAAACCAGCAATTATGTTCTTTATTGAATAGGTGGGTTCACACCCAACCGCCGGTGAGCTTGTGGAATAGTTCCTCGTCTAGTTGCTGGTTGGTGTCCTTGGCTCTCATGGACAGGAAGATGTAGCCTCCGATGAACTCGTGGAAGACCTTGCAGTCGGCGGACAGGCAGGAGAAGATGATGCTACCCTCCTCGAACTGGACCATCATGTGCTTGATCTCCCAGTTTACGTTCCAAGCCTGAAAAGATAATATTTTGTGCATTGAGTAAAACTTAAAATCTTCTTTCTCTCTTCCTGCATTCATCTTTGGTGTCAATGAATTTTACAAAACCTATATGTGCAATACTACCTCACTAATTTGACACCCCAAAACCGAGCAAGTGTTCAATTAATGAAAGCGGCAGATTATAGGGCATACATACAAAATAAGCCACAAATTAAAACAGATATTTCGTAAAAATAAACCAACACTGCTGTCGATTTTTGGTAAAATTTTATTTTTTTGGTTTAAAGTTAAGGTGTGTGTCATGTTTACGCTAGCGAAAAGTCTTTTGTAAACTTTTTCAAACAAAATACGTGGCAGAATGAAACATCACAAACGCATGTGTTAGTTACTGAAATACGCTAATGGAAAATTTCCCCTTTTAGCTACCTACGACCCTGGCGAGGAGTTTTACCCGTCTGCCGAGAGCTTTGAGCTAGCCGAGGGCACAAGGTAGGTGTCCCCCCCCTCCACGGGACTCCCAACAAGCTGTAGAAAATATGAAGAGGGTGAAAGAACGCCTATTAATCTGTTGTGCCAATGAATTGTTTTGAGATACCTGGGGAAAAACATAAGAAATGGTCTAACACCCAATATCAACCCCGGTGTAGTCATCAATCAATCAAAAGGGACCAGTTTTGTTGAATGTCTAACATGAATGGTAGCAAAGTAAAAATGGAAGAGAATGTTACCTTCATGGTGCTGAACCTCCAGGTCTTGAGATGATCCCCGGTGTTGATGTCCAGCTTCATGATGCGGTTATGCGCCACACCCAGCAGCTCCTCCTTGCGGTGCCCCATGAACTTCACCACAAACAGTGCCAAGCCGTGCTCCGGCAGGTTCTGCCAGGCTCGGATGTACTGCAGCTTAGCCTCCATTGAGGATAGGTCCTTAACATTGGCGTGGTTCTCCAGGATTCTGGTTGTGGCCTTTCCCTTGAGCTTCTTGTGGAAGCGCTGGGAGATGTAGTCCTGCGGGCTGATGTCCAGCTGCTGGGGGCTGATGGCGGGCTGCTGGGACGGCTTCTGCAGCGCCAGGAAGTCGCGGATGGCGCGCGTCTCTCCCGCCCACCCCGCGTCAGCAAGCGTACGTCCTCGCGCTCCCAGTCTCAGGGCTGCCAGCCAGCGGGCATACTGTTCCTCCTATAAATATAATCAACACATTAAAAAACAGCTCCCTGAACTCAAAAGAACTTTCTTTCTTTTATTTTCCCTTGATGATCTTTAAATTAATAAAACTATTACTTATAAATATTAACAATTGAATCATTTGGCAAAAACAATCTATTCACATACATTATGAAAAAATGGTAATGACAACTTTGACGGAATAAAAAATCAGTTGCATTCAATATTGTGTAAAATTAACAACCTTAGAAAGTTAGCCATTATAGGCAGAAAATTATAAAACCAAAGAGTATACTTACATCGTCGCATCGCAGCCACATCTCTGTCATGCCATCGGCGCTGGGCGTCTCCAGCTTGATGGTGTAGCGGGCTTGCGCCACATTGACATCAGGGGTGACCTCGGCCCCACGGAGCGCCACCTCCAGCACCGGCCGCGCCCCCGAACCAGGGGCCGCCTCCTCGCGACTGCGGTAGCCCAGCAGGGTCAGCTCGCGGCAAGTGAACCAGTGCCGCTTAAATGCGCGGAGTGTGAAGCGCTTCGGTCTGCAAGGTACAACATTATTAATAGAGCTCATGTACTTGCAAGATTACATCAAACTCATAAAACTTGGATGGTTACTTTTGGCAAGGAATACAGGAAGGAAGAATTAGCCTGAAGGACAAAGGAGACCAACACTTAGGTGGGCCGAGTGAGGGAATAGAGGCCAACACTGCATCCCAGGGCATAAGGAACTGGAAAGAGAAATTCTGAAGCCAGCTAGAGTGCAGGCATTTGATTACGAGGCAGATAAAAAGTTGGAAATTACTGTAATATGACTTTGTAAGTTTTCAATTTTGAAAATAAATATCTTTTTGATAAAGGGGCCGTTCAAGTATTACGAAACGCACTTGGGTAGGGGGGGGGGGGAGGTGTCTTGTGAAACGTTACTGTGCGTTACGAGGGGAGGGAGGGGGGGTTCGAACAACGCGTTATGTAACATGTTTTTCTTTATAAATAAAAAAAACTAGGGAATTAAAATCTTCCAAGTTGGCAATCCTTTTCGTTCTCGAAATCTCTTATTTTATTTATTACCGCAAACGCGATTAAGACAAGAAAAAAGGTATTTAAGCGACTTTCCAGTACTTTGCGCAACTTAATTGTGACTTTCAGGTAAAAATTGTCAATTAGGGGGGGGGCGGGGGAGTGGTACGGAAAAACATTACGGCGCGTTACATGGGGGGGAGGAGGGGTCAAAAATCTTCAAAAATTGCGTTACGTAATACTTGAACGCCCCCAAAAATATTTGCTCAACAATTTTGTGTTGAATGTATTGCACATATTTAAACTAGGTACTTATCGAAATATATATTTTTTTAAATACAGTGGAATCAGTTTATAATGCGTTAAGAATTTCATAATTCAACTGACAATTTTTTTTTAATGTAACTAGAAACCAATTAATTTTAAGATTCATTTTCGAAGCGTCATTACAGGTTGCCCGAAAAAAAAAACATTAAAAAGAAGCAAGTATTTTCTGCTTGGGAAAGAGAAATTAAAAGCAGATACCCACGATGACCAAAGTCGCCCCTGATTCAAAAGTCACCTCATACGGGATCTGGCTAGGTAAACATTGCACATCAATCAAACAACAAATAATTAGAAACAAAATCTGCCTTTCACAAAAACATTACAGCAAACATTTATTAACCTATTGTTTATTGACAATAATAACACATTTCATTACTATGTATGTATTACACATTAATGGAAAGGGAAAAGATTTAACATGAACTATTACAGTAAAAAGTTCACATCAAACTGTTTATTGAACACACAGAACTTTGCTAAAATAATAAAACTGCTTGAAGATATTACTTAAGGCCCATTCGGATTACGCTAGTAGTTTAGTAGAGTAGCGATTAATTTAGTAACTAAACATATCTGAACACCATAAATTTAGTACAGTGGTTTAGAAGAGTGAATTATATTTTTTCGGGCAAGTAGGCCCCCCTCCATGTGTCATTCACTGCTCAGTGGCTCAACGACTAAACAAGTCTGAACCCATTGTTTCAGTAGAATTCATTAGTAGTCATAGAAATCTCGTCTCTTTGGAGTGAAGATGCTCTGAATATCTTTTATTTTTTTCTGCTATTAATCCATTTTCATATGCATAGTAATCTCACTAATTTCTTCTTCCACATCTTCTAAAATATTAATTTTAGCTTAATTAGACTATTTATTTTGTTGCATTGCAGCCTGTTCATCTTCCAATGCACCACTCACTAATGTGAGCGGATGAGGAAAATGGTTAGGGGTGGGTAGGAATCTGGCGTTAGAGTGTCCAGGAGTGACGGATGTACGAATCTATCCCTCGTAGATCTCATAGAAATCGTTGTATCTTCCTTAGAGTATCATGGTGAAAAAATATAATCGGTAATGGAAAGAGAAAACACCAGTTACACGAGTTAATCACAAAAGAATTAAAATGTACACCTTTATGAAATCAAAGTTTGCGACCGCAATATGAAAAAAAATTATGAAACCAGATAATTTTTTTTTTAAATATTTTTTCATGAAATGACTAAAAAGTAAGGTAATGATACATCTTCTTATCTTTGATTATATAAATGTCTAGATAGAGTGTTGCGCTGTAACTCCGAAAAAAGGAACAGGCCAGATTTGAAACGCTTGTGTGCGTCACACGCACACAAGGTAACTTATATTGTTAACGTTAAGCGCTCAACGTCACTGTAGGCGTGATGAGTGATACCAGCTCCCGAGTATTTCCCATAAAAGTGGGTAAAAAATATGTTTCGGTTTAGCGGGACCTATAATTCGTTTAATTTTGAATTCATTTAAGTAAGATAGTTTTCTACATATAATGATATAAATGAAAAGAAAATCATTGTTAAAAGAGATTTATTTTTGTTTGATTATTTTTAAAAAATAAATAAGAAATACAGAAAATAAGAAAGATACAGTTTGTCAAATAAGAGTAGAAAATATATGAGGGCGCCACTGTTGATCAAATGGCAATACTAAACACATGACTCATGGTGTTAAAGTAAAGCTGTGTAACCTACATTTTTATAAAAAATTAAAAAGGCATAATAGTGGAAAAAATATTTTTTCATTGCAGTATAGATACTCACCGATCTCAAAATTAGAATTGCATATAGGTATATTATTATTATACCTTTGAAATTTTGTGTTAACATAATGAAGAATAACTATAATATAATAAAATATAAAGCACAGTTTAGAAATTGCTCATATTTATTTAATACTAGATAAAGCACCTAGCGTTGCCTGGGCTTTAGATCATGTCTCTAATTTTAGATCTGAATATATTTAACTCATTTAGATCTAAAAGGTAAGTTGTAAAAATCAAAGAAGAAATTTTGAGCAGAACATTCAAGAAACGGACTTTGATGTCTTTTTGTCGAAAACTCACCATTAGTGATTCTTCCTTTCTATCTATTGTTAAATTCAAATTTATGTTAAATTAAATTAAAGCAAATCGCTTTATAAATCACCTTTTAATCAAATCTATGTCATGAAGAAAAAATGTTTTTTGTAAATGTGGTTTACTGTGTTCTATACATTCAGTGTCAATGCACTTCAAAAAAATATTTGACAGTTAAATTGGTGTTGCCAGTCTACAAATTTAGTAGTTCCAGTTTTTATATTTTCTACTCTTTTTTGACAGACTATACATTCATAGACGCTGCCAACTGGCCGGCAGGTATCGTTGTGTCTAAATTTAAATTTTTATCATCATCAAATAAAGAAGGTGGCCCACATCCAGGTAAATCCCTAAAAATGGTAAAACTATCTTGTCACACTAAAAAAGACAATGCAACTTTTTAAAACTAAAGCTATCGATAGTTATTATTTATTCTTAATGACCTCCCCTTTTAATTTGTTTTTTAAGCAGTTTTCGTGTAGATTTTATATCCCGGTTAATATTATCCAATTTTGTCAGTGATAGTTTAAACCGGTCAAAGGCCGTGACATTTAGCGGAAATTCGCGGAACTTCGCAAAAAAACACTAAAAAACCACAACTTTGAATTTTGAATTGAATGTTTTGTTGATAAATTTTGAGCTATTGTATATTTTATTAACTGAAACACGTTCACAACACAATAAGCTATCTACTAAAACCACATTACTTGCATTTATTACGTAAATTAATAGGTTTTATGATCGTTTTATTCGCGATACACCCATTAATTGCGACCGTTAAATTCGCGGCAAATTCTGACAGCCGATTGTCATAGAAGATATCGTTTTAAAAATATTCCAGGGTGACTAGGTGAATGAAACTTGTAGCATCTCCGAGAGTAATGACAGCGCAAGCGATTCTGACACTGTTCTCCATACAAATTGTGTACATAGAAGGTCCAAAATCGTGGACCAAAAGTTTTTTGTCGGATGGATTATTCAAATATTTGAATTATTTTCTCGCGCATGCGCATATGACGCGCGCGCCGGCGCGTCTCCGGCCTGTTAGAGGGGCCAAATATTTTTCCACGGCCAAACTTATCAAATTAACTTGATGCAGAAGACCGTAAATCTGATCGGTTTTTACTTCGAAATAATTATCGGGAAAATTTAATTTGAAGAACAGGCAACCCTGTAAACATGGCGTCAAAATATGGGTCAAATGGCGTTGTCCTAAGACCAAATTACACTATTAAAACTGAATAGTTTCTTTAACTGAATGGTTATTTAAAGGTTATTAACCGATGATAGGTAACATTTTTTGTTGTTTTCAATCGTCCTATGTAATTCCTGCACACTGATATAGCGCAAATCGTTATTTTCAAATGTCACACAACACGTGTTTACCGTACAACGATAGTGTCGCCACTGAGCGGACAGGCCGAGCTTATCGGCCAACATTTGGCAGATATTTTTTTTGGCGCTTCGTCACTCGAGCGCTATATCTAGACATTTATATAATCAAAGCTTCTTATATATATAAAAATGAATCGCTGAATATGTTGCTAAGCGCAAATCTCGAGAGCAGCTGAACCGATTTCGCTAATTCTTTTTTTAGAATATTCCTTGAAGTACGAGGATGGTTCTTACGGAGAGAAAAATTAAGAAAATTGCGCAGAAAAGTGGATAATTTCAGAAAACCTAACGACTATTGCACATTTGACAGTTCGCGTGTTTGAGAATGACATTTTAAATCAGGATTTTTCTATCAGGGGGGAAGGGGAGGGGGAGGGAAGGCGGTGAGAGGGGGAGGGAAGGGGGGGAGGTGGAGGAGGCGGAGTGGGAACCCCTCTTACACCATGCGAGCGAAGCCACGGGAAAAAGCTAGTTTATAATAAAATATGTGAGTGTTTTTATTTTTTTTTCATTACCAGTAACAAGTTAAGTAAGGTGTGCCATTTTTAAAACTTTTTAAAGTTTGCATTCAAAATTTTTATATTTTACAAATTACATAGTTTTTTCTGATAATAAAATTTGAAAGCATATTTCATCACCTTTCAAAAACAGTTTTTAATTTTCGGACACATTTACAAATATTCCATTTATTTGGATTGTGATGCAAAGCAGAAATATTCTGATCTACTGACAGAATACGGTCGAAGCCTAATAAGGGGTTAAAGTGTAAATAACAGATATTGGAATTATAATACATTTTCATCACGTGGGTCAGGGAAAATAATATAAAGTGAAACATGTCACAACAGTTTTGTAGGAAATATGCAAAAATAAAAGCAGAATAAAAGCTTACGCAGGAAAGCAGTGATCCACCTCACACGTGCTTCACCCAGAGGCAAATAAAATAAAAAATACTGTTAGATAAGCAGCATATAAATATTAGCAATAACAATAATTTTGTGTTTCAGATAAAGTATAACTTCTAGCAAAATGGGAATCAGAATAAATTAAGATATGAAGCAAGATATCATTCGGTTCATTATCCAATTGCAAATCTTCAAAATTGAGTATTGCATTGAATATAAGCTTTTGTAATTTTTTTTTTTTAATTATCTTCTTCTTTGCGTGCCGTATCAGGTCCCCCCGACGTTGGCGATCACTCTTGAGAAGGTCTCTCTGTCTTGCGCTGCCCGGAATAGCTCCTCCACACTTCTAATGCCGGTCCACTCTCGTATATTACGCAGCCAAGACATTTGTCTCCTACCAGGCCCTCGGCGACCCTCTATCTTGCCTTTCAATATCAAATGGAGCAAGTGATACTTCTCCCCTCGAAGTATATGACCCAGATATGAAATTTTCCTGATTTTTATTAATGTAAGCAGTTCTCTATCTGCTCTAGCCCGTCTGAGAATTTCTGTGTTGGTGATCATGTCGGTCCATGGGACCTTGAGCATTCTCCGGTGAAGCCGCATTTCAAAAGCCTCTAACCTGTTCATGGTATTTACTTTCAAGGTCCATGTTTCACATCCATAGAGCAAGACCGACCACACATAACATTTTAGCATTCTCTGCCTTAGTTTTAAGCTGATATTGTCATTGCAGAAGAGGGATTTCATTTTAATGAATGCAGTTCTTGCTGCTTCAATTCTGCATCTAACCTCCACATCTGGGTCAAGAGTCTCCGTGAGAATACTGCCGAGGTATCTAAATCTTTCCACCTTTTCGACATTGCAACCATTTAACTGTATCACTGATTCAGAGTGATCTAGTCGTCCAAATGTCATCCATTTAGTTTTATTGACGTTGATTGTTAGGCCCAGTTGCTCACCAGCATTATTAACAAGATTTAATAGGTCTTGGAGGTCATCGATACAGTCAGCTAGTAATACAGTATCATCTGCGTATCTTATGTTATTAATGACAACTCCGTTGATCTTCAGACCCTTATCAGTATTACTTAGGGCTCTTTTAAAGACATAGTTGGAATAGAGATTAAACAATAGTGGCGACAGGATACAGCCTTGTCGTACTCCACGCTGAATGGAAATTGCATTAGATCTCTCATTCCCATGTCTTATTTCTGCTGTTTGGAACCAATACAGGTTTTTAATGAAATTCTGGTCTTTTGTGTCAACGTTACAATCCGCAAGCATTTTCATTAGGTCAGCATGTTTTACCCTGTCAAATGCCTTTTCGTAGTCAATAAAACAGGCAAAGACTTCCTTTCTTTGGTCACGACACTTTTGCAATAATACGTCGATAGACAATAATGCTTCACGCGTCCCGAACGCATTTCTGAAGCCAAACTGAGTGTCATCCAAGTCGTGCTCGCACTTATTGCGTATCCTGGCATGTATTATTTTAAGGAATAATTTAAGGACATGACTCATCAGGCTTAATAATTTTTTAATTATACATATGGCAAATGAGAACTCCAAATATAAGCAGTGGCGGCTACGTTTCTGTTTCGAAATTTTTTATTTTTTATATGAAGATTTTCATAAAATCTGGTTCAGTGCAATGCCAAACTAAAATTTCCTGAAAATCTTAATACAAAAAACTACAACGGCTTCGTCTACAATACTAATAATGGTATTTTTTTTATTAGCGTACCCAGAGCAGCCACTGAGGACGAGCAGAAACTCGTAAATCTACATCACAGAAAATCCAAAAAAATTTTTTTTTTTCAATCAGAGCGTTTCTCCAAGACTCCAAGTATAATGCTTGTACTATGAGTTTCCGTACACCTTGTTTATCAGCTACTGACAGTTTAATCCAAGTTGATAAATAAAAAAAGGTAAATAAAATGAAAATGAGTTTAATAATTATTGTTAAATAAAGTTGTACTTTAGAAATACATACTTCAAGAAGCGCAGATTATCGCAGAGGTCCGGCACCCGCGTGATATCGGCCTGCGGCAGAGGCGGGCCCCCTTCCAGCGCGGCCTGCAGCTGCGCCAGCGCAACCTCCACCTCGTCCTCGCCCCCGAAACCTCCGGCGCCTCCGTTGCTACCGGCGCTCACGTTCAGGGAATCCACTCCCGACATCAGGCTGTCCAGGGTGTCGTTGCCTGCAGAAGTCTGAAGGTTGATTTGGACCTGAATGGTAAAAGACTCAGTTAAATGAAGTTAAAATGAGAAATAGAAAAATAACCTCAAAATCTACTTTTGATGACTGTTATGCTCGATGGTTGATTAATAACAACCTGAAATGTGATCAAACACTGATGAGCCGAGAATCAGTGTTGAATGATCTATTACAACATTTGAAATAGGAAATTGATCCCTTCGAATTACAAGGTTCTATCTGACACGGCAACGTTATGCGATAACTCTGAATAAGTAAAATTTTTAAAATTTTAAGTAACCCCCAACACAAAAAGCGAATTGTAGCTAAGAACCATCTCGATCACGTCAGCTAGCTTTCAAAAAAAAAACGCATCATCATCGGTCGATTTGTTTAGGAGCTACGATGCCACAGACAGACACACAGACACATTCAAACGTAAAACAATCCTCTTGTTGCATTGGGGATTAAAAAGTAGCTTTCTCAAGAGCCCATTATCGCGTGACATAGCTGTCAGATCCATGTTATTGCAAAGGATATTAAAATGTCAAGATAGTAAAATATGGTGAGGATGTCTGATTTGATGAGAATGTCAAATATGAAGAGCGTTAATAAAGTTAATAGTAATATTGATGTGTAATTTCCAGGTATATTTTGGATAAGTAACTGACCTGTAATCCAGCGAAGACCAGCATCTCCTCCTCAGTGCAGTCGATCTCCTCATTGAGAATCTGCCAGCGCGCCTGCTGGAAGAGCTGGTTGATGCGCACAGAGTCGGTGCGAGGGTTCAGGTCGTAGAAGGTGTAGAATTTGAAGCGGAGACGCAGGCAGTCGCCCTCGCGGACGCCCTGCTCCATTATGGACAGTGAGGAGTCGAGCCAGCTGGAATAAGGAATACATCAGTAAAGGTATAATAAATTACATTCATGTCAATATTCAGCTTCAATTAAGAATATGCCAGGTAAGTTTCCCAATTAACAGATAATTGTCGGAATTCAACAGAATGGAAGCAGAAGTCACTCACAGATATAATTTAATAAAAGCCTAAAAAGAACTGGCGAATTTGGATTGCTGAAAGCCACTAAGGATATAGCTGGAGATAAGAGAAACAAGAAGACCTGTGTCCAAAGCTGAACATCAGTAGGTTCACACAGAAGAAGAAGAAGCATAAAACTCCTTGAAATATAAGAACAAAACAAGGCCATAATATCAATGCCAAATCGAAATAGAAAAGTCAATCATCTATCAGCAAAACTGAAGACATTTGAGGGACGGTATGTGCAAAGATGAACACCAGAAGGCACATGAAGAAGAAATATTAAACTCAATCCAAAGATGAACACCAGAAGGCACATGAAGAAGAAGAAATATTAAACTCAATCCAAAGATGAACACTAGAAGGTTCATGAAGAAGTAGAAATATTAAACTCCTAATCCAAAGATGAGCACTAGAAGATTCATGAAGAAGTAGAAATATTAAACTCCTAATCCAAAGATGAACACTAGAAGATTCATGAAGAAGTAGAAATATTAAACTCCTAGTCCAAAGATGAATACCAGAAGGTTCATGAAGAAGTAGAAATATTAAACTCCTAGTCCAAAGATGGATACCAGAAGGTTCATGAAGAAGTAGAAATATTAAACTCCTAGTCCAAAGATGAACACTAGAAGTTTCATGAAGAAGTAGAAATATTAAACGGCTAGTCCAAAGATGAATACCAGAAGGTTCATGAAGAAGTAGAAATATTAAACTCCTAGTCCAAAGATGAATACCAGAAGGTTCATGAAGAAGTATAAATATTAAACTCCTAATCCAAAGATGAACACTAGAAGATTCATGAAGAAGTAGAAATATTAAACTCCTAGTCCAAAGATGAATACCAGAAGGTTCATGAAGAAGTAGAAATATTAAACTCCTAGTCCAAAGATGAATACCAGAAGGTTCATGAAGAAGTAGAAATATTAAACTCCTAGTCCAAAGATGAACACTAGAAGTTTCATGAAGAAGTAGAAATATTAAACTCCTAGTCCAAAGATGAATACCAGAAGGTTCATGAAGAAGTAGAAATATTAAACTCCTAGTCCAAAGATGAATACCAGAAGGTTCATAAAGAAGTAGAAATATTAAACTTGTAGTCCAAAAACGAATACCAGCAGGTTCATGAAGAAGTAGAAATATTAAACTCCTTAACAATGCCCCAAGAGAAACCCAGAAAAGTATTAGATTGCATAATCGTAAATAATCCTTACCCGACATTCATGCGTGCCCTTTCTACCAGGGACTTTGGCCTGACGATGGCTTCACGCGCCTCCCGCCCCGGGTCGGTGGGGGAGTTGGCCAGCGAGGTGTCGCATGAGCCACTGAGCATCTCCAGCGATACGGAGGTGTTATGCGGCGACAGGAACCCGTCCGACAAGTCACCATTGGAGTGTGCCGATCCGTTGGTGCCGTTCATCCCCCGCTTCCACGTTCCATTTTGATGCTGGAGAAAAGGACGTAAAAAGTCATTATTCAGGGATATAAAAAAATTATTGAATCTTATTGTAAACGTTGGTAATAGTGTAAACAAAGATTAAGGAAGTAACGCTAATCAGGTTCCCTAAGCTGAGGAAAGATGATAGGCTAAAATTCACATTGGAATCCAACCACAAGCGAAGGCTTCAATAGCGAGAGAGCTCAAATAGCTGGTTATACATATAATATAGCTCTCTAGTATTCAGACCTCAGCTCATGTTCCAGATGTTGGCAAACAGAAGCTGTATGTACAACATTTGCAAAGATTTTCATGGCCAAAAATATTATTGTGATTTATTAATGGAGTAGTCCCATTCTTATTATGTATTCGCATTATGTTGCGCTTTCTTCTTCTTTGGCCAACGTTTCGGACAGCATTACAGTCTTCATCATCAAGGTAGATATCTAGATTGTGGTGAAGTGTGTGTTTATGTTTGTAGAAATGACACCTCGTTGGGCGCGCATCAATCCTCTTATGTATGGAATTTCAATATGGCGGAGTTTGCACGCTTAAAAGTGTTCTAAAATCCTTTGGAGGATTTTTAGCTTCATAATGGTTAGTCGTATTATTTATTGACAAAATTAAGGCATTGGGAGTCACTTAGTTCCGGGAAGCGGTGGAGTCAATTAACTGAATAGCACTTACAGTCATAGGTGAGCTGATGGGAGTGGCGGACTGGGATCTGGGCGGGTAGGTGCCGGGAGTGGGCGCACAGAGCAGCGGCGCCCCGCCCGCATCCAGTGAGCCGCCGCCCGCGCCACTGGCTGCGATAAAGGTATTGGTGTCGGGAGGCGGCCGTCTTTGCTGCGGGTGCTGCCCATTGGCGTGCGGGCCGTCCTTGTAGTTGTGCTTCAGGTGGGACGCCTCCAGCGGTCGGCAGAGCGACAGCTCCTCGGGGTGTCTGATGCCTGCAGTCAGGGAAACACCAATACATTATACTAAACCATCTATCATAGATCCTGACTACTCCAACATCCGAGAGAAGTTAAACCTTTAAAATTTAAAGAGTTTTTAAAAATAAAAAAGGCAAAAGCAGGTAGATTGAAGAAATAAGGCCTTTTTTTAACAAGAGTAGCTAAACTGAAATAATCCAATACTACATTGCTAGATTCGGAAAAGATGTGCTAGCTGCCAAGAATCGGCAAAACTGGAGTCATTTGAGGGATGCCATTTGCTTAAGTTAGACCAAAGAGGGCCGCCAATAATTGAAAAATCTGAACACATTAGGATACCATCCATAAAGCCACAAATAATGGACAAAACACAAAGCATTTGAAGGCTAGCATCCAAATATAGTCCCAAATAATTAATAAAATTTAAAACACATTTGAAGGATACCATCCAAAGCCACAAATAATGGATAAAACTTATCACACTCTTAAGGATAGCATTCAAAGATAGCCGCACATAATGGATACAACTGGCACATTTGAAGGATACCATCCAAAAATAGCCACAATTAATGGATAAAACTGAACACAAAGGATAGCATCCAAAGATACCCACAAATATTGTGTAAAACTGAACACATTTTAAGGATAGCATCCAAAGACAGCCACAAATATTGGGAAAAACTGAATACATTGGAGGGATGCCAAAGCCTTAGGCTTAGGAAGAAGAATGAAAAAATAGCGGCTACGTTTACTAATTGGAAGGATGTGAAGTACGAAGCGAATTGGAAAAAACCGTTTTCAAAAGTGTTTTTCGAAAGGCGGTTCTTTGGCGACGACTGCTTAATTTGAGAATAAAGTACAGTTGTTTGAACTCACCAAGCTCCTTGCACAGCGCGATGACGGCATTGAAGGTCTTGACGGAGAAGTCAATCTGGCAGTTGAGGTAGCGCAAGTCAGGCAGCTGCACGCGCAGCGCCTTGTGCATGGGGGTGAAGTGCAGCAACGAGTCTGCCGCCACGCCACACTGGTCCAGCGTGGCGCGCGTGCGGGACAGCCAGCTGTTGCGCTCCGGCCACCACAGCGCATGGTCTGACCAGTCCTTTGTGAGAGCTGCAACAAAACAAAGTTATTAGTTTTCAGTCAATTGCCGATAAATAGGTGACAAAATAGCGATGAAGAAAGGACCACGAACACGAGCGTCTCATAAACTAATCATTATATCATTTTCACATCTCTCCCGAGATAAAGGAACACCTTGTATTGGCACACACCCCTTGCCTTATCCACACATTCGTATATCGTCCTCGTATATAGGTACTCTTCTGTTACTTTACCGATTTTTGGCATGGCCTGATAGCGCCATGTCTTCTAGGTCTAAAACCCAAACGGTTACGAAGATTATACGATAGACAGGCGAGCAGCTCCACTGAACAGCGATCCGTACCGCAGACCAACACAGAGCATAATTTAGAATGAACGTTTGAGTCCAATTAAATCATTGTGTGATAATGATAGTAAACAAATTCGTAAACTCGACGAACCAAGTATTATTGAAAACTTCTGATCACCAACTAGAATCCTAATCAGTGGAAATACAAGTACACCACAGCAATTATATTATATAATTATAGTAACGCAGCAATAGAATGGCTTCGCCTGACTTATCACAACTGACCATTTCTTAACATACATAGATACAATCCAGATTTCAGACATCAATGAACATTTATGTACAGTACAAGTAATTTAAACGTCAATAAGCACCCGAGTTAATGGCAATGAAACTAGTCCACTACAAGTATCCGAAATCAGACCATCAACATTATCAGACATCGCAAAGTTGAAGGAAATAAAACACAGACCAAATCTATGTTTGGAGATCGCAAATTCGGATAAGCTCTTGCACGGGCTAAACTCCCGTATGAGCGAGGTAGGACAAATAAAAGCTGAGACGAATTAAAAGGTCAGCGGAATTCAGAGTGAAATTTGAAACTCGCCTCAAAAAAACAAAACCAAATCTACGAAACTATTAGTCGAAAATCTATTTATACCAATGAACAAAGTTATTTCGATCAATGTAAAAATAATTCGAACCTTCGAAATAAAAGCAGTCTCAGTGAATAAAAGACAGTTGTTGTTTGCACATTCATTTGCATTCAGTTGTTTGCATTAATCCAATAATATAAAAATACGGAGATCGTCTTTGAATAATATAGAAAAAAGGTAAATAACACGATATTTCTAACACGAATAAGTAAATAACACGATATTTCGAGAAAAAAGTTAAACTATTCAAACTTGAGTGAAGAATTTGCTTGAAATGGAAGCTGAGAACGGAAATAGAACTGCAATGATCCTAAACAAATAAAGATGATTTACGAAAGAACTAATAAAACAAATACAAATAGCTTCTCTGCTCTGGTTCTTGCTTCTTATAGAAATAACATCATCGTCTCGGAATTGAGTCAAGTGTCGGCTGTGCTAGACTAAAATACATATTGTATTCTGCATTGCGCTGTTTCGATATTATGGCCGATGAATTATTAATTATTATATTACGTTACATACCTATATAAACCTGAGACAGTGGTTTGGCCAGTCTACCGTGGAGCTGTTCCGGGCCGCAGTAAACAAAGTCCGCATAGCCAACATGATAGCCAACGACCGTTGAACGGACAGGGCACAAGAAGAAGAAGACATTTCAACATCTTTGATGAAGTTTAATTTGATATAACTCACATACTTTATATATGATGTTGAATGTGGTTCTTATAATCTACTTAAAATTTACATTTTTTGCAGATTTTATAGTTTCCGGCAGGACTTTATAATATTATTAATATTTCATCTCACTGTTTTGCGTATTGGCTTTGTCCTTTTCGTATTAAAACTAACTGAAGTCCTGGAATTTTTGAAATCAGAAGTAGACAGTAATTTTCCTCTTATTTTGAACGTCAAGTGAAGCAAAATTTCTTAAGTATCAAAATTTTGATTTAAGGGATGGGAAAAGGGGGTGGGGGTAGTTTTCGAAAGATATACAGTCACCTTCTTCTTATTTCGAAGGTATATTGTACAAAATTTCATCTATATCAGAATAAAACTGTAGATTTATATAAAAACCTTTGCATTGCCCTTGAAATTCAAGACAGAAAAAATGTGCAAATTTATTCAAAAATGCACATTTTTGCATAAATGCTGCTTCATAGCCTATTCACTCTAGACAACCCATTTTGCTTATAGGCGTTCCTACCGCTGATAGCTCTGTTGTAACCTATCCCTCTTTCTCATAAACATGTTGTACCTATGTAATATGGTGCATGTAATAGAAAGAGAAGTTACAACGGATCTCTCAGCGATACGACCATATTGTGTAAAGCTTGGGAAGGGACCAAAATCGATGCATCATCATCATCACCCCAAGTCAAAAGTCAACGGACCCGCATCTGAATTTATTTATTTCATTTAATCTAATCCCAATGATTGGGAATTGGGACCCACCCTTTAGCCTATTGTAAGGCTAGCTTTACACTCATATAAGTAAAATTTACGACTTAACGTAAGTTTTTGACTTACTCACATCCGAATTGTGGTAATTAATGCTTACGGAAGTTGCTCGGAAGTTTAAACTGTGTAAATGCTCATGCGACCGTTTACATCTGTAAATTTACGAGTACATATTTGTGGTAAGATGGCTTACTGTGAACAACGATCCTGCTACTGTCAAATTTACACGATTTTGTCAATAAGGGCGAAAAGACCCAAATAAAGAGTTGAAATAGAATTTGGCTTTAATTAAACAATTCTCCAAGCGCTTTTGTGCCGTCAAAGGCGAAAATAAATGGAGTTCTTTCATTTTATCCGAATGACAGCTGCCTGACAGCAACCGACTTCGAATTCAAATAAGTAATGTTAAAAACAGAAATATTGAGAATAGTAAGGATTGGATTGACGAATAGGAGAGATTAGGGATGCAAGGTTTTTAAAAATATCGATATATATCGAATTATGTCGATATTTTATATTTTTTAAAAGCTTATAGAAATCCAATGTAGTTTTAGTTATATCAAACGTTTATCGATTATGTAATCGTATGTATATAATTTTTTATACTTATATATTATATGAAATTTTGTTAGGTATATAAAATGTTTTTTTTTCTCATAAATTTAATAAAATTAAAATAATTCCAGTATATTGTAATCGTAACTATTTATTAATTAACTATGTATTAAACAGTAACTTCGACAGTCTACTTCCTTGTAACCGGTTTCTGCTTTGAGTTATAGTGGGTTCTGCCTTTAAAAAAAGATTATTTTTTCGATATTTCGATACGATATATTGAGTTTTTCGATATTGATATATCGATATCGGCGTATCGTCGATATCTGCCGATATGTACCGATAAATATCAATATACATATAGACCCCTAAAAATATCGATATTTATCGGTTTTCCGATATATCGTTGCATCCCTAGGAGAGATGCTCATTTTCAGAAAACTTAAATAAGTGTAAATAAATACTAGTCTTATAGGAAAAAAAACCCACCAAAACAATTGTCTTTTAATTTTTGACATCTCGCAACGGCACATTATGGTACAATTTCTTGCGGCAAGTCTCTCAGCTTATAAAACTGATTTTATATATCAGAAGGCTGGAAGTTCGCGCGGACGCGATTAGACCTGTCAAAAAACTCTCGAAAGAACAGCTTCTGTACTTGCTATAAATTACGTCAAGTGACTTTTCGTGTCGTTTACATTGGTAATTTGGCCATAAACCGCTTATGTGAAGCTAGCCTAATATTATGTCGCTGATAGATGAGCACGGGACACGGGACACGGGACACGGGTATGGATTCTGAGCCTGTGAAACTGTTCCAAACATCCAAACTAAAGCCATAACAATTTAAGTGTTATTAACTGACGGTCTAAACAATAATCATATTGCACCCTCATAAAACGAGAAAGGAACATGTGGTTTTTGTTATGAACCCCAAAAACAACCTAAAACTGAATTGAAAAACAAAATGCCACAAAGAATTGAAAATGTTCTCACAATATTAAAGAAAAATAACAATCAAGCGAATCGGTATTAAACGAGAGGGGACGGGTATTTTATATTGCTTACGATGATTTTATTAAAAATTGTATAATAATATTCGACGGCCTCCGTGGTTGTGTGGTTACGACCCTTTGATACGAATCCGGAAGTCACGGATGAAATCCACAATGAAGTAAATTGTATTTGATTAATTTGTGTTACTTTACAATTTAATTAAAAATAATTACATTGTATATCGGCACGTTCCAGGGTGATTCGTAGTAAATACGTTCAACCCTTTTAGTAGTGAAAGACCACCATTCACACCCGAAACGTTGTTTGAAATAGCTTTAGCCGTGTTTAGTGACCAGATCTGAAAAGGTATTTCCCTGCCTTCTTCAATTCCATCTTCTCTCATAACTAATGTGATGCTCGATTATTAGAAATCAAATCTGATCCACCAGATTATTTATAAATGGGTTGATTTTAATCTCCCATAGATTATGCTTTCATTCCCATTTACGTAATTAATGAGATGTACATAAATTAAGGAAAGACTAAAGTGTCGACTCTTGTCGAGGGGAGATTTTGTACATTTACATCGTTATGTAGATTATCGCCAATTTATATGTTAATTCAACTGATGGGAGATCAAGATAATAGTGTCGTGTAGTAAGTAGTGAAACGATTTTTGTGTTTCATTAATTGAATACGAACCCCCTATTAATGCAGGAACCACATGAAACAGTTATTTACAATTTGAAAAAGATTTTTTTTTTCGAGATTTAACACATCAAGCCTTGAAAGGACATTAGCGGTGGTGTAGCATGGGTGCCACCGGTGCGGATAACGTGGCGTCACCCCAAGAATTAGTAATTCTTAAACTAAATTTTGAATGATGTGCTGGACAATATATTGAAGAAAATAATTTTGGTATTATTTTTATATTATAATTTAGGCGGCGCTAGTAATGCGAGGGTGGCCTCTTATCCAAAAAATCGACAACTGAACGAAATCTAAGGGCGCTTTTACATTTTGGTCGACGAATTACCTTCGCTTGCCCGGCAAAAGCGGGAAACTACCCCAGTGTAAGCAGCTAGTCGTTTGACGACTACAGTCCGCAGTCGAAGTCGACCAGGTCCTCTAGCCACAGAGCTAAGAAAATATAAATAAGTGTCCATGTGTAAAATATTTTTGTGGCAATATTATACTTCCGTAAGTTTTTTTCACGGGCCACCACGCCGCCCCCCTCTAGCTACGCCACTAATTACTAGCCATAAACATCATGTTCCATTAGAGCCGCTTATGGACAGATCTGGCTCCGGGTTTCCATACATTACAATTGTAATTTTTATCTTTTTTTCTATAACGCGGTGATACGTGCTTTTTGGCCGTTAGAAAGATAATTCTTCTCAGTTTGTCTCAAAGATCTACAGGTTCTTGATCTTATCAGCTACTTAATCCCATAGATAAAATCGTCAAAATGTACGGTTTCAATTTGGCGGAATTTTTCCGTTGACGGAGTTCAAAATTATTAATATATTTTTTATAATAAGTATTTTTATTGTAAAAAGGGAACTACAGTTTTTTTACGAATTCTCTAAACAAAAGGAAATATGTTTCTAAATATCGAATTCTCTCAAATTTTTTTTTTAGTCAAAATGTTTCCGTAGGTTTTTTTGATAATATTTTCATGTTTTATATAAAGAAAAGTTATTTAGAAATCACAAAGTTTATTTGTAAATTGTAAACATTTGAATGATAATTTTATCTGGTTTTTTTACATTTTTAATATTTGTTTTAGTGCCTCCGTACATGACGATACTTAGAAGATACTCGATCCTCGTGCGCGTATCATGCGCGCCGATCGTAAGTACTTCCCGTACGATTGTGCTGGTGCCCGTACACGACGCTACGCGACGTCTGTCGGTTTCCAATCAGTATCACGATACCAACGGTGCTGATCGCACGCAACGCGTCGCATCATTTGGGTCTGATACTTATTCGTTTGACGTTTGACAGAAATGGCGTCGGAACATGAAAGTAGATGTTAGATTTGTTTTGGAAGTGGAAAAAATGCGTGTTTACCAGAATTACATTACCAGAATACGTAAGAAAGAATTTAGTGGAGAAGGCATGGATTAATGTTGGAAAAAAAGTAATTTGACATTGCTTGAAATCGTGTTAACTCCACGGCTGCACGTGAAAAATGATCAAGTTCAGGATATTTCGGGTAGCGCCGTGTACGGAGAACAACATTAAAAAGTAGTGTATCAGTAGGGTACTTGTGGTTGCGTCACAATTACGTAGATTGAAAGTATCTCCATGAACGGAGGGCCTCAGTTTTACACGTATAAGTAGATGTGGTTACCAGATTAAAATATAGCGTAAGTTTATGTTTACGCCACCGCCAACTAAACAGCACCGTACGACTACTTCAAAAATAATAAATGTACGAGTATATCACATTTAAAATATCTCGAAAGTATTCTGAAATTCTATGAAAAATTCAACCGTTGTTGGGACTTACATTTAAATGTTAACTTAACTTTGCATTGGAACCTTGTGCACTCCTGTGCCCGAAACCGGTTGGCATTTTGTTTTCTTCAAGGATCGTATATTACATGATAATATCGTAAGAAGTTTTTCCAGTATAAAATCAAAATCATTTATTGTACAAAATTTTCATTTAGTACAAAAGGTATAACTTATAGGTACCTATATCCTATTTCTTCCAGTTAACCTAACATGTTATACAGATATGAACACAAATGAAATATAAATATAAAAGTGGTGTAATACAAAGTGAATTTGTTTTAATTTATTATATAAACATAAATATAAAAACAGTTGTACCTATGTGAGGTATTCACTTAATGTGTAATGAGACCTGTTCATAAGGAATGTTTTTAGTGATGACTTAAATCTGAGTGTATCTTGTATTTGTTTAATATCATGTGAAAGGTTGTTGTATACTTTAATGGCCATGTAAAAGGGTCCTTTTGGAAAATTGTTTTGTTTGCTTTTGGTATTAATATTTTTTCTGTAAACCTTGTAGCGTGTTTATGTGTAGAGTTTTTTTGTGTAAACTTTTCTGGAGATGATCGCACTAACATGCATAACTCCATTATATATATGTCGGTGACTGTAAGAATTTTCAAATTTTTAAATATAGGTCTACATGAATCCCGATTAGCAGAGTTTGTCATTTTTCTTATACATCTTTTTTGGATGATAAAAACATCTTTGGCGTTTACTGAGTTTCCCCAAAAGATAATTCCGTATTTTATTATTGAATATACATAATCAACTATATATATATATATATATAGCTAACTAAAATAAAAATCTCCTATTTTGGAACAATTTTAAAAAATAATGTATTCATACAAATGTACGCACTTGAAGTGAAATGTCACAAAACTGTGCTATAATATAATGTTATTATTATTGAATGAAAACTGATTTTATTATTAATACACAAACCTGAATACATACCCAAAATGAAAAAAAAAATCAAATGAGTTTTCAAAAGAGTATCAAGTACCCTTGATACTCTTTTGAAAATGTAAAATATAATTTTTCCGCTATTGACAGCTGTAAAAAGCGGCCAACAAATGTCATAGAACATTAATTTGAAAGCATTCAGAGTAGCTATATTGATCAAATAAAAAGTGGCTCCCAGAATGATATTGGCGATTCTGAGCTTGTCTTTCTTTATTTGTATAAGGGTTGAAACCGCACTTACAATCGGATTTGTTTTATCCGGCCGGCGAGCTTCAGATAAGAGGTTGAATGCAAAGGGGTCATTGTGTTTTAACCGCCAAAAAAAAAAAAAAAAAAACACATTAGATCTTCTGTTTTCTAACTTATTAGGCAGTAGTAGTAGATACGAACACTAATCCGTTGCGTTTAATTGTAAGATTCCCTAGGAAATAATATGTACTTTCCACTGAAATTACTCTATTCGCAAACTTTTTTATGGTGTATTTCCTGGTTACATTGATGCAAAAATAGAAAAACAGGAAACACAAATAAAGTGCTGACAGTCAAAACAGAACTTATTATAAGATGGATATTTCGATAAGACTTGAACTTAGACAGAAAGGGGGAAATGTTTCTTGCGAGGTTTTTATGAAGTTATTATATTTTTCTAGAGCCCCCCAATATTTTTTACTTCTGGAGGTGTGGGGGGGAGGGGGGGGGGGCTCAACTATCACGGAATCAATAATTCGATTAAAAATATATTGGATTATTTGTTATACCTTAGCAAATTTAAAAAGCAATTCTTTTGTATTTTAAGTACCGGGTGGCTACCTCCTCATTTCTTGTATTCATGATATATCTTAATAATAATACACGTAAGATGATAATATCACGTATAATATAATAAAAAATTTAAAAAATATCATATCATCCAATTTAATGTAGATCTAAATTCTAATTGTAATGGAATCTTTCAGTTCAATTTTCATCCACTTTCCGAACTATCGAAATATGTAAATTTTCGATAGTTCGGAATGCAATAACAACAATTAACCAATATTAAAGTTTACTTTGGTGATTAGCGTGTTTTTTTGTCTATTTAGACCATATTTTTTTTACCTGCCCACTGTGCCATCTCAACTTTTGCCCTCTAATTTTCTCAGGGTCTACTACTCCCTGAACGTCTCAGTGGCATTATCGCCCACGTTGAGAGTTGAGAACCTATGCGTTAAAAGACATATTTGATCAATGAAATTCAAATTTTTCAGGATTCTATCAATTTCACCTGAATTCGCCCTGCTTTGGTTGGTCGTGTCCACTTTAACCCGGAGTTCGCTTATCGTTCTGGCTATTTTCTTTATTAGTCACGTTTGCAAGTCCTATTTGGCTACCTTCGCCAATGTACGCTGCCAGTCACCGCTGTCCAAGCGCATTATTCCAGCTCGCCGATCACGCTCAACACGATCCAGAGCGAGGTGATTCACTCACAAGAAGCAAAATTACTAGTAAATGAATGTCCTTCAGTATTACGCACGTCTCGCTCACACCTAAAAATGCCTTCGATTCACTTCTGATCAACCTATTACTCGATGAACTTCCTATGTTATTTTTGACTAGTTGCCATTATTATTCATCGAATGAGTATTATAATACCTAAGCTACAAGATGATTGCTAATTGTATAGGGGTGAAAAACGTGTCGGGAGCGAAGTCTTTATGATTTATGAGTCAACAAATCCCAGTATAGAGCTAAGGGCGAAACCACATTCCAGGGACTTGATTACGGGGCAGGTTCAGAATAGGGAATAGGTATTATTGGGATGATTAATGATCATTTTTGGGGAATAACACCACAATTAAACGAGGTAATCACCAACCAATTTTTTTAGGCTGTATTAGTGTATTGTATGGCTAAGATGAAACGAATTAGAAATAAAATACTAGAAAATATAACATTGAAAAAGAAAAATAAAAAGTAACATTCGCAACTAGGAATCGAACCATCTTGTCTTACCAGGACACAGCGCTTTTACCAACGCAACCATTAGGACCTATTTATTGAAGTAAAATATTTCACCCCAATGTCATATGTCACCCCTAGGTCATAGGTCACCCCGTTCGCTACGTTTGGTAACTTAGCAGGGATACCCGGGTTCATGGGGCGAGGTTTGTCTTGTAGTTTTACTTCAGTCATGTGGTCTAAAGCACACTCGTTTTTTTTACGTCATTCTTGTCGACCTCATATTTCAGAATTAACAATATATTCTTCAACTAATTTTTCTTATATTTAGGGCTGCTATCTTTTTAAATGCTAGAAAATATTTCAGTAAATAAAACGAGAACACACAAACCAGAAATAATAACGAGTATCAACAAAAATAACAATCACGCTACACTTCAAATTCCGTCATGCGCCAAGGCCTGCATTCTAGTCGGCCTTGGTGAGAATAATATGAAGTGTAACTGCATTTATGTGCGATTTTCTCCTTGGTCGATGCCATAGTCAGTGAGACTTTGGCATCTCCGATTAGGGTTTGTAATGAAGTTGAGGGGAGTGGGTACTGGTGAAATGCAACCATTTTTAATCGAAAAGTTTCTTGAAATGGCTTTAGTCGTATTTGGTGACCATATCTGGATAGCCAGGTATTCTCAACCTTCTCCACCTCCTTCCCCTCCCCGCTCTCTTCAACTCTTTTTAGGGATGCCATGATCCCACAGTTGGGACTCTTGTGCGGCGTTCACATTAGAACCCATTAAAAAGCATCGAGAAGAATTAACGACTGAACACTGCACCTCAAGCTGATAATATCTAAATAAAATCGTAAAATCGAGGTTTTGTACTCACCACTTTTCTCCTCGAAAACTGGATGGATTTCTCATTATTGTAAACTGTATTGGAAGTAAATATTCGATGTGTGTACGTTTTGCTTTTTTTAAAATACATTGTCCAGTTTTTATACTGCACGTCTGTTGATGGCGTTCAAACCAGGCAATTTTAACGATTTCTGGGGGGTTCTAACCAGAGATGGCACGAATAGTGATTTTGTCGAATACCGAATATTCGGCTAGGCTTTCGGCCGAAGTGCCGAATATTCGGCGACACTTAGTACATTTCGCAAACAGTTTTCATGTAAAAATCAATTAAATTAGTCAGCAAAACGATATCCAACGCCTAGCAAAATTTGCTAAGATTTATTTATCTCGGAAGCAGGTATAATTTATGAGGAAAATCGCAATCGTTTGCTATTAACTAATGCTGAAAAAATTGTTGTCATTCATCATAACTTACCACTGATAGATTTTAAGTATTAAATATGCTGATTTTATGTTAAAATCAAATTTTTGGTTAGCAATATTTTATTTATTATGCGTTTTTTTCATGATTTAGTATTCGGTATTCGGCCGAACAGCTTGCAATATTCGGCCGAACACCGAATATTAAAAAAAAGTGGCCGAATAGGAATATTCGTGCCATCTCCAGTTCTAACTCCTACAAGAAGTAACTTATCAAAAAAGCAAAACGTACATGCTAGTAATCGATATCTGTATTAAATTTTAAAAATATTTGCAATTAAGTCAAAAACCGGAGGAAATTAAGGAATAGGTTGGTATGGATAAAACACCGTCCGGTTTCCTGTTGAGAAGATGCCGTAACTGCAATTGAATAACAAGAACTCACAAGACGAAAAAGTTTACAAATAAGCCGGAAGCTCAGCCACACCTATTTGCTTTTAAAACACACCGCTGAGTGAGTGAGAGTTGTTGACTGATCCTTCCTAACCCCGTTGTGTTGGTTGTTGGCTTAGCAAAGCACTTAGCCCTTCAGGTGTCCGTGACTTAGCTCGTTTAACAGTGACAGTCACCAGACGAATAGGTAACGAAACGAGAGTTGGAAGCAATAAAAAATCATTGCATTGAATGTATTACGGCCGTTGTTCCCAACTTCTAGATCGATCAATCTGAGTCTCCGACCAGCTAAGCCATTTGTTTGATCTGTTGGTCGGAGAGTTGCGTTGGGAAGAGCGTATTTGTGCATTTGAGGAGTATTAGGCCAAAATTTCGACTCAACAGTTGATCAGTGGGTTGTACTAATCATCTGCTAAGCCGGAACTAAAGTTCAACTCTGCTTAAGCATCACTTAATCTAAGGAAGCCGGGTACGTGGATTAAACTCGAAGCAAAGTTATAAAAAGTGTCACCAGAGTGGCGTCTATACCTCGTGGCGTTAGCCCCACTCTGGTGACTTAGCGCCACTTTTTATAACTTTGCTTTGCTCAGCCGAGATTAATCCACGTATCCGGCTTCCTTAGATTAAGTGATGCTTATTAAGCAGTGTTGAACCTTAGTTTCGGCTTAGCAGATGATTAGTAGAATTGGGAACAGCGGCCGTTAGTGCAACAGTATACGCTCACACCGACGAGGAAAAACCTTCTGTATTTTATGCCTACTTACTGTCACTAGCGGAACCGGGACAACAAGTGTACACGATGATCTTAAAATAATATTGTTAAGAAGCTTACAGCGAGTCCTATTCAGATCGATCGATGGATGATATCGTGAGTGTAATAATTTCAGCTTTCAGTACTTTAATTTAGAGTAGATTTATTTGTGTCAGTTTTGCTGTCACATTTTTTTATTTTACTTTTTTATCTCATTTATTCATTGGACAACTTCTAACAAATGTGGAATATCGATCGTCCAGATGATTAGTCAGACATCTCCAAATATGTACTAAGTTTTGAAATATCCTATTAGTGATCCAGAAAACATTAACATAAATTCACTAAAAGTTTCTCTGTATTATAATTGATTTGATGGAGTTTACGAGTAATCTTAGTATTGCACCAGAATGAGGGTATCTACACTTTTACACATAACTGCATACTCAACTCAAATTTCGATTTTCTGGAGATGTCTAACTAATCAACTGGTCGATCGACATACATATAATGGCTGACTTGATAATACATGCATATTGTACATATATATTGACATATATAATTGTGTCCGGAATATTTCAGATATTTCATTCAGATAAATAAACTAAAACCTTCAATACTTTAATAACAATGACATGAAACCAAAATTCAGCATGTCAAAAAACATTCTACGAGTATATAACTGACTTACCTGTTTTGGCTTCGAACTCTGAATTGTGATATAATCATTCATTTTTTTTAAAATTTTTATTAAAGTCTAAACGAAACACGCTGTATGTAAGTTGTGCATCTATGTGAATATTATGATTTAGTCAACTAAGAATGATAGATCTATAAAACACCAAGTGGACTTGCACCTCTTACCCTAACTAGTCAGCAGTGACTCAGCTAAGAATTATTGCAATCAGCAAAAATTCGATAGTTTGCTGTCGATGAAGTTTGTGCACATTACACGTCATGTCTGACTAATGTTTTTGTAAAGGTGAATACGAAGTAGGTTTTTTTTTTTTTACATGAGCTCCACACAGGAGGCGCTGAGGAAAATAATTTTCCTCAGGGCCTATGTCATCTTTGGGGATGCTGTGTGGAGTGTTTTTTTAGGAAAAGGAAGGAGAGGAGAGTTCTGGGAAGGAAAAGGGTTTAAGGGGTGGGTAGGAATCTGGGGTTCAGTGTGTCTTGGTCATCCGCCTCCAAGACCTAGACAAACCTCACCCCATGAACCCGGGCACCCCTGCTAAATCACCAAACGTAGCGAACCACTTGGGGTGACCTATGGCAGAGGTGTTGGTTATCCAATAAAGGTTCCCGGGGCGGCGGTACCCATTCCCGCCTCCCAAAGGTTTGACTTTATTAAACACTAATGTTGGTTGTCTGTAATGTGCGTTAGTTCTTTCACATTATTTAATTAATTTTTTAAGGACTCGTAAAGAACACTGTAGGTTAATTTTAAGTTTATTATAATTAAGCGCACTTGAAGTGAAACATCACAAAACTGCGCTATATAAATACTACGTTATTATTATTATTATTATTAGTTGTTCCTGCGTGAAATCCTGTTTACTGAACTCAAATTTGCTTTGAATGTAAGTATCACCATTTTTTTAAATTGTAAATTATTGTGAATAATAATTCATACAAGTAGGTAGGTTAGGTACCTACCCGACACCAGAAAATTATTTTATTTTAATTTATTCTGAAATAAAACAATAACTTTGTTTGTAACCACGATTCATTTATTTATTTTTTTAATACCGACCGGTATCGCTCAACACAAGCATCTTCAGTGTATAAAATTAAAGTGATGCTTGTTTTAAGCGAAACCGGTCGGTATTAAAAAATTAAATAAATAAATCGTGGTTACAAAGTTATTGTTTTATTTCAGTTAATATTTCAAACCACAAAGTAACTGTTTTCTACCAAAATATATTAAAAAAATATATATTATAATTAATTATTCTAATTTTGTATTTCATTGATTTAAATTTTTGATTTTTTTAGTTAGCAAACGGCGTTCTTCGAAAGGTAAATTAATGAAAGTCTCTCTAATTTGCCAACAATAAAGTTATATTATAAAGAAAAATGGCAATGATCATGTGGGAAATCTTTAGATACATATAAAAAATAACGTTTCTTTGTTTGTCCCGTATACGTTCCTATACCATTCATCCGATTGCAATAAAACTTTTGTGATGTGTTGTGCTCACGTCCGCAAAGGTTTCTATCTATAATGGTTGAGCTCTGGCGTTGTGAAAATTTTTTCTATGCCATTCATTAGGTTGCGATGAAACTTTGGTAATTTGTTGTGCGCACACGCGTGAAGGTTACTATGTATAATTGTGAGCACTGGCGTTATGAAATTTGTATTAAAAATTATAATAGGTGGCGCGCAAGTTGTTTGAAAAAAGTATGTATTTCATATAGATTAGCGGAAGGGAGGTGAAGGGGAATTTAAGTGGGTGGGGAGGGGGGTTTGCGGGAGAAGGGATGAAATCAAAAAATATTGTGTATCCAAAAGCCCGTCAATTAACAAAATTAAAACACAAACCCTTTCTTTCTTCAAGTGGAATTGCAACGCTTGCCGGGTACTCGCTAGTATTTTATAAATACTTTCAGCTTTACAAATTTTACAATTATAATATCCCGTGATTTACATAGTTAAAATTAAACTCAATTCAGTAACAAGATCTTGCTTACGATTTTTCATGTTTTTTAACTGACTCAGTTTACAAAAAAAGCACAGTTCGAAGAAGTTTGTGGCGTTTCTTTAGTAATACGATACCTGAAGGGTTAGCAGAGTGAATGAACCGAACAGTCTGTAGTAAAGTGGAGTGAGGTGGACAAGAGGAAGTGGCCAGGAACGATAAGATAACCAGCAAAGTTATCTTCAAACAGCCAAGTTACACTAACTACCTTATCAGCAAGCGCGGAGGTAAAACCCCATTCACCGTTGTGTAATCAAAATCAATCACCATAAAAAAACTAGAATAATATCGCACGATAATGGAATTTGAAAAAACCACAAAACACTTCCTATGAAACGGTAAATCGATAAGTACAAAAGGAAAACCACAAAAAGATTGAATGATGAAAATCAACGATGAGGCAATAATCGATTTTAGAATAACGTAGTTCGTAGGTACCTCAAAGAATGTGACCATAAAAATATTATTATTTTATACTGGCTGGTTCCCCGCTTACCTAGTCAAAGAAATACATTGTTTCTCCCTGAATCACCTTTCCCGTGCGTCCCCGTTCCCCTCCCGCGTCCTTTCTAGCTAAATTTATAAATTATAACCTATATATGTTATTCTGATGTATGAACTATATTATTGTAGTTTCAACAAAAGCTATTCCGTAGTTTTTGCGTGAAAGAGTAACAAACACACATACATCCATACAAACTTTTGCGTTTATAATATTAGTAAGATGCATGTAAATGTTTATTATTCTTTTCAAATTCCGTTAACGCCGTAGCCTGATTAGAATTCCTGATAGAAATTTTTGTATCTCCCTCACTATCAAGTTTAGAAATATGATCTAAACCATAGGTTCTCAACATAGGTTGGGGGCGTTTCAGACCTTCAGGGGGGCGGTAGGAGACCCAGAGAAACCAACCCACCCCATCCTATCTTGCCCCATCCCATCCCATTAGGAGCCATCCATAAATTCCGCAAAACCTTTTACAAAAATTTCCCTATCCCATTACGCCCCCTCCGTTGTGGCAAATGTAACCCTGTGGTGGTATCCAATTACGCCCCGTCCGTTCTGATTCACGAGTTAGGGGGCGCTAGAAATAAAAATATTCTCAATCTATGAATTCTAAACGGTGTTAGAAAGAGAAAATACCACGCTTTATATTCTAATCTGAAAGTTAACCGCAAAGTAATTCAAATGTATACCTTTATGAAACCAAAGTTTCCGACTGCAGTTTAAAAAAATGTTATGAAAGTTTGACACTTTTTTATTAATTATTTTTTGACACTTTTTTATTAATTGGTTTTCTCAGCAGCTGAATACTGTGCTCCTGTATGGGCCAGAAGCGCCCACACTTCCATGGTCGACGGTCAGCTTAAGACCATTGTTTGCCGGCAACCGAACTAGATCTTCAATAATCTCATGTCTTTCGTTTGTCCCTTTCTAACGAAATATTGTATTTGCGGTGTGTAGCGGGGAGGCGGGAAGGGAAGATTTCTATGTAGTGGTATTTAGTTGCAGCGCTAGCGAGCAAAATATGGTGTTATAGAGTTTTAAAGAAAAGGGCGCGTAATTATTATGTAACATCATTTTATCGGAGAATACGAGGAATGATCTTTTTGTGTAGTGCTTTGAAATTAACGGAGATATTATATTGTGATAGGAGATAAGGGAATCGGATGCATGACGTAAAATTGTAAATGAGTAAAATAGAATAGTAAAATAAGGCATTTATTTCCATGCCCGAATACTTGCACGAAGACGGTGCAATGCCCCTTTTATTGATAATATCTTTAGCGACACGTCCTATAATATGGGAGACTCCCGACATATTTCGTAATGGTGTTAGTGTGTCCGGTGTCCGGCTCGACGTGTACACAGTAAAAACGCGAGAAACCACCGAAACAAAATTTTAATTTTATATGTCAATATATTTTCGTCAAGACGAGAAATCACCATTTTGCTTAGTTCATTCAATATTAGCTGAGACATGTATAGTTAGAAGAGCTCCGGAAAAAATAATTTTAATATTATACTAAAGTCATGGTGTTTGAAAGAGAGAGTACGAAAACAGTGTGCGATATAGTAGTGAATGATGAATACTTGGAGCAGGTGGATGAGTTTGTTTATCTGGGTAGTATGTTTACGAGATGTGGGAAGGCTGATAGAGATATTGAAAGGAGGGTAAATGCCGGTAACTCCATTAATGGAGGACTGAATGCCGTTGGAGCTAATAAAAAACTGTCAAAAAAAGCGAAGCTAGCAGGTCACAATGGAGTCCTGGTACCTACCCTGATGTATGGCAGTGAGGCATGGAACTGGCAGAGGAAGGATGAAAGTAAACTGAATGCTGTTGAAATGAGATCCCTGAGACGTACGTGTGGTAAAACCATGTATGATCGTGTTAGAAATGTGGATATCCGCAAAGAATGTAAGGCTGATGTAAGCATAATGAGCAAAATTAAGAAAGGGACCCTCAGATGGTTTGGGCACGTTGAGCGAATGAACGAATAAAGCAGTGTTAAAAGAATATATGATGCAAATGTGAATGGTAGAAGAAGTCGGGGACGCCCGAGGAAGACATGGCAGGATCAAGTAAATCAGATACTTGAGACGGGCCATGTCAAAAGTCAGACTAATAGAAGAGTATGTATTAGACGATGTATGAATGTGAGTGAGGCAAAGAGTGTGTGCCAAGACCGAGTTGTTTGGCGGTCCGTCCTCTCTGCCTACCCCTGCGGGGAAACGGCGTGATGGTTAGTTAGTTAGGGAACGTACCCATACTATGTAACCAACTTTTTTCAATTTTTAACCCCCCCCCCCCCCCCCCCCCCCCCCCCCGTGACCAAAAACCTAAGCAACCCGCCGCTCATTTGTATGGAGCGTGACATTTTGAAGACCCCCCCCCCCTAAACGTGTCACGTAGTATGGGTACGTTCCCTTAGTTATACAATTCTGCAAGGAACTCTAGGAAACATCTATGTATAAAAATCAATGTATGTTTGCTTGTATGTATGTTTGTTCCATACGCGTTGCCAAACCAATCATCCTAATATGAAATTCTATTCTATATGAAATTCTGGGGATTTGATGTGCGCATGCCCGCGATGGTTAATATATATATAGTGGTGAGATTTTTTTTATATGAATACCGCACAAGAGTCCCAACTGCTCCCAACTGAAGCCAGTGAGATGCCTCATGGCACCCCCAATTGGGGTATGCTGTGAGGCTGAAGGTAGTGGGGAGGGGAAAGAGATCGGGAAGAGGAAGGTGGGGAAGTACCTGGCTATTCAGATCTGGTCACCAAACACGGCTAATGCCATTTCAAGCAACATTTCAATTCTGAATGGTGGTCTTACATCAGGGCGATACTGAGAGCATCTTCCACTCTGGAACGTGCCGCAAATATACTAGGTATATATATGCTTTAAGTGGCATGCGAGCTGTTTGAAAACTGAATGTATCTGCCCACCAATTTCATGGCAGGCCAGATTGGGAGAGACTGGTTGAGGGATACCTTTTGATTTCTCCAGTAGGGCTCTCTCGGAACATCGCCTTTCACCGCACGGGGAGGGATATAGAATCATTCGTCCGTCACTCCTGGACACACTGACCCCAGATTCCAACCCACCCCTTCTACCTTTTTATTTCCCAGAACATCCTCTCCTTCCTTTCCTAAAAATACCCTCCACTCAGCATCCCCGAAGATGACATAGGCCCTGAGGAGAATTATTTTCTTCCTGGGCATGTGTGGAGCTATTGTATAAAAACATAATCTTGTCCTTTGCTAATATGTCAGATTTGAAAGTCCAATAATATGTGTAACTTCACATTCAATTATTCTGTAAAGTTCCAAAATCGGCGTCTCGGAATTTACTATGTATATATATATTTGTTTTCTATATATACGCCTCAGGGATCTCTTTTTACAGCTTTTTTTAATATTAGCTCCACACAGGAGGCCCTGAGGAAAATAAGGGGTCTTTTTAGGAAAGGAAGAAGAGGAAGTTCTGAAAAATAAAAGGGTAAGTATTGCGGATGATTAGGAATCTGTGGGTCAGTGCATCTAGGAGTGACGGATGCAAGAATCCATCCCTCCCACTGCGATGCAAGGCGATGTTCAGAGAGAGTACCTACGGCTGGAGACGTCAAAGAGTTTCCCTCAACCATTCTCTCCCGATCCGGCCTGCCATGCAGCTGGTGGGCAGACGCATCCGCCACCAAGACTCGGACAAACCTCACCCCATGAACCCGGGCAACCCTGCTAAGTCACCAAACGTAGCGAACCATTTGGGATGACCTATGGCAGAAGTGTTGGTTATCCAATAAATGGTTTCCGGGGCAGTGGTACGCATACCCGCCTCGCATTCAGTCTAGGTACCTACTTTCATTCTCCTCTGCCAGTTCCCATGCCTCACTGCCATAAATACCTAGGTAGGTAGGTACCCCGATATCGTAGAAAATATTTAAAAAATAAAAGCTGAACTGCAAAAAATGATAATCTTACTACCTACCAAGTAAACACAAATACGTTGAATATGGTTCTCGATTTTTTCGGTAAAAATTAAGAGTTCTTAAACGATTCTAAAACAATGAACACCTGCATATTGTCAACAAACAAAGACATAGATACACCCATTGTTAATGTATGGCGATTGAGTTATGTATGTATTAGTTTGTCTGGCGCGATTTTACTCCTTCCCGCGGCCCGCGCAAGCTCCCCCGTACAAGCTGCCCCGTCCGGCTGGCAAATGAGTGGATGAGACAACAACAAAAAACCTAAGTAATTTTATTACAAATCTGCGCGTATCTAAATTCGGTTTTTTTCACGAATAAAACTGTTTTCAGTGCAGAATAAAATTTTATCGTATACTTCATCATATTCCTGACTCAGGATGTGAGGAGTTTTTTTTTTAAATTGCGTCCATATGCCCAGAAAAAAATTCCAAAGTTGCCTCCTAAATTTATGGATAAATCGTCATCTTTTGGGGCCTATATTTTATAATTTAAAGCAAAAATCGAAAATCGGATTCACATCCTAACTGTATACATGCCTAACTTATCATTTTAAAAAAAGAAAAAAACAATTAATTTGATATTTTAGCCGTAAATCCAAAACAAAATTTTGTATGAAACAGGCCACGCATGCGTTCCTCTTAATGCCACAATACGAACCATCAGCGGAACCTTAAAATCGACTCCTCTTCCTTGGCTCCCCGTACTTGCAAATATAACCCCGCCAAATATCAGGCGAGAGATTGCAACACTGAGGGAATACAAGAAGGCGCTGCAAAAAAGCGAAATACCCTTGCACGATGATGTCGTTTCTCACCCGGCATGCCGCTTAAAGTCTCGAAAACCCTTCTGGACGGAAGGAGAAAGACTCCTTCGAACACCTCTCACCCCAGAAGATAGGTGGAAGCTTGAGTGGCAATCAGCCAACGTCAAAAACGCACATCTCGTGCAAGACCCCACTGAGAGACAGCCTGGGTTCTCATTGCCTCGCAAACTCTGGACTGCCATCAATAGGATAAGGTGCTCCCATAGCCGTTGTGCTCACATGATGCATAGATGGGGCCTTAAAGAGTCGGCGACGTGTGAATGCGGTGCGGTGCAGACCACCGAACATGTGGTCAACGAATGCCCGCTCCATTCATTCCCCGGCGGGATTGATGAGGTCCACAGGGCAACGCCTGAGGCCCTAGACTGGCTCGCAGACCTAGATGTCCCCCTCTGACCCCCCACCATACGAAAGAAGAAGAATTAATTATTTTTATGTGAAACGACCTAAAAGTGAGTTGACGATAACGTTTTTAATACATTCGCCTAATAAAATGTGTGTTTGTGTTATAATTTAGTTAGAAGTCATCAGTAATTTTAGTTAGAAAAAACGTAAGGTGTGCCATTTTTAAAACATTTTTATGTTTGCATTCAATAATTTTTAATTTAAAAAAAAATGTTAATTTCAAATTATAAAACTTGAAATTTCACCACTTTTCAAAGACAGTTTTTAGTTTTTGGATGCGTTTGGATGCGACGCGGCAGAATAGTTGTTTTGTACAGCATAGTATATAACAAGAGGATTGGTGCCACTGAATGAAATTTCTAAAATGGTAGAAGAAATGTTTAACTAATTACTCTTTAAATAACCTGAATACGCATGCCTATCTTCCAAAATATTAAGAATGTTAAAATAAGATATTTTGTAGTCTGTCGTACAATAAAAAAGAAATAACCAACAAATAGTAAAACCCAGCCATGCGCGTATCAAAAGCTCTGGAAATTTGATAACATGACACAAGTGGCGAGTTGCCATAGAGGTGGAGATAGGTAATGTTCTATGTATAGTGCATAGCCTACAGCTCTATAGGACCGGAAGATGCTTGGTGGAAGCCAGATGCCCTCCCAGACCCAGATCTATACTATTATGAAGCTGTTATTATATCCCAAGTCCCCGGCCTTGAAACGTCAGGCATTCCTCAGGGTTTTTGGGCACTTGAGATACAGGAGGCAGTGATTGTGGCACTTGGCTCTCAGTCGGGGAAAAGTTACATTAAAATGCTTCAACGGTTCGACACACAAAGGAAAGATTCGGAATGAGATTCTTTGTAATTGAAAATGATTGCAAGGTTTAAAATAACTGATGAATCTCACAGAGGTAGGTGGGGAGGATGGACCGCCACCCAACTATTTGCTTCGTTCAAATTCAGACATGGTCTCAAGTCGTACACTTCGGAATTACTGACTCTTGGCATCCCCGACTTTGGTTCACTTGATTGAGTAAAAAAAGTCCGCATAGCCAACACGATAGCCAACGTCCGTTGAACGGACAGGGCACAAGAAGAAGAAGAAGATTGAGTCATGTAATGTGTTCCCAACTTATCCGTACATTCTCTTTCGCATTATATATTCCCCTTATACTCCTTGATCCGTCCATCTGTTCTACACGTTCAAACTATCCATGCATCCCTTTCATCAAGACATCTCACTGGGAGTTTAATGTATATAGGTTCCACACGCAAAGGTAAAAGATCATCGCACGCCCAATAACACCCTCCATACAATCCCATACAGACCCGCCACACCTAAGCAGATGATGTGCTCGAAGCTCAAAGTTATCGTAATACCTACGCCGTAATCTGCCGTAACCGCTGCTGAGGCGATATGCGAAAAGTTATGCGACCCTCTCTCTGCCGTTCAACAGGAGAGGGGTGATTTTAATTACGGAGCTACGTAAACATGCGGATGACAGTACAATCCAGTATAAAGAAATGACAATTCGCGACAGCTCTCTAATTCATCTGACCCCCTCTCATACCATAAGAAGAAATATTTGATAGCACCGTGTGACGGTACAACATATAAGCGCTCGCGGTTCAACAGATAAGTGCTCGCGCTTTTATCTTTGCGTGTGGCTGATATTTAAAGCAGGAGTACTCTGTACCTAGAAGAGGAATTATGTAAGCTTACATGAGAAGTAAAATCATCTCACCTCTTCTGGTAATTCGAGTAGAAGTTGACGAGCGGATGTGACTTCTGGAAGCTAACAGGGATAATTAGATTAATACCTCGATATGAAGTGAGAAGCCAGCGAGGAATGCGGAATGAATTACTGAGCTACCTGATGTGACTACTTAACTTATACATCGCTTGTTGTATCAGCACTTCAATAAGGATTAAATTCTAGGTGTCTACTGTACACAAGTACCCATCTAAGGCTAACTACGCACGTCAGCCGTCCGGTTAACCGCAGTCAAAAATATGTATGAAAAATTAGTTTTTATGCGCACTGTCATGCGGCTGCCGCTACACCGTTGCGGTCACTCGCAGTACTGCGGCCCGAGTGACGGCCATCCGGACGGTTGCTATACACACTACGCGGTTGCTAGTAGTTTGCGTTTTTTTTTTTTTTTTTTTTAATCATGTTTTGTTATACTGCTTAAAAGTTCTTCAAATGAATTCAGACTCATTCTAGTGTGTCCAAAAAACTTGTCTTCATGCTTTTTGAGCTCTCCGAAAAATATTTCAAAAAGGTTTAGTATCTTCGTTATTTGTTTTTGGGGTGTTATGCCGTGTTGCGCTACCTCCTTCTTTAGCCAACGTTTCAAATAACGAAAATGCTTTTGGCCGTGAAAATTTTAAAACTTATCAGGTTTAGTATCATTTCGTATTTGCAAATAAGGATGCACCCAGTACCTTTTTTTTGTTTCTTTTTCTTTATATAGCGCAAGTAAATATAATAAATAGCTGCGACTTCTTCAACGTCCATCTTGAGAATGGGCCAATCAATCGAGAAACCGGCGTGTTTTCATCTGCACTTTCCGGTTGCGACTACGGCTAACCGCCATCCGGCTGACCGTAGTTGCAACCGCGTCCTGCGGCTAGCCGGATGGGCATCCGCGTTGCGGCAAACCGGTCAGTGCGTACCTACCCTAAGGCCTTAACTAAGCCAGTCAAAAAAGATTTGGGACAGATATAACTTGATAAATATGAATAACAAGATGGCGTGAAGCGTGGCGTTAATTTAACCTTTTGCGGCCTCCCGCGACCTTAGGGAACGTACCCATACTACGTGACACGTTTAGGGGGGGGGGGGGGGGTCTTCAAAATGTCACGCTCCATACAAATGAGCGGCGGGTTGCTTAGATTTTTGGTCACCGGGGGGGGAGGGGGGGTTAAAAATTGCAAAAAGTTGGTCACGTAGTATGGGTACGTTCCCTTAGAGGTATACGATACGACATTGTTACTGTTAAAAAATTACATAATATTGACTTTGATTCGATTCCGTATCTCATTACAGTGCAGAGATAATGCGTTGGTATAGTGAAACAAACAAGCCAAAAATCGAGAAATGTGAATTATGACAGTGGACAGTGTAATAGGTGCTGTGTATTCAAGGTAGGGTTGCCAGCTCCCGTTTTATGTATTAGAGGATTTGATACGATTAAATAAAGGACATAGGATGAAAATAAAGGACATCAATATTTTTTTAATAAAATGCTCTTATGGTATCAGTAGCGACATTTATTAATAAAATTTTAAAAAAAATGTTAATACGCAATGTAACGCAGTTTGTCGTTAATCGAAGCCAAGTAAGTAGTACAACCATAATTAGTCTTTTTGCGTTTAAAAGTATACCGTATGGGTATATATATATGGGTACCGCCGCCCCGGGAACCTTTATTGGATAACCAACACCTCTGCCATAGGTCACCCCAAGTGGTTCGCTACGTTTGGTGATTTATCAGGGGTGCCCGGGTTCATGGGGTGAGGTTTGTCTAGGTCTTGGAGGCGGATGACCAGGACATACTGAACCCCAGATTCCTACCCACCCCTTAAACCCTTTTCCTTCCCAGAACTCTCCTCTCCTTCCTTTCCTTAAAAAAAACCCTCCACACAGCATTCTCAAAGATGACATAGGCCCTGAGGGAAATTATTTTCCTCAGGGCCTCCTGTGTGGAGCTCATGTAAAAAAAAAAATACTTCGTATTACTTCTGGCTTCGTATTACTGCTCTAAGAGCTTCTTCGTTTTCTATAATGAAATTATTAAAATTGTTTGCATTTCATGTTGACATTCGAGTTTACTTGTAGTTCTGCTTTTACAGTGTCAATATATAACTTATTTCGGTTTTTGATCCACGTATTTGTACACAAGAAAAAATCCTTTCGGCTTGGGCGTTAGAAACTGGAATGGAAAATAGTATTGTATTATTTTTAGCAGATTCTTGTATTCATCCGTAAATTTGAGAGTCTGAATTCAATTTTCAAGAACACTTTCACACTTCTTATCGTCTATAATTTTCGTCAGGAGAGGCTTTAATATACAGAAACCAAGCTGATTCATTTTTTTCCAAAAAGGACAAAGTATTGCCCTCTATTGAAGATTTCAAATTAGAGCACAAGATCAATTTTTGGGTCTGAAATACAGGACATCCTTTAAAATAAAGGACGTCTGGCAACCCTAATTCTAGGTAACATTTGTACTAGACTCGTCAGTAGACCTCGAAAACTAAAACATGCATTGAACACAAAAGCACAACACCGCAACAATGATACGCCAACCTAATAATGACTGCTATTTTTTTCGCTTTTGGGAACAACTCATACAGGCCTCATAGAAATCGTTGTGTCTCTCTTATTATCATGAGAAATGTGATCTAAACGGTGTTAGAAAGAGAAAACACCACGCTTTATAATAAAAGTAACCACAAAATAACTCACATGTACGCCTTTAGAAAACTAAAGTTTCCAACAGCAATTTGAAAAATAATTATGAAATTTTGGGAATTTTTCATTAATTATTTTTACGTAAAACAACATTAAAGTAAGGTGACGATAATGTTTATAACACATTTGTCTAATAAAATATGTGTGTGTGTGTTTTTTTTTTCAGTTTTATCAGTAATTTTAGTTAGAAAATAAGTAATGTGAGCCACTTTTAAAACTACAGTTTGTCAAATAAGAGTAGAAAACATAGGAGGGCACCACTGTAATTCAAATGGCAATACAAAAAATATAATCATGGTGGTAATCTAAAGCTGTGTAACCTATATTTTTATTAAAAATTAAAAAGGCTAAATATTTTTTCACTCCACTGATCTCAAAATTAGAATTGCATATAGGTATATTATTATTATGTCTTTGCAATTTTTTATTAATGTGATGAGTGATGAAGAATAACGAGAAAGCGCACTTCAGAAATTGCTCACGTTTATTTAATACTAGCTGACCCGGCCACGCGTTGCTGTGGCTAATAAAACACAACGTCATCGACTAGATGGTTATCCAACCTTTATAACCACCGCCGTCTTTGAGTTTATCGCGAAGAGACAGACAGATGCCGCGGAGGACTTTAATTTATAATACGTAGAGATGGTGTTAAAGATTATAATAATGTGCATGAAATGCTTGGGGTAACAAACGTATTTAAGTTAATAAGGATTCATGCTGTATCCGTCTAAATAACTTTTCAATTATCGCAATGTACGTGACCATTTTTTTAGAAGATAGAATGGGTATAGTAAGCTATCCGTAAAAGATAGATACATGGCTTCGCGGACTTTTTTGTAGATCTATAAAAGAGGAATATCCCACCATGCATTGTTTTGTTATATCCCAAAAGGATTAGGCAGCGTTTTCGATGAAAGCTACCAGGCGGCTTGACTTTTTCCGACACTTCTAACAATTATCGTTATGTTTCAACCAATTTACACAAATCCTTGACAAATTACATACCTAAACCTTCCTGACGAAACACTCTATCTATTGGTGAAAACCGCATGAAAATCCGTTTAGTAGTTTTCGAGTTTATCGCGAACAGACAGACAGACAGACAGACGACACGGGGGACTTTAATTTATAATATGTAGAGATAGAGAAGATATGTAGAGATGTAGAGAAGAGATGTAGAGATTAGCATATGTACCTACTAGCGTTGTCCTAGGCTTTGGATCATGTCTCTAATTTTAGATCTGAATATATTTAACTCATTTAGATCTAAAAGTAGTGTAACTAAACCCACCCTTAATGATTCTTCCTTTCTGCCTACTGTTAAATTTAAATTTATGTTAAATTAAATGAAAGCCAATCACTTTGTAAAACACAATTTAATCAAGTTTATGTCATTAAGTAGGTAACTTAACAACTGTGCTTCTTTGATTTAATTTTTTTTAAAGAGTAAAAAAATGTATTTTTAAATGTGTATACAGTGTTCTGTATTCTCAGTGTCATTACACTTTTAAAGGATATTTGATAGGTAAATATAGGTGTTGCCAGCCTACAAATTTTGTAGTTCCAGTTTTTATATTTTCTACTCTTATTTGACTTATCTATCTATATTTTTATTTCGAATTATAAAATTTGAAAGCGAATTTCGTATCACTTTTCAAAATCTGTACTTAGTTTTCGGATACGTTCATTCCATTTGTTTGGATTTTATTGCAAAGCGGAAATATTTTGAGCTCTGACAAAATAAAAACTGAGGCCTGAGGGGTTAACATGCATTTTTTTAAATGTGAAAAGGCACAAGAGTTTCACAAGTTTTTCATTTCCAACTATGGTATCCTCATCTGGGGAAAGTTGCTAGGCTGATGGAAGAGGGGAAGAAAAGGGTTGAGAAGTACGCACTTCGCTAATCCGATTTGTACTCTAAATATAAAGACAGTCATTTCAACTATTTGATTCTTAAAGTGGTGTCAATCTACCACGGAACTAAAAGACATGTTGATGATTTTTAGTCAGCTATTGTCCAACCGCTCACGTCACCATTTGTAAAGAATATTCAGATGCGAAATGAAATATGAATCATCTCGAGTCCATGGATGATACAACTCTGTGAAATATTGCCAAAAAGATAAATCTCTTAGCAGTATGATATGAGAGACAGGCGCATACTGCATACTAACTTCTGCAAATATTATAAGCACACACCGCTGTGGTAGTGCACACCACACTGGTAGAATAGTACACACCACACACCGTGTACGCTCCAGTACACACCAGTGCACGGTACAAGCACACGCTCTTCAGTTTATTGCTGCTACCGAGGAGATGAATCCGAGTATTTACATACCAGTAAGCAATTCGCATTCTTCGGGAACTGTTACTCGCCTTTTAGTCTTTATGACGAGACCGAACTGCGAAGAGCAAAGTCAACAATGAACGTACAAGTTAGTGTTGAGTGGTGCTGACTAATATAGGATACACGAAGGAAGATAAATCTTATGTACCTAGTCAAAACAATTTATTAATTGATGACGATGGCACAATGTGGAGAAGGACGGTTATTTTTATTGTTTCTATGATGGCTAATAAAATAAATGAAAAACAGAGAAATCTAAAACGCATTTGACAATTCAGCGAGACAGCAGCAAAATGTTTTACTGTTTACGTCATACGCGAACCCATCAATATAGAAATGCCGATGCGAGCTGGCGCCGAGAGCTGTACGTGACCAACAAACGCACTCCATCTCCTGACTGCTGACTATGTTAGATTACAGAGTATATTATACGATACTTATACGATATTCAACAATTTAAAAATACCTACATAATTCTTATATTTTCTGAATGATAATAAAAAGTATAAAATGAATTAGTGCCGCTGTTCTTGCAATAGTTAGTGGTGTAATGGCCAGCATAGTTGACTTTACATAGGTACTCTGATATAAAGCACTGCTTGTAGGACTGCGTGCAGAACCCCCAGCCCAGTGTTTTATATCGGACCGTGTGTAAGGCGTTTTACAAGCTTGATCGAGGTTCGATTTTTGGCCGAATCAATTTTTTTTTATTTTAAATAATTCTTAGGTACATTATTTTTAATTCTTAGGGATATAATCATGAATTTTTATTAAAAAATAATATAATAATATAGATTTTTCAGAATAAATATCTAATATTATTTGTAAATTTCCATAACAGTATTTTTTTTTTCATTAAAAAAATTCCGTTAAAATTAGAGGACGCACTTATTTTAAGAAAGAGAAAAACATGGTTAAAAGAGAAAAAAATACATATTTCACTCAATTTTGGATTTATTGTCCTTTGGAGCATTTCAAATTAAAAACACATGTTTAAAAAAATGATATCATGTGATTTTTCACGGGTCTATGATAGTGAACAATAAAATTAAAAACTTAAAATTGATAAGAAGTTGTGGATTACCAATTTGTTTTTAACCATTAAGATGTTTTATAATATCAGAGGAGTTTTTATAAAACACGGGGAATATTTGACAAGTAGTTACGGATTTTCAAGATTTACCAAACCTATTATGTTTTTATTCAATTTATTTGTTTTTTTATGAATAGTATACCCTGTTATCAAAAGTCAAAAAGCTCTCCGATTTTTTTTTACTAAACAATGACAGCGTTCAAAGGCAAATAAAAGTTCCTTCAACATAGCGGGGTTGATCGTGTGAACCCTTCTGACAGATTTAATTTGAAAAAATCAGGACGATAATATTATTTGCAATGAACTGAAAGAATCTTGTTGTGAAGGGAGCATAGTACGCGTGAACACGTGCGTTCGTGCACATGAGGTCCTGGTGCCACGTGCCGGGCGCAACCCCCGCCACGTGCGAGGGGGTGGATGTGTTATTGATTCACTTCCGGTAACTAAACATTCAACAGTTCCGATCATCACGGGCGTGCAGCAAACAAAATATGTAGCACTCAGATCCTTTTTTGCCACCTAACAAAAAACACAAAGTGTGAAATTCACACGTGGTAGAAGTGAAACCTTCATAAAACTAAGTAGACAAGAGTGGGGAGGCTACGAAGCACCGCACAAAGAGGAGACAGATAGGGCACGAAGTACGCATCCATAAATCCCATAGATATTTGTGTTTGTCTCTTTTTTTTTATCTTTTTTACATTAACTCACACAGGAGGCAAATTAGAGGGAGGGAAATTATTTTCCTCAGGGCCTATGTCATCAGGGATGCTGTGTAAAGGGTCTGTTTGAGGAGAGGAAGGAATGAACATTGGTCTTGAAGAGACCCATGTTGTAGGAAGGAGGAAACACAGAGGCCGGCAAATCATTCCACAGTCGAGCTGTTGAACAAAGAACGAGTCGAAGAAACGACCCGTTCTCATGTGACAAATGTCAACCGTGTACAAATGTTGGGCACGCGTTTGGCGTGTTTCCTGACTATGCACCGGTGCCGAAGAGATCAATGACGCTAGTTCCTCGGAGCATATTCCATTGTAATACCGGTAGAACGAGGATAGCATTCCCACCCGACGCCTGTGCTCTAAAGATTGCAATCCGTCTGTTAAGATGGGAGAATCTATTAAGCGGACGGCCCGTTTTTGCACAGAGTCGAGGTTATTTTTCAGGTATTTTGGAGCTCCATACCAGAGGTGGCTGCCAAATTCAACCGTGGGGCGCACTTGTGATTTGTATAGGGTTGGCAGTTGTTTACTTTACTATTAAAGTATCTGCGGGCCCTGTCTCTTTTTAGTGTCGCTTTTTTTCGTTTCATCGAGTTTCAAATCACAACGATGCTAAAGAAGTTTTTACTTCAAAAGTATGTCGTCATAAAAGTTTGTTATTAGGCGGTGTGTGCTCTGCGAGTACTCCTTCGGGGGCACACCTTTCAAAGTTATGTAAGTAGGTATGCCATTTTTTAACCAATGCGTTGGAATGTTTTAAAGAACACAAAAAGGATATCTACAAGAACTAGAATATAATTATTAATAATGATAACCTTAATCGGAAGCGCTATTCTATGGAAAGCCCCAAATTATTTTTATTATTACACATCATTAAAACTAATGCGGTATAAACATGATTTATCGAGCACTGGCTAAAGAATCAGATTTCGCTCGGGATTAAATACGGAATTATTTGTTCTATAAATATGTTAAACCATAATTATGTTTTAATTTAATAATTTAAAGTTTAATTTGCCATGTTGTAACTTAACTGCATTAAAAAAACTTAAATATACCCACGAACTGGCGATGCCTATGTGGGATTTTTTTTTTGTTATCATACATATATGTATACTATTGTAATATCTTTTTTTTTTTGTTAAATTGTAATATTGTTTATCTTTAAGCTACATATTTAATTTTATAGTTCCTTTTTTTTACTTCTTATCAAAAGAAATGTTTTTTGTAATATTTTTATGTATGTAACAAAAAAAAATTATTAATAAAAAAAAATAAAAAAATTTGGAGATGATTGAATACTGTGAATTTCCTTACATCAGTGTGATAGTGATATCTAATATCTGTCTATAATATCTACACATATAGATAAATATTACTCACTCCTCATACCTTTTTCCTTTCCAGAACTTTATCCCCTTTTTTTCATAAAAAGACCCTCCAAACAGCTTTCCAGCAGAGGGATTTTTTCCTCAGGGCAGGTGTGGAGTAAAAAAAATCTAATAAAATCTATATACATATTAGATAGAAACGAATCACATTTAGGAAGATAAATATTCTGATCAAATCCTTGTACTATTGTACGGCCCATCATAACATTTGTTTTATTTTCAAAATACGCTCATTAAAGAACATATTATATAAATATTATAGTTCCCAATTATGTCCTCTGCGTGCGAACTGTACCTAAATTTCCCGAAATAAACAATAACAGTGTTAATCTCTAGGGACCTCCCAGGTAAGTATGGTCCTGTATACATTTTCTGTCTGTACAGTACAAAGGAAGGTTCACCTCTACATGAGATTTCTAAAAATCCCCCCACCCCGTTTTCCCACCACAAAGCCGAATTTCGATACTTCTTAATGACATTTTGCACAATTGATGTTCAAACGAAGATGAACATTGTTACTCTTTATATTCTAAAACTAATTTCTAAAAAACTCTGCGTAAAACCCGGGTAACGCCGGGGACTTCAGCTAGTTATAAATAAAAACAATAATACATACCGTTAATATTAGATTGAATCCGATTTAAACCTGGTCGGCAGTCACAATATTTTATTTTATCTAAATACTCGTATGTCTCAAACAACATTTCTTTACGATGGTAATGGCTTTCATTACGCTAGGACTCTGTTAAAAAAATTCCACAGATTTTCTGAAAGATTTAAAGTTTCTGAAAACACATCATTGAAAATGTGAAAGGGTTTTCCAAGAAAATTAGAGACGCAATTCATAGTAAATATTAAGCTATGAATGCCACCCCATTGCGCAAGTATTTGACATTTAAAAAATGGCATTTAAAGGAAATTCGCGCCAGAAGTATTTGTAGCCAGCAAACATTTAAAACCCACGCTAAAGTAACGGCGGAGTGTTTAACCTACCGATACCTCCATAGTTAATAGTTACAAGGAGCAGGTAGCTATTATTCCACCAATACCTAGATTGGAGAAATAGCAGGTAGCTTCGGCCTGCAGATAGCTCGAGGCAGTTTGGGCAAATACCAGGAGACTCAATGACACCGCATTACCTCTAATGCCAGGTCTGCAGCAGAAACCTGGACAAAGACAGAGCCGGTATGTAATATGGCCGTAATAGGTAACAGATTAAGAAGAAAATTATACACCGGGGGAACCAAACGACTTAAAGGCCGGACTCTAGGTATTCGGCCTGAGATGGGAAGGCTGCAATAGTGTCGGATAGAACAAAAACGCCTGAATATAATGCCCCGTCACTGACGGGAAAGATGGCGGTTGATATAGTATCGTGGGGTAATTAATTAATACAAATAGGCAAACCAGGAAATCAGCACTGAAATTGAATCATTTGAGTCACACACTGAAAGCATAACTCTATTTCCCCATATGAATGCTATAAACAGAAAACTACAAAATGCTACAAAAGAATTTGAAAAGGAAAAAGGAATAATAATAAGAACTGATTTGTCAAGAATTCAGGACAAGCGATAAATTACCTACCTATAATGTACTATTTTTTACCAGAAAATTATTTTGATTCAATTTTTTAAACGTGTACTTCTTTTGTTTAAATTTTTAAGTATTAATCTTAAGAGGGAATAACCATAAAAAACAGGAAATATGTCACTTTTAAATCAAATTTTAGATGTATTGACTCTTTTCCATAAAAAAATTATAAATTGATTTCGAAAGATTGTTCTTTTATGTAGTAAAGGTATGTTTTAAATTTTGAGAAAAAATGTTTGTTTTTAGTATAATAAGGTTATACCACAGGTCGTTGGCAGTTTTACAAAATTTTCAAAGATTATTTTATTTATTTTACAACACACATTTCAAATCATATAACATGCATTAAAATAAATCAATAAATTATTTGGGAGAGCTATGTTTCAGAATTTTAATTTTAGTTTAAATAAAATCATTAAAAAAAAGATCCGTGCACGTGTTTTGTGACGAAAACACTTCAGTTTGTCTATTTATTTACGGTCTTACAAACTAATATTATTAAGATTTTTTTACATTATTATTTTGCTTAGACATTATTGAAAAATTATAAATACTTATGATCAAAAAATAATTATAAAAAGTACATCATTTTAATGGTTTTATCATCACGCCTTTCAGCATTTTTGGATGTAGGTATAAATTAAAGCAAAATTTTGAATGAAATAAAATCGATATTGAGTTATAATTTTAAAAAGCTGGTACGGAAAATAATTTATCTTTCTCGGTGTAACCGCCCTGTACGATCGTAAGAACATCTTTCGACGAAATTTGGATTCTCGGCCGCTGGATGGTTAAAGGCCCTTAAAATATAAAATCGGATTTTGTGATTTTTCAAAGGTCTGCGTCTGTGCTAGTGTGTGTCTATTTGCAGCACGTTAAAAAGAAGAAGATACTCTCAGGTTCGCCCTTCTAATAAATCATCAATCAAACACTTAAAATGGCAAAATATGTTTATTTTTCTATAAGAATGACAAATGTTCCCGGGTTACGAATAATCAGAAAATATTTGAAAACCTCCTACTACAATCATAATAAGCGGAAGGTTGTTGAACGTTGTTCGTGCAAAGACGGAGACTTAGCTAACCGAGGAATTTAACCCAAGACGCCTGGGCGTGAACCTGACGCATTATTAGTCAACTCAGCTACCGACCGGTTAATTATAGAGATTCTTTGAACAGCAGAATACTTACCACTTGACGTGAGGCAGACATCACCAGAACGCGAACGGGTTCAAACCAGAGGTGTAAAGAAGTTGTTGACATACCTGGAAATAAAATAAACTATTATTAGCAAAAAATATCTTCAAACATACAAATTTCGGTTGTCTGTGAAGTGCGTTAATCCTGAGTGAAATCTGGTTCAATGAACTCAAATTTACTATGACTTTAAGAGCGTTTAACGAGCCAGCAGACGAAAATCCACATTTCGTCGAAAGTTGTTCTTACGATCGTGCAGGGCAGTTACAATGAGAAAGATTAATTATTCTCCGTACCAGCTTTTTAAAATTATAACTCAATATCGAATTTATTTCAATCCAAATTAGCTTTAATTTATACCTTCATCCAAAAATGCTGAAAGGCGTAATGATAAAACTATTAAAATAATGTACTTTTTGTAGTTATTTTTTGATTAAAAGTATTTATCATTTTACAATAATGTCTAAATTTAATAAGAATGTTAAAAAAATCTGAAATATATTAGATTGTAAGTGCGCAAATAAATACACAAATGGACCAATTTTCGTCAAGAAACACATGTACGTACATATTTTTTAATGATTTTATTGAAACTAAAATTAAAATTCTAAAACATGCGTTTGCTAGATAAAGTATTAATTTGTTTTACTGCATGATTATATTATTTGAAATGGGTGTGGTATAATACAAAATCTTTTTTGAAAATTTAACAAATCTGCCAACGACCTACGGAATAACCTTATTATACTAAAAATTAAAAAAAATTCTCAAAATTTATTACATGCGAATGCTAGATAAAAGAACAATCTTTCGAAATCCATTTATAATTTTTTGTGGAAAAGAGTCAATACGTCTAAAATCTGATTTGAAAATGACATATTTCAAGTTTTCTCTGGTAATGCCCTCTTAAGTGTAATTTTCAAAATTAGAACGTTTTGTTTGAAGAATTCAGACAAGCGAAAAAGTAGGCACCTACCTGTAATATAATCTAAATAAATAATATTTTTAAACATTTTCAAAATTAGAACTACTATTCCAAGATTTCAGGCTATCCAGTGATTTTTCAATGTTCTGCGCTAGTACAAAGGAAAGTTGAAAAAAATGTGTGATTCGTTGCTCCTTTGATAAATTTTCGTCACAATGCCACCTTGAAAAATGTTGCACACAATATTATATTACTGTATATTTATATATTTTACTGATAATATTTATAAACAGAGGAGCTCGAGTGCATCCCAGACAAGAATCTCCATGTAATTAATTATACGTAAATTACAATGACAGTTTACAAAACATCAACTAAATGCTTCTGCCGCTAGAGGCGCTGCTAGTACACGGGCCTTTCATTAAAGGTGGCATTGGATAAATTTTATAATTGGAAGTGTTGGGAAAATACCCGAGAAGATTATCAACAGCAAATGAAAATGAGAATTTTTAATTTATACAGCGTGTTCAAAATAAGGCCTGATTGAGAGTGGATTACTACCCGACCACATCACCAGCGGATGAAATAGGCGATGCAGAATGTGGTAGGCCTTGTACGGAACGTCTTGTATTATGGCGTAGGAGAAAATCGCCACAATAGGAAAGATGGTAAGACAAAATTAATAATATGTACTTTAAAATAGATAGGTACACTGTACAAAGGAACCAAAAATCAAATGGAAGCGAGTATTTGCATTACTAACCGGTTTCGCCCTAGTTTTAACAATTTTTTTTTTACATTTATTTTCTTCTCCTTGGACGAGGCGTTTGAGAAGATACTTTTTATATTATCAGAGGGCAGTTAATTTCAAAGGCGAGATGTCCATACTGCGAAGAAAAGGGTGAATTATGCGAGTGGTGATGTTAATTTCAAGGGTTCGTCCATCATTTGAGCGACAACAGAGCCTAATTTCGTATAAATACCGAAAAACTAGGTATAAATTTTTTTTAAGACGGTATAAAAGCCGCATTATTTATTTTACATTAACCCCACAAAGGAGACCATGGTGACAGTTATTTTCTTCAGGTTCTATGTCATCTTTGGGGATGCTGTATGGAGGGTAAAGACCAAAAAGCTGAGGAGGGGAAGGAGTGAACTTGAGTGAAAGGGAATGAGTCTCTTCAAGATCAATGTTACAGGAGCGTGGAAACACAGGGGCTGGCAAATTGTTCCACATTAAAGAAGTTGAACTCGAGAACGAATCAGATAAAACGATCCGTTCACAGGTGAAAAATGTCAATTGTGTAGAAATGGTGGGTGGGCGTTTGGCGTGTTCCGATCCTGTACCGATGCCGGAAGATGCTAGTTCCTCAGAGTATCTTCCATTGAAATACCTAATACATTGAAATACCAAATAGAACAAGAACATCACTCCCATCTGGCCCCTGTGCTCTAAATATTGCAACCTGTTTAATAAGATAGGGAAATCTTTCAAACGGACCGCTCGGTTCTGCACAGCATCAAGTCACTTTTGGCACTGGTCAGCGTAATTTTGTGATAATAATTCTATGGACGGATCGAGATTTTTTATACATTAATTTATTCGCATATTTTTTTGTTAATTACTCAAAAATTAAACACCTCCTCCTTACATCCTAAAAACATATCGACTTAATTACACTGCGGGCCACGGAACTGGTGTATGCGGAAACCGGTCGCAGAAATTACATGGATGCTACTGAGTCAGTCTTACAGTGGGAGGTCATACTTTTTACAACTGATATTAAAATAAACTAATAAATATTTCAGATATCAGAATCGCTGGAGGACACAATTTGGCAAAATAGATAGATAAATAAATAATAGATTGCAAACTGTCAACTAAACTATAAACTACACCACCCACACCACCTCTTTGATTTGGACTAACAATGAGTCCATCTATTTTATTTTGTTTACCTATTTATTATTTATTAACGGCCTAGTGGGCTTAAATAAATAAAAAATAATTTCCGTCAGGGCCTATATCATCTTTGGGGATGCTGTGTGGACGGTTTTTTTTAAGAAAAGGAAGGAGAGGAGGGTTCTGGGAAGGAAAAGGGTTTAAGGGATGGGTAGGAATCTGGGGTTCAGTGTGTCCTGGTCATCCGCCTCCAAGACCTAGACGAACCTCACCACATGAACCCGGGCACCCCTGCTAAATCACCAAACGTAGCGAACCACTTGGGGTGACCTATGGCAGAGGTGTTGGTTATCCAATAAAGGTTCCCGGGCGGCGGTACCCATTCCTGCCCCCCAAATTGTAATATATTGTAGTTTCAATTCTGAATGGTGGTCTTACACCAGGGCGATACTAAGAGTATCTTCCACTCTGGAACGTGCCGCAAATATACGATACATTAATTTTAATGAATGAATTGTGAAATAACACAAATTAATCAAATTAAATTTATTTGTTACGCCGGAATTCGATCCCGCGACCTTCGGATTGCGAGTGAAGAGCCTTACCGCCGACCACTCAACCCGATTAAAAAAAAAAACCTTGAACTGTCGTTAAGGACACTTTTACACTAGAACCGAATCTGAACAAATTGAGGGGCTGATTTCAAAGAGTTTAGAATGCCTACGAATTGGCTTGTAATTTACAAACTTTCCAAGTTGGAAAGTGTTTTATTTGCCCAGTCCTAGTAGAAATGTATGTATGCCCAGATATTCTATACACATTCATCTACTTGAGACATTTTGAATAATAATTGTTTGGTTCATAAAACTTGCAAAACATTTATAATTTACACATAAATCAAAACAGGCCTCGCTGCTAAATGTCAACCTTCCGGACCTTTAGACAGAGTTCCACGCCAGATCCCCGGTGGAGATAGCGCCAGGGGCATAACCGGACACCCGCAAACCTCGGACCTCGGACACCTCCGGCAGTCCGGACACTTACTAGGCGACAGGCGTGATGCGAAGATTAGCAATTATATTATAATGCGTAATGACTGTGGGGGCATTCACCAGGAAAGTTTAACAGTCCAACAAGTTCTGGTGGAAGTTGACAACGTACAGAAAGGATAGATTTTTTTTTTTTACAGTGAATACCGCACAAGAATCTCAACTGCTCCCGTCTGGAGCCAGTGAGACTATGGCATCCCCAATTGGGGTATGTTGTGAGGCTTAAGGTAGTAGGGAGGGGAAGGAGGTGGGGAAGAGGAAGGTTGGGAAGTACCTGGCTATTCAGATCTGGTCACTAAACACGGCTAAAGCCATTTTCAAGCAACGTTTCAATTCTGAATGGTGGTCTTACACCAGGGCGATACTGATAGTATCTTCCACTCTGGAACATGCCGCAAATATACTATATATTATTTTAAATGAATTAATTGTGAAATAACACAAATTAATCAAATAAAATTTATTTGCGCATGCCGGGTTCGAACCCGCGACCTCCGGATTGTGAGTCAAGAGTTTTACCCACTGGACTACGGAGGTCGTCAAAAATAGATTAAGCCATTATGCAAACTAACACCATGATTTTTGGAAGATTAGATACTATAGGCAAGGCTTTAGTTTCAATTCGCTGTTTAAATCAAACTAGCGTTTCGCCCTTTGCACCCAACGAGGCGATTAAATTTTGCTATTATTCCAAAATATCGATCCGACCCGACCCGACCCAACCTAAATCCTAAAATAGGGCTACACAAATGCTGTTCACGCCGTAATGGAATCTAGTGCATTGAGAGATGTGGGGGAACGCGAGTCAAAATCAAAAGATTTTAAATTATCGAGTACAGTTGACTCGCGGTAATACGGCCCCCCTGTGTGATCCGGTACCCCCTATAATTCGACATGCCTATAACAGTACGTAGTACATATAGATTTGGTCTAATTATTTTTAAAAGTATGCAATTTGTCGGATTAAAAGGTACCCCCTTTCAAAAAAAAAATACTGGACTACAAGACGTAGGTGGCGGTACTCTATAGTAGTTGACAAATTCGATCATCCGACACCGCCTTGCAAGATGTTTGATGGATTACCGTGGGTCTACCGTACATATTTGCATATACTTATTGCCATAGTCATCATAAATTATTGAGATCATCATTGAATATTGAAACTACCGAGTATACACACGTTTATATTGCTAAGTCAAACGCCACCGCTCCAAAACTGCTATTCATAGCTTCACGGGTACGTAGATCTGACCTACCCTATTTGCTTCCACTCCACGGATATATGTTCCACTCTTATTAATTTCTTGTCCTTTTGCTTTTGTTTCCTACATTTGAACGGCCGTGAGAGCTCTTGGTAAATAGCTAGTCCTTATACCGAGCTAATTTTCCTGCCCATTTCTATTTCCATAGGAGCAAAGCAAAACAAACAGTTTAATATCACAATTTTATTCGGTTAGAAAACCTTGTTTATTTTCACATGTTATAGAATTTCTATGGTGAATGTTGAGGTTTCCAAAATCCGAAGAAATATTTTAAAGAAAACGGTTTACGAGATTCTTAGAATGTAAATATTTACACCTACTCGAAGTATCGGCCAAATCAAATTATTGTTGTATTTATATTTACAGCGCAAAAGGATATGTTTGTTTTATGCAAATATTCGGACCACACATTAAATAAAACATGGCCGAAGGAATTCGGTGGGAAGAAGCTTCGAGAAATTTAAAAACAACAAGTCCAATAATATTTTATGGCTTTATTGAGAGGAATATGAAAGTGCTTCAGAGATATTTTTAAGAAATTTGAAACTGGTTCTTTTTAATAGCGCCGGAAATACGAAAATAAAATAAGAAGATTGTTTGAAGATATTTGAGAAATGATTATTGTTGTTATTGCTGGAGTGGTTCACAATTTTATTTGAATGAAATAAGCTCACTCAAATAAAATGGTTGTTTAAGTTACTTCGTACTTGATATATAAAAGTACAAACTTAAAAAAATAAAAATCCTTAATTTATTATTAAAGAAGAATACAACACTATTAATCTAAACGAAAATATGAAAGAGAACAAGACACAGAAAAATAAAAAGAAAACGGTGGCAAAATAAGATCAAAAGTTAGCCTGGGTGTCACAGACATAAATAGTAAGCTGGAGGAACGACAGTTGAGATGGTATGGACACATAAGACGGAGACCATCAGACCACACAGTGAGGCAGGCAATGTCTATGGAGCTCCATCGACAGTCATCCAGAGGAAGACCGAAGACCGAAGAACTCCTGGATGACCCAATGCTCCAAAATTCTTCAGAGAAACGGCCTGGATGAAGGCGATACCCAGAACAGAAGATATTACAACCTGAGAACGAGAAGAGCCGACCCCAACAGCCTACCTAGGCAATGAGTTGGGACAGCGCAAGGAAGAAGAAGTTGGCAACTGGGACTCGCACCCAGAACCACTCGTCTTACCGGGACAAACGTCTTTTACCATTTCGGCTACTGCCACCGCTTATTTGTCAATTTCATATTTCAAATTTCAGAAATAACAGTATTATCATCGATTATATTTTTTTCATATTATTGGCAATTACCTTTTTCATTGGAAACAATTGTTCGAAGAGGTTTGTAACCTAGATGGTGTCTCTGATAAATATATCCGATTTTATTTATATGGAATATCCATTGAATTTTTATGGGAATAACCTGCAAAAGTTATAAAAAGAGAGTTGTTGTAATAAAAATTACACATTTATTATTTCAAAGACCCTCTTTCGGGAAAAATACCATAAATATCTGGTCGCAGACAAATAATGCAAAATGAAGACACCGCGTGGCGAGACACAAATGAAATATAGTGGTATATTAACCACAGAAGTTGGGTTCAGTCGTTCAGACGTTCAGACTCCCAAAGAAATAAGTTTGGGCATTAAGGAAGCATTGATCCCGGGACGAGAGCGGGAAATGAAAACTTTGGGCGGGACGGGTATTGGGCACTGGGCGGGCATTGGGTGTTGCACAGTGAACAGTGTTGGCACTGCACCGGGCTGGGCGGAATAAAGTGGTGGCTCGGACATGGGACTATATGCCAACATTTCAGACTATAAATTGGGACTTGGTGAAGATATCGGTTGCACCGACACTAGTTTCTAAAAATATGCAAAAAAAATACTCCTACTAGTCTATTCATTTGGTTTTTGTTTTGGTGTAATGTGTATTGAACGGTTTACATCCCACACAAGATCATTGGACTTTATTATAGTTAGGTACTAGTAGTTCTGTGAACAGTGGACCTCGCGTTCCAATAAATTATGTATATTATTTTATCTTATTTAATAAATCAAAATCAAAATTTACTCGGAAATCATAGATTTGTACCCAAGTTTTTTTTTATGTGAATGAGCCATTTGGGGTATGTTGTGAGGCTGAAGATAGATGCAAGGGGAAGGAGATGGGGAAGAACAGGTTGGGAAGTACCTGGCTATTAAGATTGAGTCAGCCATTTCAAGCAATTCTGTATGGATGTCTTACACCAGGGCGATACTGAGAGTATCTTTCACTTTGAAACATGCCGCAAATATACCGTATATTATTTTAAATGATTAAATTGTGAAAATAGAAATCAATCAAATAAAATTTGTGTGCGCACGCCGGGATTTGAACCTGCGGTCTCCGGATCCGAGAGCCTTGCCTCTCGACTACGGAGGCCGTCGTAGATACTTAATTATAAACCATAAGCTTTATTTCAAATAAAGAATTACACAATTTGTCCAAATATATGTCACTATCTCAATGACAAATCTGTTTTCGAATAAGAAAATACGAATAAACACGACGATTTCACATTTTAAAAAGAATCTTTACTGTACCATTAAAACGACCACCATCTTGAAACGGAACGTACAAATAAATTTACAGGCAGACAGTAGTATGAAATGACAGAAATGCAAAACGGTTAAGAAACAGGACTTGGCTGCAATAAAGGTTACAACAGCTGAAAAAACCTAATACCGTCATAGCTGTAGATGTAGTCAATGAACCCACGCTTAACCATTAAAAAAACTGCAGAAAAAGAAGACACTCAAAGGTTAGACATGCACTTTTACATTAATTCTCAAAAGGCATCAATACATTTAACGGTCGGGGGTTATAGAACTGCAAATTGCGCAGACGTCTGATTTATGGAAAGAAAATAAACGTCTTGACTACGGAATATCCAAACGAATTCGGGAGAGAAAACCAGTGGCGGTTCTCTCTGAGGAGTGCATGTGCAGGGCGAATTCGGGAAAGAAAACCAGTGGCGGTTCTCTCTGAGGAGTGCATGTGCAGGGAACTCCCTAACAGTAGCAAATACTAAAAAGACAAACACGAATTACATTATTGCAACATCTTAAACAAAAGCTTTACTCATAAATCGCTCGCCCGTTTTAAAATTCGTTCGTAGGAGCGGAATCCAGATCGCACCTATGGACAGATACCTACAGATGAATATATGAGTCGTTCAATTTCTATATCCGCTATATCAACTTTCACTGATTCGTATTTTTAGCCGATATATTTTGATCCGATATATCGATACAAAATATCCAATATCGAAAATTGTATCAAAAACGATATTTTTTTAAATTTATGTATTTAAAGTCACTAGAATCCAAAACCGTATAGGAACGAACGGAAAAAAAGTAACTGTATTGGGTCATGACATCTGGCGGTTGAAATTTTAACTATTAATAGCTTACAAATCTATTGTCTTTGCATTAGTATTTGTGATCTGATCACCAATACTATCTCATGTGTGTATGTACATACATAGAAATGTATGCTATTTTTCGCCATTTTTTTCTAAGCCACTCCTATGTGTTGGTTCCCAATTGTCTATGATTATTGACTAAACCTTGTCCCAAACACGAAGTCCTTTCTGACAGATAAATACACCATTAGAATGTTACTGAGACGCATACAAACTTTGTATGCATCTCAGTTTACAAATAAGTTAGAAGACAGCTTTTTAGTTTTTGAAAAATACCTTCATTTTTATTGAGATTTTTGTACATTAAAAAAAGCAAATTGTGTACAAAAATTACTATTGATAATATTGAGCTGAATAAACTAATATTTTAAAAACACAAAATCTCTTGAAAATTGGACCGATATATCGATATTTTTTCCTCGATATATCGACGTCGATATTGATATTTTAATAAATATCGATACATCGATATATCGATATATTTTTTCACTTTCGACATCCCTACGGCGAGCCATCCACTGCAATTTATCATACATTGTTTTGTCTAGTTTGTAATACGAGTATTTGAAGTTGGAACTTAGATTTTAGAAATGTATTATAAGTTTGTACAGCGCCCTTGAGGTGATTTTTCACAAAAACGCAAAAAAAAACAAATCATCAAATCATTATTATTATTACTGTGCACTTTACATCCGAATTTTATAAAACTTGCCATAATTTTCTGCGCATAATGCTACGTATACATGTACGAACATGAACGGGGAGAAACGCCGCTTGCAGTTGCTTCGTTCCTTTCTTTGTTCATGCATGTATGAACACGTAGGATTAGATGAAAGCGAACCACAAAAAATTATTACATTATTATTGGATTAGTAGGTACGGTTCACAAAACATTTTTTGGCATTATTGTTTAGTAAAAAAAACATTTCTGGAGTTTCTACCACTTCCTGCATTTTTGCAAATATGCGATGAATTTGTAAAAAAAGTAAAAGTTAATAGATTTTTAAGTGAACGGAGATTTAAATTAATTTATCTTTCTTCTCTAAAATTTTATTAAACCCCCACTGAAAATGACCACAAACCGCCACTGAAGGAAACCATGCCCCAAAAAACACAAGCCTCAGTACGTCTGTGTCTGATTCAACCATAACATTATATTTGTCCAGAATCTGTCGAGAATGCGATCAAGTCATCGACCACGACGTCAGACATGCCCTATAATTGGGAAGGCCGCGGTGCTAATGGGTGATTCTTTTGACACAGTGGCTTTAATTAAGCGAGCTAAGATTTATAATTAGTGACGTCAGGACGTGACTTCATATCTGTCTGGAGCGTCTATTTATAAAGTCTGGCGTCACGGAGCTCCTCACGTGGGCGGCGTGGGATGAGACGAAGAAAGTGACCATCATACTCCGAGATCTTTAAATGTTACAGCACAAAAACACGGATTGTCTTTGCGTGAATACAATACAGAACACCATACAGCCAGTGGTATTGTGGCGCTCCAATTTTATATACGAACTTCAAAATTGAGATAGGGTCTGCAATGAACGGGGGACATTTAACTAGCACAAGTTGGACGCCTGGATGCAAATTGGGGGAGGAAATTGTGACGACAACATTGCTAACTTACGGTAAAAGTGCTGTCCACTGAATTGTTCTTTTCAGGTGAAATTTTCCCTTAATATAGTAGGAGGGCATCAGAAGGTGCCGAAAACTTATCTAACTAATATTACTTTACTTGCAGAAATGACGAATATAAACTGTAGTTAGTGGGTACCGATAAGAAATTTTTAAACCAGAAAACCAAAAGTTCCAAGGATTCATAAAACCTACGCCAAAAATATTTTGGATCATCTGTCAGATCTGAAAAAAGATAAAAAGGCAAACATCTCACATAAACATTAAACCAGAGCAAAGCAAATTTACCTCCTATGTGTAATACAATATATTTGGACAAAGAAGCTCTGAAATTTTAGCTGTAAAGTTATAACAACAAACTCTCATCTATTATCAAACAAATCAAATCAATAACTATTTAAGTCTAGCAAACCTTGGCTCAAGGAATTATCAGAAAAAGAACTGGCTAGCAATTAAAAAAAACATCGTTATAGAAGTAGCTGAAAATACCCTACCAAAACCTTGATGTTGAACCATACAAGTCGCTGAAAACCCTTTTGTGGCACTGTACTATGAACCTCGAATTTTTCATTTAATACGCGTTCTTTCTCTTAGTAGTTTCAGTATTTGACAGTCGATAGCACAGGTCAAGTGCAAGTATATTGTTATACAAGCCACGTACAGTCGCCTCGGAGAGGCTTTTTTCAACGGCTGGCAACATCCAAACTGAAAAAAGAAATCGCCTATCACCAGCGAATCTACAGATGTTAAGTTTTCTGAATAAAAATTTGACAGTTGTAAATTTTAATTATTAGTACCTATAATAAAACAAACAGAACAAGGTTAAATAAATAAGTGTTTTATTACTCTGCCAAGTTATTCGTATTCGCTGGATAGTAGGTTTGATATTCGTATTCGTATTCGTAAAAGTGGTATTCGTTGCACCACTGATATTTATATATTACATCTTCTTGAAGTACTGAATATATACTATTATACACAGTAATTTAATTTTTAGGTACAATTTTTGCAAATAAATTATGAGTGGCTCATAAAAGGCATTGTGCAAGGATGCCTTTATTGAATTTACAGTCACCAAAAGGATGCATTCCGTGGCGCCAGGCGAGAGGCGTGAACACAATGAATAATGCATGATTGTCGATTGCTACAGTAAGTAACAACAAATACGTGCTGGCGAAGACGTCAAATCTGAACTGCGAACGGGTCGTACCATGACGTCATGACCGACCGAATAATAATAATGACTTGACCAAATATACAAAGACTTGACCGGTCAAATGACTAGCAGAAGAATAACTGACCAATGTGGTGAAATGCCTGACCCAGTGTCCGTTGCACCGCGCTGTCCAATCTCTCAGCATCTCGAGGAAAACAGACCGGTCAATTGGAAGAGTGATGAAGTGATAGCGTTCTCCTAACGAGTTGTTCGCACTTGGTGCAGGGTCTGTCACGTCTCACATCGTTTATCTCAATTGTCGCGATTTGGTTGCTTCGCGAGACAAGCCATGTATTTAAGTTAAATCAATAGAGTGACATTACTTGTAATTAATTATTTTACCAGCAATTGAATCTTCGAGTACACATCGTTATCAATTAAGAAATAATTATTAGAAACAATTGTTTATGTAGAGACTGACTAAATCTTGCAGTACTTAGTTTTAATATAGTGCAAAATGTAGTACTTCTTCAAAATCAGCCAACTTCTGTTGTAAGGATCAAAAAATTTGAAAAATTCATCAAATTTTTAAAGTTAAAAGTTCTTTTAAAGTTCTGTTTATATATTAATGTAGGCCAGTTGCTTCACAAAACTGAAATGATTATAGGCCCTGAATAGAACTTTCACAGAACGAGAAAATGAACTTTAAAAATTTGATTAATTGTTCAAACTCCGTGAAACAACCCGCCCTCGCAATATAGTAGTCAAAGAGAGAGGTCGTAGATACATCTTCGACGAAAAATCTTCGTTTTCACACGTCTTCTTTGAACACGAAAAAGACAGAAGATATGATGACGTCCTTGGGACTGCTATAACTCAATTGATAGCTCATTCCTCTTTGAATGCTGTGGCTTATACTTGCCCGAAAACTTGGGCCGTAATCGTCACCACGACTTGTTCAAGGTAGCACACGGCAGAACACATGTTCTAGCACAACATGGCACATTTCTAAAACAGTAGATATATGTAAATACTCTCAAATGTTAAAAAACGTAAAAATAAGAAATCTTGACTACAAATGGATCAATTTGTCTTACAGTAGGTAAATTAAATCAAAATGTTGGGATGGAAGAATCAACAGACGGTAGTAATCAATGTATCAAATCATTATCTACTAAGTTATCATTATCTCATTTGTAACAAAAAAGAAAGAAAAAAAGATTTATTATTATTATCTCGGATAACAGATGATAAAGAAGAGATACCGGACAACTACGCAAACTTTTATTTATATAGCCACAGTAGTCTCGCTTTCGTGCCATATCTCTCAAACAAAACTTTATTCGCACATTAATTAGAAACATTTTCTTATTTCCACTAAGAATGATTGTAAAAAAATTCCACCCGAAAATAAGACCCCCTTCACACTAAATAAAACGCATCAATAAATAAAAAAAATTATCATATTTAGTATTTAGTTTAGCCCTGATAAAACCGGAAGACGTGTTGCTATAAAAGTAATGTACGCGTCATACTCACAATGTTTCATTCAACAGTAATTAATTATTTCTATTTTTGGCAACACTAATGATTACGACTATTTAATTGTTTATTGATAACAATATGAGTGCATAATGTTGTTGATTGCGGCATTAAAGGAGTAGTTATGAGTTGAGGCAACATGACAGGCATTATTCATTGATTTTATTAGTTGTGAAAGGAAGCAATCGAGACACATTGATCGTGTCGGGTCGCCATTGCATATGGTGCACTGAACTGAACAGATACAAGATGAACTCCCTAGAATTGTGATAAACTTTTCTTTACATAGTATAAAATGAAGTCGCTCCCGCTGTCTGTGCGCTTAGATCTTTTAAACTACTCAACGGATTTTCATGCGGTTTTCACCAATAGATAGAGTGACTCATGAGGAAGGTTTGTAGGTATATAATTAATTTGTCAAGGTTTTGGTAAATTGGTTGAAATATAAAGATGGCGTTGGTTATAAAGGTTGGGTAATGGCGTGGCGTTGTGTTAGATAAATATAATGTAACAAGAAGTAATAATGTACCGCCCTGGGACTGGACGTCGCGGCGTCGCACAGTGGTTCCAAATACCCAAAAGTTGGAAACAATTCACAGGGAGGATTAACGGGGGAAAAAAAGTGGTATTATTTTTCGGTATGGTTAAAAAAAATTACAATATTCGGTTTTAGTATGTTTTACAGGATTTTATTAACGATTTCTGGATTTTATTATATTTTTATCAACGAAAAAAAAATTTTTTTTCTTCTTAAAATTGATATTATTTATGTCCATATCCATGTGAAAATAAAGGCCGAGTAATGTTTAATTTTGCTTCTTAACATTCTGAGGCAGACGATGAACAATCATCATCATCGTCGGTGCTAAAGATATTTGAAGAATGAATATCCGGAGGAATTATTAAATCGAAAACTTCCTTAGGAAAACGATTTAATGGTTTCTTTGGGGGTTGCCTGTAACTAGTTATGATAGGATCAGATGTAACTAACATTAAATTAAAAACACCTTCATAAAATTTCTCACGAGAACATTTTCTAGAATAGTTCTCGCGATATTTTTTAAAAATCTTTGTTCCGAGCTTCCTGAGCCTCTTCTGATAATCTTAATCGGGTGGCAATATCTGATGGACGATGGGCAGGGATTCTGCCACACTACGTTTATATTGTCAGACTTCCCGCGAACTAATCGCAAAGGTAGGTACAATTGAAGATTTAAAAATACTAGAATAATCCGCATGGTCTCGCGTTCCAATGAACACCTGTTATTAAGAAGAGCGATTATCATCAAATATCTTGTACACTTGTCTGTTAATAGATGAGCGCCTAGAATAATGTCTTCTAATAATTTTGATGTTACCGATCAACCGAAAAATATACCTCTTTCTCAAACACCAAATGAGAAAGAGGTGCACTTTTCCGAAGATCTTTGGTTTTCAAGCGTTTGGATTGGTCTGAACTACATTCAAATTGTGTTTACGATCATCACGTGCCGTTTTCAGGATAAATCGCATACAATATAAAACCAATCGGAGTCTCAAGTCATTTTTTTTTATTTTCCATCAAAAAACTAGCATCATCACGACGAACAATATGTATTAATGCGAAATTTGAAGCCCGCGATTTTTTTACTGAATTTATCCAACCTCTCTTTAACGCAATCGGTGAGGTTTATATATATATATTTTTTCAAATATTAAAATCTTTTTCCATCTTTTGACACTTCGAGTTCATCATTACGCCAAATAACTCCCCTTGTCTTAAGAACAAATCCTTTGAAACCGAACCTGTGACAAAAATAATATTTATGAAGCACTCAAATTTTACAGTAAGTAAATTACGTAAAAATTCCTGGGCCGTAGAACCGCAAAAATGCGCAGTATTTTTTTTTTAATATGATACGTAAATAGTTCAGCTACAAAAGTACATCAGCTTATTTACTGAATATTACTAAATATCTAACTTTAACCTTAAGTATTCCAGAAATTTTCCCAAATTATTTTTTTAATTCACGAGATGTTTTTAAAAAAAAATATCCCAAATTTGTCGCATTAGGAAATGAAAAAAATAAACTTAAAATCTTTAGTAAACACCTGAAGGTATTGAATCCATGTTAAAAAAATTGCCAGCAAGCGGTGTAAAAAGTTATCAATCCCTAAATGTTATACAGGGTGTTAAGGGACGTACTTGGCTTAAACCAGTGATTCGTGACATTATTTGGAGTAAAAAATGTAAATGAAATTTTGGTCTCCGGTAACATTTTTGATGTTTTTTTTTTTTTTTTTCTACAAAAACATAAAAAAATGGTAGTTGTTGAACAGTTGGAGGCGGGGTAAGGGGTTCTTCGGACACCCGGCTGAGTGACCAGTGACAACATGCGGAAGAAATTTTTTTTGTTTGATTTTGAAGAAAAAAATTTTGAAAAAAAAAAAAAGTCGTCAAAAAAAGTCACCGGAGACCAAAATTTCATTTACATTTTTTACTCCAAATAATGTCAGGAATCACTGGTTAAAGTAAGTCAAGTACGTCCCTTAACACCCTGTATAATAAACGTTGCATTTAAACTCAAATGTCCTGACTGCACGGGAAGTCAATCTTTGCTGACGTGTTTCGCAGTGACGAAACGTTTTGCTGAATTTTGTGGTACGGGGAAAGATGCGCTGGTATGTGGTGTCAAGATATAGAAACCAAATTTAGTGATCCTTGCAATTTGAAATTTCGAATTGTTTCCGACGCTCCCATACTAGTAAAACCATTGTGCGTCGCCGGGTAACCGCGGGGCTGAAGACCTGTCTGTTGCTCCAGCATGCCGTTTCAGTTCAGCATATATGTCAACAGAGGAGAGAGCTGACCGCACATCTCCAAAGGCAGCAGCATGGATCGCCTACACATGGCATCGCCAACACATCAACTCCTCAAGTTTAAATGGTACTAACGCTCCTTTTTATTTATTTATTTATTTACGCCCTAGTGGGCTTTTAAAAGGATAGATAATAATAGTTAGGCAGGTACGTAGCACACAATTATAATGATTAAAATAATAATAAAAAATAAAATTAATTAAAATCATTTATTTAATTAAAGTAATTATAAAGACTTCTTTTTACAACTAATACAGAATCTGCAAACATGTCTACAATATTCCCAAATTTATTACCAAAATGATGTAATCTATTTATAGGTGTATGAGCCTCATAGTTTTTTTTTAATTGTCACAGAAGAAGGTAGCACACTGCCTCGTATTTCTGGTCGGTACGTAAAATTTTATTTTGGCGAGAATTTCAGGGTTATCAATGCAATTATTAATGATTTTATTTAATAGTACAAGGTCAGAGATGATCCGCCTATCTGACAGCGTAATTAAGTTTAGTTGTTTCATCAAAAGGACATAGTTAATATTTTGAATTGGAATATTCAGCTTAAAGTTAACAAATCTTAAATTTGTGCTGTACCCTTTCAATATTGTCAGAATGTATTTTATACAATGGGGACCAAATGGGCGAATTATACTCTACCTGGCTTCTTACTAAAGAAGTGTACAATATTTTCAAACATTCTAGTGACTTAAAATCACTTGCTGTTCTGCATATAAAACCAAGCATTTTTATAGCTCTATGCATTTCTCTCTCTCATTTTTATGCCCATTCTGTATTAGTTTAGCCCGATTATTTCTAAAATCATTTTCTTTGTGTTTATATATCAAATAGATTAATTTAACTGTGTCAAAGCACTATCTCTTTCATTAAATAACCTATCCTCATAAAGAGTATTTCACACATCCGCCTGCTTAAGGTCCACGCCTGAGATACAAATTCTACAATACACTTGGCTCATGTTCTCCATCTTATATTCTTTGTATAACATTTGAACCCTAAGTTATATTCTTTTTTATAACATTTTTGCACCTAACGTGTTTTTATAACAGTTGTGTTTCTTTAGCCACAGCAACGTGTGTCCGGTCTGCTAGTACAGTCTGCTATAAAGGATGTTAAAGGTCTTGAAAAATGACTTATTTCACTTGGTTAAAACCAGTGATTCCTGACATTATTTGGAGTAATTTTCATCTCCGGTGATTTTTTTGACTTTTTTTTTTTAAATTTTGTTAATTCAAACAAAAAAAACCAACTCCTCAACCCCAACCATAACTGTCCAATACCGACTGATTTATTATGTCTTAAGTCAGAAATCACTAGTTAAAGTAAGTCAAGTACACCTATAACACCCTGGGTACTATTTTATATGTGTGTTTTAAGAGTCCCAACTGCTCCTGACTATCCGGAACCAATATGACTGATATCAACATATTTAACGTCAGTGGAGCTGCTTTGAAAAAATGCTAGTATAGTTTGTATAATCTACTAGGTACTTGTGTTTAATGTAATACTCTTACAAATGTATTTTAAAAACGTATTACAAAGATTTTGAAATATTTTTGAAACCATAAATAAATTGTACTGAATTGAATCCCCAATCGAAGAAGTGTGATTGAAGGCAGTGAAGAGGGAAAGTATAATGGAAAGAGGAAGGTTGAGACTACCTGACTATTCAGATCTGGGCAGCACACAATGCAAAAGCCATTTCAAGTATGTCACGCTTGGTACAAATGAGCGGCAGCGGGCTTAGGTTTTTGTTATCGGGGGGGGGGGGGGGGGGGTTAAAAATTGCAAAAAGTTGGTCACGTAGTATGGGTACGTTCCCTTAGGTTCGTTTCGATTCTGAAAGGTGGTTTCACCAGAGCAGTACTTAGGCCCGCTATTCACTTTCAAGTACACTTATCAAGTACTACGTCGCTGATTTACATCACAATACCTTCAATTCCTAGGTCCCAGAGAGGCTAATGGAATCCATTATCTGTTCAAGAAAGAATATCGATATTTGAAAATGTTTTCAAGGATCAATAATTCAGACAATAAGGAACTCCAGTGAAAAATAATATGGCTTTAAAAAAATATGTTCATATAGACCATGGGTCGGCAACCTTTTGTGGTCCAAGGGCCAAATATTTGACGTGGGAACTTGTGCGGGCCGCACTTACAAAAATTCTCTAAAAAATAATAATTTTTATACCACTCTTCCGTAATAATATTCAAAAATATAATAATATAATAAATACAATATAATGAATAAATAATTCCACCAAAATAATGTTTTAACTTATTGAATAGTACCTATCATCTTTCTTCGGTATAATTATTATACAAAATGACAACACCTGTTGAAAATAAAAATAACTTTTCAGGAATGATGACGTCACACGATTGTAGTGACACATGCGGTGGTTTTCGGGGATCTTGAAAAATTAAAACTTTGACAATTATTTTAAATATTAAAACTAATTTAAAAAAAATATATATATATACTATATATATGCAGTTATTTAAGTTAGAAGGTCATTATTCAATAAAAAAGTATAAAAAATTAGACTGGAGTTCTCTATTGAATCGCAGATTCCATAGTCCCAATCTAGCCACGGTCAAAGACCAGAATCGCAAACTTCAATCTTCTTCTTACCAACTTACAAACCTTCCTCTTAACCATCACCTTCCCTTCCCCATACCCTTCAGCCCAACAACATACCCCAATTGGAGACCGCAGTTAATCATGTAGTTTCAGCTTCTTTCAATAGATTACGATAGCTTAGTTAGTAATACGAAGTTTTGATATATCCCAACATATGGCAGTTAAGTGTGATATCAGAAGAGTACCATCTATCGTCGTTCGTGTCTCACGTAAGAACGGTTAGGATAATTGCCAAAGGCATCGGCGGGTTGGACAACCACCGCCAGCGGGAGCGGCAGAACGGCAGAATCAAAAGTAAGGGAAATTGATTTCACTTCGGGCTGACGGACACGCCCACATCACCCTTTCTATCGGTTTAGCTCCTCAGTGGTGTGGTACTGTAGGTACTTAGGTACTAGAGGAGTCTGTACGAGTCGGGTTGCACTTAGGATATAATGGGACATAAAAGTTCAATGGTTGCCAGAAGATGAGTTGAAGGATGGCGGCGATATTGTCACTTGTTGAGAGTCTTTGACACCATATCTTAGCCACGACAAAAGAACGGAAATAACCAATAAAAACGCAGACATGACTGCAAAATCTCTTCAGAAAGTCATTTATATTAAATCAAAATCTGCAACTATATAATTATTTAATAAATAGCGCTCAATAAAAAATTTAAATTTAAAAAAAATGTCACGTCTGAGAATCGGACCCCGATTTTGGAAGGCACCTATGCTGATTGTGGAATTGGATTTGAAACGTCATTAAAAGTGCTGATTTTTTTTTTAAATGGGTAAATAGGTTACGTTAGGTTAGGTTATGGGGTAATAATCATAATCATATGGGGTAATCTGCTAGGACCTGCGGGCGGCTTTTGGTTCAGCTTCGCCCAGTTAGTGCTAGTGACCATTTTATAAATCCGTTAGTAACTGGTTCCAAAAATAGCCCTTTCCTCGGATCCACTGCCACCCAGTGATAGCTGGTCACCGGGACAGGCAATGTCGTCATATGTGGTATATAGCCGCTTGATACTATTATTCACAACTAAGTATTATCGTCAATCTTTCCATATCCGAAGAGATTTCCATATTCGTGTTACTTATATCTGCCGAGGAACGTCCGCGGCGTCAGACATGCACTCGAAGCCGAAGTTCTGAAATTCAACCGCGCAGACGTTACCCTATTAATAACGTTCGACAATAATCATAACTAAAGAAAATCTAAACTTTTCAAAGGTGTGTTGAAATGTCACTCTGTTGAGTTGCCGTGGAACCGCTGACCATTACACCACCAACTTTTTTTAAGAACAGCGGCATAAGTTCAATATATATAAATATTTTTTTAAATAAGCAATTCACCCTAAAAAGAGTACTTTGTGCATATATTTTTTTAATTTTAGTATGTTACGTAGTCACATCACAGTTACGCACTGACAAAAAAAAAATTAGCCAAGCATGATTATTGGTTATGATTGTTTAATCTTCCGGGAGAAATGAAAGAAATTCCAGTACGATATTATGTCCTGAGGCGCCATGATAAAGAATACCAGTAGATAATAAAAAGCTGTTCTTGGAAACCGATGACAGTTGTGTCTGGAAACAATTCAAGTTTTAATAATTGTGCGGTAATTAAGAGAAATATTTATGACACTAACTCATTTCTCAACATGCAGTTTACGCTTGCGGTTGGCAAGCTAATTATTCTTGGAAAATATTGCAAAATTGACACAACGAGTGTCTTCGTTGTAAAGCGAAGATTATTTATTGCCATTCATTAATTCTAAAATAAGAGTATTGAGGAATTATGAATGAACGGTTGAAGTAATTATTAACAAAGGATAAACAACGCTGATTACATGTCACAAACATAATTCATTGATAAAATAATCCATTTTCGACACGAACTTTCGAAGATGACATCATGTTGGTTAAATACTCAAGTCATAAGTAATTAGTCGTAAGTTAGAAATAAGTGCCGCGTATGCCCTGAAGTTATTCTATCAGACGAGTCGATATTTGTGTGTTCGGTGTGTAAAGGCACCTACCATCTAGCCTGTGGAGGAATAACGGAAAGTACTTTCCGTCGACTCACTCAAGAACTCCGAGAACAACAGAAGTGTAAGCAGTGTAAAAGGGACACACGGTCGACCGCCGTCAGCGATAACACATCTTTGGAACCGCCCAAAAAAACAACGGCCACTAATGATCAAGCAGCTCCATCATCACCTTCGTCCCCCGCTAATCTCGAAGATATTCAGAATTTAGTCATGTCCAAAACGAACAGTCTGGATAAAAAACAGAACGACATCATGGACCAAAACAACGAGATACTGGAAAGCATACAATTCATGAACGCACAATATGAAGACTTTATGGCCAGAATCCGCGACGTCGAGCACCGTAATGATGAGCTTACAGCGAAGAATACTGCACTGGAAGCTAGAATCGTAATACTGGAGAATAGTCTTGATTCCCAAGAGCGGGCCTTAAAGTCTTGTAATGTAGAAATAAGAGGCATCCCCGACATCAAGGACGAAACACTAAAAGACGTGGTCTTCAACATCTTCAAAACAACAGGATCTCCCTTAGAAACTAAAGATATCGATGCTGTTTATCGTCTTCAAAAAAAAACAATAATCAGAAGCAACCCAGGACAATTGTTCTTAAACTAAAATCGAACATGGCTAGAAATCAACTGCTAGCTGATGTGAAATCTTTCAACAAGAACAAACCCAATACCGAAGATAAACTTAACACGTTAAATATCGGTCTCGCCGGCCCCCGGTTGCCGATCTATGTATCTGAGCAGTTAACATTTCGGGCGAAACAGATTTGGTATAAAACTCGCCAATTTGCAAGAGCGAGACAATATCAATTTGCATGGATCCAACAAGGACGTATATACCTGCGGAGAGAGACAGGTTCAGGCGCAATTCTTATATCCGATGAAAACAAGCTGGCTTCCCTATGACTATCTCAAACACAATATACCTACTGCCGACAACGATTACAAGATGAAGGTTCTATTATTATTATTGGTACTACTACTACTTATTACTACTGCCGACAATGATTACAAGATGAAAGTTCTTTTATTAATTTTACTACTACTACTACCTATTACTACTGCCGACAATGATTGCAAGATGAAGGTTCTATTATTATTATTAATACTACTACTACTTATTACTACTGCCGACAACTTTTACAAGATGAAGGTTCCTGCCGACAAAGATTGCAAGATGAAGGTTCTATTATTATTATTGCTACTACTACTACTTATTACTACTTCAGACAACGACTACAAGATGAAAGTTCTTTTATTATTATTGCCATTATTATATCCTGTGATTATCCACATCCAGTCATTCGAACCAAATATACCTACTCACGAGAAATGGATCAAAATCGTTTAGTAGTGAAATTTCCATTGCATCACATCTCACCTGAATAATCATGATTCAATTACCTCCTGATATTTACAATGACACAGATGTAACGTGCAACACGTATGTGATTGACGATCTCAACAAATTAAATAATTTCAGTTGGAAGTCTTATAATTTAAAGATTATCCATCAGAATATCAGACGTATGTCAAACCTTGATGATTTTCTGTTATTTCTAGATCAATTCAATCATACTTTTGATGTTTTAATTTTATCAGAGTGTTGGATCAATAAAAACTACACCTCTAAAATAATACAAACTTACACGGAATATCACTCAATTAAAAATATAAATAAATCTAGCGGGATTGTTGTCTACATAAAAGACGGTATACAAGCACAAGTCGAAGAAATTATATTATCACAAGGTAACTAACTGCCTTAGAATTGTTCTGAATAATAATTTATGTATCTTTGCTATTTATAGATCACCTTCTTTCCAGAGCATAGATTCTTTTTTGAATTCACTCCAAACTGTTATTAGCAATTCCAATAAATTTGAACGTCAAATCATTATAGGTGACCTTAATATTAACACCTTATCTCCATTTCACAACCAATTCAACGACTACATATGCCTGCTCACAGAAAACGGATTGATATTGACAATCAATACACCAACTCGAGAACAGGGCACGTACAAATCCTGTTTGGATCACATCAACGTAAAAAATATTTACCTCACTGACTCATTCGTTATCCACACGTCAATTTCTGACCACTATACGACAGCCCTGTGTTTTAAAGATAAACCACCCCCCCTGCTAAAATCAAGTACGTCCCTCGATTAAACTTTAATAATTTAATTGAGGACTTGCATTTAGAAAACTGGCAAAAAGTATTTGATCAAATTGACACTGACATTGCGATGAAAGAATTCATTTGTATTCTACATACATATATATCTAAACATACAAGTAACAAACACATATCGAACAGCCAGTTTAAACTTACGCCCTGGATCTCTCCTGGCCTTGTAAATTGATTCATAAAAGAAACCAACTCCACAAAAAGGCCAAAAAATTTCCAGATAATATTTTAGTACAAACTCACTACAAGAAATATAGGAACTTATGCAAAAAGATTATTAAATATACAAAGGAAAATTATTTTAAAACGTTCATTTACGAAAATTCTTATTCTCCAAAACGTATGTGGGAAGCATTTCGTAATATTAGTAAAACCAAAATAAACAGGTCTTCCGAAATTAAATCGTTAGATATCGGTAACGTAAACTCTTCTAATCCTAAAAATATGGCGAATTTTGCTAATAAATACTTCACATCGGTGGGAACCACACTTGCCAAAAAAATTCTCGATAAATGCAATAAAACAGAAATCGAACTTGCCAAGTTGGTCACCTCTAACCTCGTCCATAAAATAGACAATATACAAACAACGACGAATGAAGTCTTGGAAATAATTGACGACCTAAAGCCATCTAACGCTTGTGGACCAGACAAAGTCTCGACTAATCTGCTTAAAGTAACTAAGTCATTCATAGCATCTCCGATAGCGTTCATTTCCAATCTAAGTCTCAAATCAGGAATATTCCCTAACCATCTAAAACATTCAGTTGTTGTATTACTGCACAAAAACGGAGATAAATCTGCGATTCAAAATTACCGGCCGATATCTTTGGTCAATTCAGTCTCAAAAATTATAGAGAAAATTGTCAAAAATCGTCTTAGCTTTTATCTTGAAGATAATAACATCCTTTCTGAGAGACAATATGGCTTCCGGCCGGGTTTAGGTACTGAAAATGCCATTGGCAATCTGACTAAAGTAATTTCTAATAACATCGATCGAGGAATCAAAAGCATCGCGATCTTTCTGGATCTGGCTAAAGCTTTTGATACCATCTCGCACAAAATCCTTTTGAAAAAATTACAGCTAATCGGAATACAGGGGCAGTTACTTAAATGGTTAGGAAGCTATCTAGAAAATCGGAGCCAAAGAGTTATTATTAGTGGTACTCTAAGCGATCCAGCCAATATCGAATTTGGTGTACCACAAGGAAGTACTTTAGGACCGATATTGTTTAATATCTATATTAATGATCTTTGCAACAGTAACCTTGCCGATCATATCATCACTTTTGCTGACGATACGGTCTTAATATTTGAGGGCAAAAACTGGCATGAAGCGCATAGAAAAGCAGAAATTGGAATAAACAATGTCAAACATTGGCTAGACTACAATCTTCTTACTCTTAACACGGACAAGACAAAATTTATACGTTTTAGTGCAACACAAGCGGGTCAACCTAAGGTAATACTAAATATTACTATTCACATTTGCAATGAACCGAACACTTGTACTTGCAATAACCTTGAATGCGTGGATAGCTTAAAATATCTAGGGATCACCATAGATAAATATATCTGAGATGGGATGAACACATCAACGCAAGGCCTCAAAAGTCAGAAAACTTACACACCTTTTTATAACCATCAGAAATATTCTCTCTGTTAAAGATATGAAATCAATATACTATGCCATGTGTAATTCTTTACTCGAATATGCATCCCTAGGATGGGGTGGATGTGCCAAAACAATATTAGACTCCCTGGCTAAAGCTCAGAAATCAATACTAAGAGTCATCCTTAAAAAACCATTCAGGTACCCCAGTGATGCATTATTCACGGAATTAAAAGTACTTGATGTTAGACAATTGTATATTAGAAAGATTATATTACATGCTCAAAAACAACGTCAACACTTCCCGTCCATTGACCACCTTCACGACACTCGACTTTCAAGGAACAATCCAATAGTCCCAATAAAAATCACGACGTCCCTCGGCCAACGGCAATTTTCGTACTTAGGACCTAAATTATTCAATATCATTCCTAATGATTGGAAAACTAAAAGTGCAAATGTTTTGCGCAAATTGATCAACGACTGGCTCCTTGATTTAGGGAGGATCAAAAGCGAAGATATGTTGACCAATAGATAGTCTCATCATATAAAATAAAACAAAATTAAAAATATATAAGAAAAAAAAAATAAAAAAAACACTCACTCATAGTTCCATTAATTACAAAAACACGTACTTATCATTTCAGAACACAATTGTCTATTCTTTTATCAATACCCTTCCCATTTTTCTACATTCAACTCCTGTGGAGATCTTTCTTTTTATTATACAAAATTACGTAAGCTATAATTTATACAAAATACGTACAAATATAATTTATACAAAATTGCGTACTATACTTAATATTACAAAAACACGTACTTATAACTTCAGAACATAATTGTCTATTATTTTATCAATACCCTTCCCATTGTTCTACATTCAAGTGCTGCGGTGATCTTTGTTTTTAACATTACCATCTGGATTTTATTTACTTTACAGGTTTTATTTTATATTAAGTGCTCTAAGGGAAAATATCTTAGTAGGATGAAAAAAATGAAGCAAGGAAAGGGAAATAAATACAATTTGTTATCAAAATTATTATTAATTATTTTTTGTAATCACGTTTAAACATCCACGTTAATTATAATATGGATATTGTCATCACGCTTGAAGAATGTCTCGATTCTCAATTTTTGCAAGCGATTTAAATGACCAAACATTTTATCTATTGTTAAACAAGCATTCGATACTAAATTTGTACTTTAAGACATTGTTTTTTCTCTTCGCTTATTCTTTTTTTTTATGAGTTCAAAATTGTAGTTATTAACTAAAGCTTCTACGAGGAATTCAATCATAACACTTGTTTCATTCAATAAATAATATGTTTATATAATTAATCAATGTATTATGAAATTATGATATGAACTAAATTTGTCAATTTGACTGGCCTAAAACAGGATCCATTCCTAGTTGGCTAGTCAAAGTTTCCATATATGTTTCATTGTATAATTTTATGTGAAATAAATATTATTATTATTATTAAGTTTTAGTATTCATTGGTGCTTCCTTGCAGGTTATATACCTACTTATAATAAATTTATAATATATTTTCCTTGAATACTTAAAAGTTTTAAAGATCTTAAAAAATATATCTAATTTTTAAGGACATTAAGGAAACGGTAATTAAATAGAAATTACCTCCTTTGGAAAAAAAATTGTGTGCAGTTCACACGTTATTTTCCTCAGGGCCTCCTGTGGAAAGTTAATGTAAAAAAAAACACGCGGTAAAAGTGAAAACCTTCAGAAAACTAAGTAGACAAGAGTGGGAAGGCTACGAAGCACTGTACAGAGTGGAGACTAATTATTCTATCTCATTCTCTCGCAGGCTAAATCCTATAGATGTATGTGTTTGTTGTCACTTTTTCATTTCATCCAGTTTCAAATCACAACGATGCTAAAGAATTTTTCATTTAAAAATCGCGAGGGATGCTGAAAATTATTAAAAACACATTTTGTTCTGTTATTAACATGTCGTCATAAGTATGAAAAAAAATCAGTGTATTTTTAAATACAACTTAAGACATTTGTCGAGAGAAATTTGCTTTATTTTAGTCGCATCTTTTAGGGTGAATTGCCTATTTAAAAAAAGAGTCGGTCGTAAGTTGTTAGAAAAAAGTCATGTTTGTAATTAGTTGTAAATCACTAAATAAAAAATAATAATTATAATATCTTAGTTATAGGCAGTAAGACCGAAGAAGCTTGATTTAAATTTCAAAGTTGGACTTATTTTTGTAAACCGTCTTTGAGGTTTCCTGTTTTTCGTCCTGTTCACAAAAATGATTGCATAAATATAAGTAAGATAAATAAAACGCAGCGCGAAGACTGCATTCCGTAAAATGAGTGGTCTGCTAAAACTTTATTATTGACTCATTTCTGATTCCTGGAAATCGAGGGAGGGCGTTACAGATTGTTGCTGCAGAAGTACACAGAGTACACCTTTGGCAATCTATACGAAGAATGTAAAGATAAATTTTCTATCTCAATAAAACAAACGATAGGATCGCTTCATCTGAAGGTTCGAGGAATGACAATAAGAAGTAAGCTAATGAGTTCTGAGACGCGTTTTCGGAGTATCAGAACCAAGAAGCTTGGAATATCTTCCTTACTACAATACGTCACAATACTGCATAAATCCCATCCATTCAGACTATTAATTTCAGAAATTAATTTGCCTGATAAACTCGTGCTGATTCGCGTCGTAAAATTAACTATTACGATAATTAAACAGAATCCAGAGCGCTGCCGGATTTAGGTTATCGTTTTACGCACTGATGCAAACTATGTCAGCAAGGAAAATAGTAACATGCATTCATAACAATAATTATTGGGACTGTCCTATTAAATCCGTCAATTACGTATATATCGGGGGGAACAGGGGCACATGTGCGATAAGGAGACCGCGACAATTCCCAATTACGCAATTATTACATAACAGATACAAGACTGTTTCACCAGTTGAATCGTTTGTGCGTGGAACTAATAGCGAACCCGGAAACGGGTACCTATCTCCGGAGCACACAAACATGTGCTACACACCTCGCTTCCGGTGCAAGATTCTAAATTCAAATCTGACTACACGCATTAAACTAGAGAGCCAATTCTCTGCACAAGAAGGCAGAGGATGAACAGCCATTCGACTCTGTCTTGACACATCGTCTCATATAAACTTTTCTGTCATACCTGTGTACAAGGTTTTTTCGCACGTAAGTACGCCCCCAGGAATACCAATTCCACTGCAATACGTAAGTCTACTCTCGGTTTATATTCTCTTTGCCACATATGAGGGTTGTTAATGAAATTCCGTTGTGGACTAGGTACCTTCGGCAAACTACGTTGCGGTTGGGAAAATCTGGTGTGGGCAAATAAAGCGCAATTTTTATATGGATTATTTCACATTTACTAGTCCACTTTCGACGTTACATTTCACCTCTACAATTTCGACCTTATCAAGTAAAATGACCGTCGCTGGTACAGCAGTTGCGTGGGTCAACGGAGAATTGTGTGGGAAGCGCTGATATCGTATTCTGTGAGAACTCTTTGAGTGTACTTTAGGTAACTTGCGTTAGGTTAGCGTAATAACGCCGGTGTACCGCAAGGCACCGTTTAGGTACGCTCGCTGAATACATTATTTATCTAAGGCTGCCGTGGTTCCGCAGCGGACTTTACCTCGCACTACTGGGAACCTACGAAAGGACTAATAAAGCGTGAATGGCTGAGACTAATGTACTTGTACGGAAATTGCTGGCCTCAGTAAACCACAACGAGAGCGGGGGGGGGGGGGGGGACCGCTCTCAACAACTCTTACTAGTAACTTGAATGAAAAAATATTATGACATTATATAGAATATAGCTCAACAAACATAGATTATGAACATAATTAAATCGTTCTTGAAAATAGATTAAGTAAACTCCAATATCTAAACGCTCCTGACGAGTTTTGATATCATTGGTACCTTTCGGGACGTGATCGGCAGTGGAAGAACGGCGAAGGATATGGATACAGCCGATGCTAAATATTCAAGCCACTTTAAATTGGTCCATTTTCGAGTTTTACAAAAAATTATAAAAAATACTGGTATTATCTAAGTAAATAATATACTGGTATAAAAATACTGGTATTATATTAGTAATTCCACGATGTAAATAAACCTTCAGTCACAAATAACATGGACTGTTTTTGAGAGAAATATGAGAATTTCAACGCATTTCCCCCTAGCATTTGGTTAGGTTAAGAATAGCATTGCCGCCATAACGCACAGGACATTATTTCGATCCAGAACCGTGTAATAAATAACGTTTACGATAATTGGAATGGGCTCGGGAACACGCTGCCTACTGCCGCTAACCGGCGGCCATTCTGCACACGTGCCCAAGTGATTTTGCTTCTATTTTCACAAAAGCGATAAATCATTGGGAGAACAATAATTCCAGTCATTTCCGCGAGGCAAATGATGATCGAAAGGCGAATTTGTGAGACTAGCTAAGCCGATAATCGAACCGCTAAGCTTCGGACGAACCTACACGTTTTTTCACTAGTAATAGTCCAATTTAATCGAATAATGATTCGAACAAGTCGCTTTACCTCAACGAGCTAACGATTAAAACGCGCTTAAGGTGAAATATCACAAAATTATCGTTGAAAATTCTGTCCTATTCATAATTTATTCTTGAAAGATACGAGCAACTTTGTATACTTATCTCAAAACTGTTTTTCAATTAATCCCCTTCTTCTTTTTGCATACCTGCAGATGTTTGAATCGATTGATTATATCTAAACTGATATCTCCAATACGCGCTATTATTCTCCAGCTACTGAGAGTTTCCGTTCTAACCTATATCTATAATATAAAAATGAATCGATAAATTTGTTGGTAAGCGCAAATCTCGAGAGCGCCTGAACCGATTTCGCTAATTCTTTTTTTAGAATATTCCTTGAAGTTCGAGGATGGTTCTTACGGAGAGAAAAAATAAGAAAATTGCGCAGAAAATTGGATAATTTCCGAAAAAATGAGCATGTTTGACAGTTCGCGTATTTGAGAATGACATTTTGCAAAACATTGATTGTTCAATCAGGATTCTATTTTTGAAAATCTTTAATAAATTTATTTAAAGTAGGTACTCCCCTAATAGCTTGAATCGAATCAAGAATTTTAGATATTTTAAATAGGTACCAAATTTAATATACATGAAAAATGGAAATTTGAATAAACATTGTAAAAGGTGGCACACGGGCTGTTAATATCTGAATGTACTGGGATTGAATATATGGAACGCGGGAGGAGGGTTGACGGGACGAGGGAGCGGGAAAGGGAAGAGGGAAGGCGGGGAAGGTGGAAGGGGAAGGGCACGTGTGAGGGGGGAGGGGGGTTCGTGGGACGGGGGAAGGGGGGGAGTGGAGTGGGGAGAGGGAAGGTGGAGGTGACGGAGTGGGAACGCGAGAGGGTAAGAGGACGCAGGAGAAGAAGGGGAGGCGGAAGGGGAACGGGAAGAACGGGAAAGGACACTCAGGGAGAAACAATTTCTTTATTAAATGGCATAGCAACGTATTTAACAATTTATTTATGAGAAAAAGTTAGAGATTACAATGAATATCTCAGCGATAGTACCATTAAACTAATTGACATCGAAAACAGGTTGTAGTGTCTTTGCTGATGACCCTTTGTTATTTAATAAGGTCAAATATGTGAAAGAACCAAACCATAAACTTCCTCAACTGATTGTCGCAAACGACTCTGAGCTTTTATTGATACCGTTATCAGATTGACGACTTTTATGTGTATTATTTTATCTCCCAAAACCAGGTCATTGCATTATTTATTGTCCGATCAATGGCCAGCCATCGAATTGAGCAATCTCTCACCAAATGGGAGTCCCACGCCCATTAGGAATAACAGTAAACCCTGAGAGCAGTAATAAGTCATTATGATCATTGTACCTCGTGTGATATCAAATAATGAATGGACTCTACTAGATAGTAGACATAGAAGTCGCAGACTCCGGTCCTCCAACTGCTGCGCTGGAGACAAATAAAGAGAATGGGCCATCCGATCTCAGGTGACCAGGTCGTTCAACAATGGTACATTTCTGATACCTACTCCAGTAATACAATCTGAAGCGTGCATAGCTAATGTACTATAAAGCAACAGATTATCACCTGATTGCTAAACGCTGCTATCGAGGTGCTTTTTGCTTTGAATGAATGCTTAATTAAAGGAAAAGAATAACAAAAAACTGAATATTAATTAAGAGTTAAATGAAAATTTAACAATCAAATATAATACGACGGCTACGTGGATATTTAAAAGCAGCATAGCTCATTACGGAAATGTGATACATTCAACTAAAAATTTATAAAGAAAAACCTGTGTAAATTTTGTGACGACAGAGATTTCCGTTCCGGAGTTTCTATTACTTCAAATTTTATCATCAGAAAAACATCCAATTTTATGAATATACTAAGTATCTATTATTATTTTTATTTATATGCCTACATGCATTTTTTTGTAAACAAAGTTTTTCTTATTTTTAAATTTAATTTAATAATTTTACTAATAAGTTCTGTAAATATTTTTGTTTTTATTATTGTGACTGTTGTTTCGGCTTACAAGGCCATTTTCAAACATGTTGTAAGCCGAAACAGCTGTCACAATAGTAAAAACTAAAATACTTTCAGAACTTAATAGTACCATCATTAAATTTAATTAAAAAAAATAGAGCTCTAAGAATTAAACACAAAAACAATTAATAACTTTTTCAATTAATATAATTATTTGAAATAACTCATACCGGTATGCAACGTGATTCAACTATAAAAGATCAGACAGTAAGGGGTCGTCCATTAATTACGTGAGGCTCCAAAGAGGGGGGGGGGGGGGGTTGGAAAAAATCACAAGGGGGTGGGGGTAAAATGAGATATCGCGTGAACCAATGAGTTTATTTATTTTTCGTGATAATATTCTGAAAATTTCAAAATACTTTGTACAAAAAAAATATACGTGATTTTGGGGGGGGGGGGTAGTCTAAAACCTCACCACATATCACCAGGGGGGGGGGGGTGTTAAAAAGTTGCTAAAAAAACATCACGTGATTAATGGACGACCCCTAAGTGAATATTGAATATGGCATTGGGCTAAAAATTATAGCTATGAAAATTTTCATAATCATATAAAATCATTCGAAAGTGTTTTTTGTACGAGACAAACAAACAGATTTCTCCTTTAGAGTTGAAAATTCCAGAAATGGAAGGATCAGCGAAGCAGTCATTCCGGATTTAGAATCAGCATCAAACAATAACAATTGACGTCATCTGAATAGCGGATCTAGAGACAAACTTGACACGAAACACGCACATGTCGCACAGTAATCACAGGATAAATAAATATGCTGGCGCCTTGGTGGAGAATCCGGATTAATACAGAGATCTTCCTTTGTCACAAACTACAAATAATGTAACAGAAAGAAAGGTTACAACTTACAACCGAGCCCTCGGCGGTGGGAGTGGTAGGACACTGTATGGACAGTCGGTGTACAGACTATGAGACTATACAGTACAGGTCTAAAGTAAAGGGGTACCGTGGGAAAGGCGATGCTAAAGTCCCTCTGTTAGGAGATCTGGTTACACAATGCCACTGGACACTGGACATGCCTCCAGAACCGCTGGACTTAATCGGCTTACAATCACAATGCCTGCTATAATGTTACATTAGCGATTAGCGGTTCAGTGACTCCACTAGTCCACTGGACACTGTTAACGACCGTTTGCAGATGGAGACACCTCTTGGGAAGAAAAAGCAAAAAACAATGATTAATCATCATCAAATTATACTTATTCCAACTCAGAACCATCCTTATCATTCTGCTCTAACCCCTGAGCCTTCACGTCAACCTTCGGACCGGATACTAGTAAGCAGTTATCCGCATAAATGCGTGTCGTCTTACACAAGAACGATTATTATAATATTAGCATTGTTTCTTATATTCATTGTCATTGTAATTATTTACATTGTTATGAGTGCATTGTCGCGGTGTTATTCCGGACTGCAGCCAGCAGAGTACAGATTGCCAAGATGATAACCAACTTCCAATATAATATGCCACCAGAAGAAGAAAAACATTGTTTCAAGATAGAAGTTAGAAGTATCAACCATTATTTAACGGAAACACGTACATTCTTAAATATCTATACAACATCACAATGAAGCACTTTGCTTTTTAAAATATCTAAAAAAAAACCAAGATAGAAAAGAACAGTTAACCATTAATAGTTAATCATTTTTCTGTTTCATGAACCAATGAGTTTATTTCTTTTTTCTTTAATATATTTATCTTTATAGCTTTAATATATTATGTGAATCAAAAAAAAAAAAAAAGATTAAAAAAAAAAAAAAATTTAAATTTAAACGATTACAAAACGGCACTAGTGCCCTTATTCATTTAGTATTAAGCTCTACAAATAACAGCATGTACCTACCTAATGTGAACTAAACCAGGCAATTTACACTGTCCTAAAACGGTATCCGTATCCCTCAGTCAACCCACCTAGTGAAGCCTCAAAGCTTGTTGAATAATAGAGGTAAAATACCTGAAGACTTAAAGAAAAAAATCAGTTGAGTGGATAAGGGATACGGATGCTGGGTGTGGTTTATATCAGGCTGAATGCAATTTACTATTTTTTTACTTGCCAAATGATTTGAGACTTAATTGTTTATCTATGTTCTCCATCTATTAGATGATACAGGTGCTTCCAGGATTTTTCACGTGATGCAATGCTGCCTCATGAGCTTCTCGAACGAGTTTTGCTTGTATTACTAACATGATTTGTTGTATTATGTTTTATTTTCCTGTTAAGCACTTGCATACTGCTTTCTAACAACGTATGCAAGGGCACTGGAGGTCTAGATTCGTTCAAAATAAATAACTAGCTTCGTTTAACAAAAAAATTAGAATCTTGCGAGAGCCTTGAAGGAGTAACCATCTGATACTTATACCAGGGCGGGGAAAAGGTGGATAACCTCCAATGTCCTAAAACGCGAAATCTCCTAGTTGGACAGTCAAATAAACAATAATAGTAGTTCTAGATAAAAAGGAAATGTAAAATAAGAGGACCAGAAAGAATGCCAATGATAACAAATCCCACTATACAACAGTCCAGATAACACTTTCCAGGAAAATATCAGAGATCAATGGAATTCCTTTCGAGCTATGGCAGATAATAACACTATCGCCTCCCTTTGTGAAAACAATGCAACAGTAATTAATTAAGTGACGGATTTATCGGGAGTGGCGACAGCTCGGAACACGATTTCCAAGTCGAGAGCCATTAGGTTGGATGTGGCTACACGGGATTAAGTAAGGCTATCAAAGGTACACTGATTATCAAAGGTAAATTAGAACCCACACGCGGAACGCTAAGAAGAAGGTGCTGGAGTAAGATATTATTATTTATACTTCATAAAACCATGACTGAACCTCGGACTAGCTACTACTGATTACAACCAGCCCTAAGTGTCTACTTTAATATCTATTATTTACACAATTGAAGACACGGGGTTTCTTGCGAGGATAAGATAGAAGTTAATTTTTTTTAAACATGTATCTGCAGAGGAGGTCATGAGGAAAATAATTTCTCCCAGGGCCCATGACATCTTTGGAGATGCTTTGTGGAGGATCTTCTGTGGAGAGGATTCAACCAAAATCTTAAAGGGACCCACGTTGTAGGTGGGAGGAAAAACATAGGCCATATATAAACCAAAACTACATAGAAGCCTTTGAAACATGGGATTGGCGCATCCCCATCTCATTTTGCGGGTATGGGTACCGCCACCCCATATTTATTGGATAACTAACATCTCTGCGATAGGTCACCGTAAGTGGTTCGCTAAGTTTGGTGGCTTAGCAGGGGTGCCCGGGTTCATGGGGTGAGGTTTGTCCAGATCTTGGTAACTGATGCGCCTGCCCACTTGCTGCGTGGCGAACAGGATCGAGAGAGACGGCTGAGGGAGGTCTTTTGACCTCTCCAACCAGAATCCCTCAATCACTGATACCCAGATTCCTACCAACCATTCATACCTATTTCCTTCCCAGAACTTCCTCTCCTTCCTTTCCTAAAAAAACCCTCCACACAGCATCTCCTAAGATGACATAGGCCCCGAGGGAAATTATTTTCCTCGTGGCCTCCTGTGTGGAGCTAATAAGTAAAAAAAAAAAAAACCCATATACCTGATATACCCTATACAGATAGAGCTGTAGATGTTTTCGCTGACCGGCCAACTCAGAATGAAACCAACTGAGAACTACCTCAGAAAGGTCGTAAAGAGTGACGATATATTTTTTAAATTGGTTAAATAGGTTAGGTTAGGTTAGGGTTACCGACTATTTTTAAATTTATATTTTTTCATAGCTTTAAATGACTTTTCAAAGAGTTGTTGAGTTAACTTAATTCTGAGTTGGCATGGAACCGATGTTTTCATTGAATGGCAAAAATTTGTAAAACACTTCTGAATAAGACAGAATTTGTTACATGATTTTTAATTTTACATGATCAACAGATTTTGCAGAATACCTACAATGTTACTCACTTTCTTTAGTACGTAACCTTTTGTAAGCTGGTGCTTTTGTTTAGGAAAGGAAAGTCCGTAATATAAAAAATAAAACTGTAAACACAGAAATTTTGATCGCGTCACGGGAATAATCCAGGGGAAGTTTAATGGTAGACTGAGTGAAGAAAGAAAACTTATCTAGAAACATGTTGTACGAATAATAGGTTTCAAAGTCATACATACAAGTCATAAGTCGTACAAGACAGATAGTAGGAATGCGGATCTGCCGAGTTGTTTCGGGCCTGTAGGGCCAGTTGTCTGTAGGGCAGATTGTCCTGATGAGGTAGGAGAGGTCACCGGAATAATAAGAAACAGAAACTATCTCAAACAAAGGACATTTAAATTTAGCCATAGATCCGTTCCTAACGGCCCACGAAGGGTGAGATTACAGCAACTCCTTGTAAGGTGTTTGCCTCGCAGCTCTTGGATACCGAACAAACAATACAATGTTTACAGGCTGTCAGGTGCTTAGATAAAGTAATGAGATGACAGGCTACAGTGGAAACTAACTGCGGGGTATAAATCATAGCGATATATGGTGCATTCGGGAACAACGTGGTGCTGTGAAATTGGGGAACAATGGAGCTCGCCCGTTAATGTCACTAAAAGAGCAGTTAGCAAACAAGTGATAAAAATTCCACAAGACTGACGAATTCTGTTTCGCACCAAACATATTTTAATGACGTGATAATCTGAAAAGGCATGTTAGAATTCCAGAACGATGGAGTATGGATAGGAATAGGTAGGTACCTACCCAAATATGACGAAATGGAGTCCTGCTACAGGGTGTATGCAACAAGCAACTATTTTCTTTAACTTTATGTGATACCGCACAATAGTTACAACCAGTTATACTATAGCATCCTCATTTGGGGAATGTTATGAAGCCTAAGAAAAAACGAAAGGCTCGCTAGGAAGCAGTACCGGCAATTCAGAGTAGCTCACTTTTTAAAAAGATACCTATTTCGCTGCAACCATTTCCAAACCATGTGAATGAGATAAACAATCAAAATTGGTTTATAAATGGATAATATTTTTAGCTCCAAATAAAGCATTAAAATGGAGCTAAAAACATTATCCAACTAAAATTTAAAATGCATCTACTCAACATCTTCGATCAAGGGATATACTTGGTCTAAGACTCAACATGGATAGAAACTCACTGAGATAACAACAGGACTTTTATCAAGATACTGTCACCTCACGAGAATCATTCAGCTTTTGGGAGTGAGAGCACCAACAGCAGTAGGAAAGGAGTATGCAAAATGATGACGATCACCGATTCAACGATGAAAAGAAGGTTCAGCTTAAAGAGCAAAGTTGTGGAACCAGTAAACATCAAATGACAACCCTGCAAAGGGACTAAACTACTGTAACAGAATAAGGTGAAACATGGAAGACACACGATGTCACACACTCAAACATGGAACACACACAAGCCTGTGTTGGAATGGAAGCTATATGCAGGCAGCAGATCTTATCAATAATATTATGTCTTCCTAGTTAGATGGGTTATAGCTTTCGCAGCAAAATAATTATTTGGTGAGTTCAACATCTACGTAAAATGGTGCAAATTATTTTTCATACCGTACATGGTGTCTCAAGGATTGTTATCGAGAACGAGGGTAATACAGCATCGAGTCACGAGTCGCGGTGAATCGGCTAATAAATAATAAGCAGCATGTCCAAAAGGGTATCCGATGAGAACGAGAAACGAATCGTTAATCCAACCGTTGGTGGCTGATTCACGAAGAGGGAGGAATTAATAAAGTGTGAATTAAACCAAGCGCGAAAAATGCAGTCATTTTACTCCAATCAGCGAGGCGACAAAGACGGATAATTTAAAAGAATTTTTACAGCAAGTGGGTGACGAAAGGAGAGCCGTTTCTAATATCACAGCGACTACATCATCGGGCACTTTAAATTATATTTTGCTTCACCAGTAATTACTTCTCAGGCTTTGCCAAAGTTTTCTCATAGACACTTTTAATCATATTTTTTTTTTTAAACATATTATTCTACTACAATACATCTATTTTCAATTTTCGATATAGTTACGTCGTCTCTTGGGTCAAAGATTTGTTTGGTTTGATTGAGGATTGAACCTTCCCCGCCAGTCAACACCTGAGCTAACGACGGAGCCAAATGCCAATTGGATATGACCAACATTCATTGCGTATAAACTGCTGTAATATAATCCAATTTCAGAGAAATGCCTGTAATTCCGCTTGTGTATGCGTGATTGCCACTAAAAGTTGATAGAACGCATTCTACAATGAGTTTCAGCTCGATCGGATGTCGCGAAGTGGGTTAATTTCCACTTCCAAGATTCCATTTCGTTCATTCATTCAAGAACACAAAATCGAAATTCAATTAGATGAATTTAATAAAAATGGCGTGCTGTCATTTTTTTACAGTTAAAATATATTAATTTAACTAACTAACCATACAGACACAAAATCCTTCCTTCTGTCACATTCATACAACGCCTCGTACATATTATATTATTCTCACTCCTGACACGCCCGACTCCAACCCCAAGTATTTAATTCACTAGATCGTGCCATATTTTCCTTAGGCGTCCCCGACTTCTTCTACAAGATAGAAATGACGCTACAGGCTGAAAGTAGTTTTTCTTAGACAGAAGAGTCAATCTAAACATCATGAAGTTCTAGTTAATAAAAACCTTTAAGAGTTTTTGTTTCTCCACAACAGATTTCGGCTTCCATCATCAGAACAGGTGGGATGGTTGCTAAAACCATTTTAAGGTTAATTGATTAACTAAATAACATTAATGCAACGTATAGTAATGCTCTGTTAATAGTGCATCAATAATAATATGTATGCACTGAAAACATTGCGCGATTAATGGCGTATTTACACGATTAATGGTCGGTTCAGCAATAATTATTTCAAAGTGCATGGGCGTAATACTGCTATAATTCGGTGACGTGGGCTGCGCGAAGGCGGAGTGATCGCGCCTATCAGAAAGTTGACCGGAAATCCATATCAATACTTACTCTTAAATTAAGACAACTACCAGGCTTGCAGAAATAGACATAGATCTTTTGGAGCGTTGGAGGAATTGTACAATAAGCGTACATTTTGAGCCCACACTAGAGCATTTGGAAACTACACAGGAAGTCAATATGTATTTTAATTTAAGAGGTTATCAGTAAATAAATAGGCGCCATAAAAGAGAAGCTGGAACATTAGCTACCAGGTTTGCAGAACTAGAGATGGATCTTTTCTTTTGCGTTGGAGGTGGTTTAACAACAAGCTAACATTTGTGCCCACACTAAAGTATTTGGAAATAAGACACTGAAAGTCGAAAATTGAAAGCGATCATTGATAAACGTATGTAGATATTTTATATAGAATATTTCAAATATTTTTTTATATGATGTTGATAACTGAGCGCAATAAAATAGAAGCATATATCAAATTAGAAAATAATTATTATAAGCAATAATTATCAGCCTGAAACACTCATCCACATTGAAAAATCTTCCGAAAATTTTTCAATGTGGATGAGTGTTTCAGGCTGATAATTATTGCTTATAATAATTGTGACCCTTTGTGATATGCATAAAAATCTTGTCTTAAACGTTAGTTTAACAAGTAAAAATAATAAGAAAATAATTGTTGACTGAGAGTACCGAAGTCCTGTTTTAGCTCGAGAGCTTTGCATTTAGTCTATACGTAAATTTGTTTGCGTGTTCCATGTCTGGTCAATCCTGTCAAGATGGTAGCCGTGTTGGATAGTACCCTTTTACTCTGCCAGATGAGCCCCCCCCCCTTAAGAGCTCATGTAATTAATGTATGCCCCCTAACGTAACCTATTTAAACATCATCATCATCATCATCTGTGGCTCTACAACCCGGGTCGGGTCTTGGCCTCCAGCAGAGCCTGCCTCCATGACTGTCGGTGTTGTGCTGCGTTGCGCCAGTTTCGGATGCCGATGGTGCTTGCATCCTTCACCACTCCATCCAGCCATCGAAGCTTTGGTCTTCCAACTCTTCTCCGACCCCCAGGTGCACCATCCATAATTCGCTTTGGAATATCTCCTTCGCTCATTCTCTGGATATGTCCAGCCCACCTGAGTCTTCCAGTTTTGATTTCCTTGGAGATATTAGGGTCCTCGTAAAGATCGTATAGCTCCTGGTTGTATCTGATACGCCATTCTCCATTATCACAGACTGGGCCGTAAATCCTTCGCAGCACCTTCCTTTCAAAACTTTCTAGGGCTCCTTCATCACCCTTACTGATTGTCCAGCATTCCGAACCATACATAAGAACAGGTCGTATAAGGGTCTTGTAAAGCAGGACTTTAGTTCTTCTGGTAAGGTGGCGAGATTTCATATGCTTCTGTAGCCCAAAGTAGTATCGATTTGCAGCTACTATTCTTCTTTTGATTTCGCTAACCTATTTAAGCAATTTTAAAAAAAATCATCACTTTTACTGAATTTTCAAAGGTATTGAAGATGTATGTTTCGAGTTGTCCGGACACCGTAAGTAGGAAATTTAACTGTTCGAAAGTTCGAAGCATATTTTACAAGGTGGTAATTAATCTAAGGTGGTAAATATTTCACAGATTTCGAGATTTATGAAAAGTTCCAAAAAATAAAAAGCAAATACTATTTAAACAAGTTGAGCACTACCTGCAGAATTTTATTAGAAACTAGAATCGAATAAAAACAAAACAACAAAAAAAACTTAGGTACACGAAGAGAATTTTTATTCAGTAATCGTACCTATATGTAAATAAAATGTTTCCCACCTTCAAGAGCTTACTTATTTATAATCCAAACAGCCCGAAGATAAGATCTACGTAATTCACACATGAGTTGCCTAAAAAGGAGATGCGCCATCGAGCCAACTGAAAATCTAGGCCCAGACATCTCACGGCGACGGCGACGACAATATACCAATAATGATATTGTAAATCTCGCAATGGGTGTGTGGCCAATCGCTGAGAGTAGTTTTGTATTCTGTGGTTGGTGGTCCCACGCTCATCTTCGCCATCGGGGATCTGGGACGGTGTGGGATGGGAGCCGCAGTCGAAGCATCTCCGGACCCGGACCCGTCCTACTATGGCCACATTTCTACGATAATTTCACGATAATTATTCTAGAAAATCCTTAATAATCGCAGGTTAATTCTATTATTATTGAGGTGGCAAAACAGCTATATGTAAAGCCAAATAATAATTAACAATTGAAACAGATCAGGGCATCCAGATATAGAACATAGAAAGAAGAAAAAATATAAGCTTCATCGACGCACCCAAAAAGCGAATTTTGACTTCGTTCCGATATCGTTTGAAACTTCGAAACCGTATTCATGTTCTATGAAATGTCCCATAGATTTTTCGCTTCTTATAATATGCGTTCCGGTTTCCGCACATATGAAATGGCGCGCCGTGTCTCATTGATATTTTTTTTACTATGGAGTCTTAGCGCATTGTTTATTTGTACAGGTTAATACAACATGGACTAGAGGTGCGCTGTTTAAAACAGTAGTAATATTACAATCCCTTTGAGACTTGTTCGTCGTAGTTTTTTTTTGTTGTTCACTGCCCAACCGCTCATTAGAGAAAACCGCCACTGATCAATGGATAGATCAATGTTAGAATTTTGGTTCTTATAGGAACGAAGGTTCATAGAATAAAAATAAAATTGTGGACCTTACTCAATTACTAGTAAAAATCGACTATGGTAGGTAGTTTTAGTAGATACTAGTCCAGTGTACATAATTATATTATAATATTATACCAAATACAGAATAAGAGGAAGTGCGTTTTTTTGTCGAGGCGCCTCGTTAATCATTTAACACACATTCGAAACAACTTGATAAGGAATCAATTACGTATTCATACCTCGTAGACACGGCTTAATTGAATCTTTGCGCGAGTAATTAATATTTCCCTCCACGCGTATTCCAATTCTAACAGTTTTGCTCCACACGGTACAGACAGGTGCGTGTGTCTGTGTTGCTAATGCAGTATGTTGTAGGTACCCTTACCTGAATTATTAATTGTTGGTGGAATCGATGTTTAACGAGGCTCCCACGCGGACTTCATTCATAAAGTCGACTTGCGCAAGTGTGAACAAACCACTCTAACAGCTGGCGGCAATAGACTATTATATTAAATCATTCTATCTCCGTAGAACATGAAAGCAAATAATATTGTATACAAATACCCAGATCTGATCAAATACCTCGAAATTACTATCACACACTGTATTCATAAACATTATAATAATTAGTAGTTTATAATAATTAGTATTTTAGATTTTACACAGTTATTAAAAATGTAAAACATAAAAGTATAACAGTAATAATTAAATAGGACAAATGAGAGATTTCTTACAATCAAACTGATTGATCAGTTTTGTAAGATTTTAAAGATTAATATTGTAAAATTAAAAAAAAAAAACTGCATGCGTTGCTATGCCACTTAATAAAGAAATTGTTTCTCCCTGCATGTTCTTTCCCATTCGTCCCGTTTCCCTTCCGTCTCTCCTTCCTCTCCCGCATCCCCTTCCCCTTAGGCGTTCCCATTCCGCCTTCCCTATATCCCCACTCCCGCTTCCCCGCCCCGCGAACCACCCTCTCGAGTTCCCCTTCCCCCTCCCGCATTCCATACATTCAGCCCGGTACTTTCAGTTTTCAAACAGCTCGCGTGCCACCTATTGCAGTTTTTTTATACAAATTTCATTACGCCAGAGCTGTTTATACATATAAACATTGTCCTGACAATAACGAACACAAAAAAAAAGAATTATCCAATTTGGTGCAGTCGTTCGGAAGTTATGCGCGTACATACATTTCGGCGATTCATTTTTATTTATACACATATAATAAATAATAACAAATAAAAAATAGTACTTCAAAGCCCTTTTCCTGGGGAATTCTCAGCTTTAAAACTTTAATTGACTACAACTTGTTCCTCAATGGTCAAATATTTCCGATTAATTTATTTAACCTCACTTTCAGCCACAATATTTCTGAATTAAGAAAGACATAGTTTCACTGGCTTCGAAAAAATGGGTCTTTTAAGTGGAATATATTTTTCAAAGATTGAGTTGACGGATTCAAAACTTAAAATTAAAAGCCATCAAAGACTTGCCAGAAAAAACATCAGTCCAAAGCTCGTGACCAAAAATAAAGCAGGTTTGATTAAGACTGACGGCGCAACAAGGGGGACGTTGAGTGCCGCCAACATGTCATTGTTTATCCAAGGCTGAGTGGCGTACAGCGAATAGCCTGGCAGGGGGGTATCTAGGGCAAAGGTCACAGCCCTCCCTCTTCCTACACCCTTACATTACCTCATAGTTGCAGTACCTTATATAGGCCAGGTCATCCGCCAGAGATACCTTCAGTTAAGTGCATTCCTTGACCTACTGGAGTAAAGGTTGGGGGAATTTTGTGAAGGCTTTATAACACTTTACTTGGGGAGTTCGGGGGAGTGAATTTATTGCACGTTGATATCGTCGAGTTGAATTATCGTAGAGACGATAGTGGAATTATGGTATCCCATTTGGGGAATATTGTGAAATTGAATGAAGTGAGGGAGTCCCTGACAATGCAGATCTGATCACTAAACATAAATTCAAAATTAATAGAATACTAAGAATGGTATTTTAAAAAAAATTTAACAATTTATCAAATCATTGAAGAAGATAACACTAATAATCTAAACGAAAATATGAAAGAGAATCAGACCCAGAAAAATAGAAAAAGATAAAGGTCGCAACTGGGACTCACAACCGGACTGGGACTCAACCTCTCGTCTAACCGGGACGTGCGCTTTTACCAAATATTCAACAAATATTTGAAATTAATTTTCACGTTCTGTGAAAGTCCTATTCAAGTTCTGTGATTATTTCAGTTTTATGAAGCAACTGGCCTATAATGATATAATAATAGAACTTGAATAGAACTTACACAGAATTAAAAAAAATAACTTAAAATATTTGATGAACTGTTCAAATTTTTTTTTAAAACTCGTCTTTAGTTTTAACCACGTTTATTGTTTAAAAAATCAACATATTTCGTAAGCAATGCTTACTTTATGAGGGTTTACAAGTTTTAAACAATCCCTAATGAAGTAAGCATTGATTAAGAAACATGTTGGTGTTTTAAATAATAAACGTGGTAAAAACTATTAATTTTGAATTAAAATGGTGCCGAAAAATAAGTTTGCTGTGTTTGAAGAAGTAAGCATAAAGCATAAGCTACCTTACATTATGGACCAGAATACCAGGCCGAGATACCCCTCGGTTAAGTGCATTCCTTAACTTATTGGGTGGAAAAGTAGGGGAGATTTTGTAAGGGGGAGGCTTTCTGGGGGAGATTGTGAAAAAGCCGGAAATTTGCCGGGGCCAGTGAAAATATGACTTTCCTATTAGAGGAATGTTGTGAGGTTGAAGGAAGTGCGGTAGGGTAATGAAAAGGTTAGGAAGTATAATCTGGTTATTCGGAACAGGTAACTAAATGTAGCTAAACTTTAGATAAGCCCGTAAGGAGGTGAAAGAAGTCCGGCCTTTTAAGTAGAATTTTAGACTGAAATTCCACAATGGATAGTTTAAAAAACAGAAAATATATATACAGCTGTCGAGCAATTATTTGATTCTGAATGGTCGTCTCTCACCAAGACGTATAAACTGCGAGTATATTCCACTCTGGAAAGTGTAAAGGTTTGCCTATGGTTTGTAATTCGAGAATTTACCGCTCTGTTACGGAGATCATCACAATGGATGAAAATAATGAAAGCTTTCTGCAAAAAGCCTATAAAGAGTGATTGATGAGTACATTGTATAAATATATATCCTGTGTAACCTAAAACCGAGGACTTTCTTACTGCCAATATATTCCTGAACGCAGAACCATGGCTTCAGTTTGCGGTTGCCTGCCTTGGTGCCTTGGATTATGGTTGCACGTACTCGTATCTAAAGATGTATGTATTTTTCATACCTTCTTGCGGTCGGAATATGCAAATGTGAATGTCCTTTATAATATGTTGAAGCAGTTTCTACTTATAAACGCTGAATTCATTTGCATGTTGATTGGGCTTGTGACGGTTGCACACAGATGTAGATTATAATAATATATGACGTGCATGTAATAAAGATAAGCCAAACTGAAACTTTGCACATCAGAACACGTTACGCCTTCTACCGATTACCTAGCTGATAAAAAAACACGTGTTAAACAATTACAACTGAAGAGTAACAACGTAAAAGAGTCTCACTTTGTCCCTTGTGGGGTAAAATTACCACCAAAAAAGTTTGAACATATCTCGAACAATAAATAGTGTAATGTTTCATGATCCCTGTTAACATTGCTACTAAAATTAAATTAAATAAAACGCTGAAGAACGGCAAGGTTGAAATGTTATCACATTTCATATGGTGATCCTTGCACTCCTTGCAAATAGGTACTAAACATATTTTATCGGTGGTCGAATTACATGACACTTATCACTTGAGCTTACCTTGTCAGCTGTGTTGGATACTTTCTTTACACACGACATAATCTGTTTCCAGGGAAAACATCACACGTTTTGCACGGCAGAAGTTCCACTGATTTATGAATATATTTCTTTTCCAAAAGTGTGGAATAAGGTTTTTGTATTTGACCAACACTCTAGAGCTCTAGACTGTTTTGTTCCAAGAGGTTATTCCATACTTTTGAGAAATAAATATTATAGGCCTTACTGTAAGAATAAAGGTTAAGCTGTTAATGTCACGGAGGTTAAAAAAACTAGGCTTATTTATGCTTAACAAAAATGTATAGTATGTATAGTAGGGTGTGCCAATTATTTCAACTTTTGAATTCAGAAACGCCTGATATCTCAAAAGTTGCGCCTTACAAAGAAAATGAGAACTGCATTAAAAATTATTTTAAAAAAAAAGAGTGTACTTTACCACACGACTGAAGTAAAACTTTACTAACTTATATCTCCCTCTCAACTTCCGTTCGCCTCGCCTGATCACACTTTTCATAACGCTCTCGTCACGCATTCACCAGCTTATTCTCCAAGTCAAGCGTGCGTAAAGGCCCGACCGTTCGCCTCGCCCGATCACACTTTTCGTAACGCTCTCGTCTCGCATTCACAAACGATTATTGGCCCGCTAAAATGAAAAAAAAAACTAAAACATGTATTTTTAAATTATTGTAATAAATATTTTTTTTCAATAATTTATCATTTTAACGTTTTGTTTGTTATTAAAAACTGCGTACAGCTGACAAAAAAGAAAAAAAATCAAGTTCATGACTACAAGAATACTGATTTTATCCAGAAAAAGTGTTATTTTCCCCTTTTATATTTTTAACAAACACATCACATGTGTTTAAAAAAAAATATTTTTTGCTTTCTTTGTACTGCAGTTATGGAATAAATTTCCGGTCATTTTAGCGAGCCAATAGTGAACACCAATTTAATTTATTTTTACGTTTTCGAATAGTTACAGATCTTATACGCAACTTTTGAGATCCCAGGCGTTTAAAATTAAGTCAATTTTTTAAAATTAATCTTTTTTTCTCTCCATGGAGAGCGACGCAAGCTAATGTATAGCCTTTAACCAAAACACAGTCGATATACATATGATTTTAATGTGCAAAGACACCCTTTAAGGTGCAAAGTAACTCAGTTTTGTAGGTAAATAAAAATAATATTTGGATGATTTGTATAGCGCCGTTTTTGTGAAAAATCACCTCAAGCGTTCTTATAATATATTTCTACTAACTACAGACTAGACAAATTATTATATTAACAACTATAATATTAACAACTTGTGTCTAACAGATTGCATCCACCGGTTGGTCGATCACAAATACAAAGAGGTACTCAGTATTATACGGATTTACCTTATTCTCTCGAAGACTACAATAATGTAAAACGGTAAACTTTTTTCAAGTTTTGGGGAAAAGTAAAGTCTTTTACGGTATTCTTTAATTAAAGGGATACATAGAAAGGTTACGCACCGTTCTGCGCGACTGTCCGCCCCGAAGACATTGGAGATTGGAGACGGTAAACCATGTGGCGAAGATTTATCTCGAGACGTTTGGCAAGAACAGGCAATTACAGGGAAGGGACCATTGGACCGACTCGGCCACTCGACTACCACAAACTCGACTCGATATCAATGGCTTATAAAGGAGACGGCTTGACTTTGGAATATGGAAATTAAGTCTTAGCCGACGTCTGAATGATGTTTTGCTTGCACAACGGTGAAATAGTCAAATTATTCACTCTGAGAAAGGCAGTGGCGATGTGAACCGAAGAAAAGACACACAACAAAACGGTAAATTTATTTATTTACGAGCTCAATTTGGCTTTAACAATAATACCGTGATGATGATTGTGAACACACAACCATACACTAACACGTACGTTTTTAGATTTTCACGGTCAAAAGTTTTTTCGTTATTGTTTTTGAGATTTTATGCCGTGTTGCGCTACCTACTTCTTTAGCCAACGTTTCAGACAGCGTTGCAGTGTCCATCATCAGATTTGACACATCTGCCGGATCTGCCCTGATGATGGACACTGCAATGCTGTCAGAACAGTTCGAAACGTTGGATAAAGAAGGAGGTAGCGCAACACGGCATAACACCCCAAAAAAACAACGAAAATACACATACACACGTACTTTTAAAATCATACACACATCACTGCGGTTTTCGTTAGAAAATTATAATTATGGAAAATATCGCGGATTCATGAAAAATTAACGGTCTAACGGTTATTATAAATCCAATTTTGAAAAGAGCAACTATTAAAATAAAGAAGGATAGATATCTACTTTACTGCTTGTCTAAATTATTTTTTTATAGCAGCAGTTCCAATTTTGAAAATTACACTCAAATTCAAGGTAAATTTGAGTTCATTGAACGCGAATAATTTCAAGCTTCACATTTCACACCCCTACAACCGAAATTAGTAAGTTTGATTAATTAATTAAATCACTGTCAGAAAAGGAAGATATTTAAGGACACAGACACGTAAAAAAGTAACAAAATTTGAAAAACCAATTTTTTATTTTTTTTATTTAATGACAATAATTAAAATAAAAGTTTACAGAAAACCAATTTGAACGCATTATTAAACATGATTACATGCTCAATACAAAATCTATGCATACATTTATGTAAATACTGCACTAGAGTCCTAACTGCTCCTAACTGCTCCCTGCCAACCGGAGCCAGTAAGACTATTGCAACCCTAATTGGGGTATGTTGTAATGAGGGAGAGATAGGGTAGAGGAAAATACCTGGATATTGAAATTGGACACCAAACACGGATAAAGCCATTTCTGAAAGCGGGTCTTTCACCAGAGCGATGCTAAAATTAACTAACTATTGCAGTATTTGATGTTATTTTTTTGTTAAAGAAAGACCTTAAAACGAAACGGAATGCAACATTGATCATTATAGTGTCCGACCGAAACTAGTTTTTACGGCCGAAACCGAAACTTCCATATAAGGTCTAAAATATAAAAATACTCTCTTTGTATTTAACCACATAACTAAATAATTTATTCTAAACTTTGGTCACATTGTATGGCACTCTTTTTGATGAACTACAATATAATTAAAATTAAAAAGTATCTACCTACCTAAAATACCAAAATATTTTTAATGCAAATAATAATTAATGTATAAAAAAAATATGCGTTTTCTCTCAAACTAAATGAAGAGCTTTCATCTTATAAACCAAATAATTTATTCTAAACTTTGGTTATATTGTATGACACTCTCTTTAATGAACTATGTATGTACAATATAATTAAACTAAAAAGTACCTACCTACAAAATATTTTTAATGCAAGTTATACATGAAAATAAATAGAGTTTACTTTCAAACTAAAAAAAACTGTCATGAGCTTCATCATGTTACAACTATTAATAATTTTAATGAACTAACAAATGTCCTGACACTACTATGAGAGCGGACGCAGCAAAATGACACTTCGTGGCTCGCAATTCAGTGCACCGAACATGTCCGATCGCAGAACGAAACCTCCCGAATTCTGTTTCGGTTTCGGCCGTAGTTTCGGCTGGATGGCGGCCGAAACCGAAACTAAGCGGAAACTCGTTTTTTGGCCGAAACTAGGCCGAAACCGAAAGTTCGGTCGGACACTATTGATCAATATAAATCCAAGCAATATTCTTTTAAATTAAACAAATAATGGCATTTGTGACGAGAACAACACGACACAATTACATCGTATTGCAATAACACAAGATACTTGACCATATGTTGTAAATGTCATCATCGAGGTACTTACTTATACATAGGTAAAACCTCGGAACACGAGTCTTTTCAAACGATAAATCCATATAGGCACACGATGCACAGCAAATAGTCTGTTATGCGCGAGACATTAGTAAACACAATACGCTCTAAAATTGGTGAAACTGAGAAACATTATTTCACAAGATATCATCAGGTAATGGCTATTAGCTCCATTGTAATGTTTCTCTCTTTCTTATGAGCGATGCATGATCCAGAAAGAGCTCTCATTGGCAGAGACATCGATATAAACCAAAAACCATACCGCAACACAGTGTGTGGACTAAACACAAGATACGAATAATTGCCATCAATCATTTGACAAATAATATTGCTGGGGCTACTTACAGTTAAGTTTTTAGTTAATATTACAAACTACCAAAAATGGCTTCAGAAGAATACCAAAAGGATGAACTTAAGAACTTGATTTAAATTATCTGGCATAAAATCTAAATAAACAACACTGCCAATAATAGTAACGAGTGTAATGCGTAATGAAAACGAGTAGGTAATAAAAATAATATAAACAGGCAAAGTGTTCAGTTAATATTACAAACAACCAAATATGGATTCAGAAGTAAACCAAAAGGCTCAACTTAAGAACCTAATTAAAATAATCTGGCATAAAAGCTAAATAAACAACAATGCAAATAATAGTGTAATGCGTAATGAAAATGAGTAATGAATAGGCAGCAGGCAGCCCTATAAGACGGCGGGAAGTGAAGTGAAACGTGACCGACACCAGCCGATTAAGTTTCTCCGGACGAGGGCCATTGGATGAATGGGAATGCCACCAGTTTTGAATACTCAATAAACACGAGGAACACCTCTACCAGCACTAACTGCCAACAACTGGCTACATTGTGTAGTGCACAGCTCAGTCCCAGTACCTACATAGCGCAGGCCTTATGCAAAACGGGTTAGCCGAATCTGCGACCTTGGCATATATGGCGGGCTGTGAGCGAGCTACACCGATTCTTGTTATTTTTATTGACTGGCGAGCAAGAAGAGCGAGGCAGACCTGACGAATTTGAACTGATAGCTTTACTTATAATATTTTAAGAGTAAAACCTTTTAATTTAGATTCCTCAGATACATATAATTTTTACATTATCTCCACACAGGAGGCCCTGAGGAAAACAATTTTAAAAGGAAGGGGTATTTTCCGATGATCTGAAGACCTTACTTGCGTTGTTAGAACTTTAGAGAGTAACTGAGATTTCATGGCCAAAAGCTCTTGGATGGGTATTTCAGTACAATAAATAGTTTAATTAAAGTGGTTCACGACTTTTACTTTAGGTGCAGCCGTCATGTACCGGATACCAATTTTTTTAAAAGATTAGCCCCTTTGCAGTATTTATTACACCTAAATACGGACCCAGGGAGGATTAGCGCGCGCAACACGGTATATCTTCCAAATTCCAAATACATAATCACACATTTCACCAAAATTTGTAATCTATACATCTACCCTGATTATGGACACTGTAACGCTGTATGAAATGTTAGCAATATAAGGAGGAAACACTTCGACCCAAAAATTAATCGCGATATTATGGATTAACCTGTATAAATTGGATTCTTGAATATATTACGAAAAACATAATTTAGAATTTTAGAACCGACTGAGTTAGCAAATACGGCACACTGTGTGCCGCGCTTCGTGTCAGCAGTCGTATTTCGCGCCGTGTTTATAGCGGCGAGAAGTACAATAGGAAGCAAATAAAAATAAACAATACAATTCTGGGAGGTTGAGTTTTGAGTGGAAAGCCATAATTAAAATATCAAAAGAGCTGTGAGCGCAATCACCGCGAACAAACAGCCGGATAGACTCCCCATAGAGCTTAACACATCCAACCAGACAAGCGTACCAGGAAACCAGGAAGTAGAGGAGAAACGCCGAGCAGAAACATCCGCACCAATACTGCGTTGGGTTATTCTAGTGCCAGTACAGGCCAGGAACCAAATACGAGTAGTCTTATACTCAAGTCTGGGAAGGAGTTGATAGGTCAGGATGACGGTATTATTTGTTTGTGCTACAACAAAGGCAGCAGTAAAATAATTATGTTATGACACCCCACTGCGCTGGGCGGACACTCGAAGCGTTGTCGCTTCCTTTGATGTCCAGACACTGTTCTCGCGGCTATTTTTTAGATCATTAAGTACCTACCTACCGACTTCTTTGGCTGACTGCCTAGTATTTTTTATTGTAAAAATAAATATATACCTAACTTTTAATGAGCACTTGACGTGGCGTAATTATAACTGCTAAGTGGCAACATTAACATTATTTGCTATAAATAAGTTCCTTTGGAGGTACCAATCCTGTTTTTTTTAAATTATAAAACAGGAGTAGCATGTCGTCACTACGGCAATATTGTTTGAGTTAATACAGTCGTAAGGTTGTCATGAAACAAGTTAAGCAGTCCACAGTGCGGTTTTCATACCAACTCTGTGATGTAAGATGTAAGGCATGCAAATAGCAAGTAGAAGAATGACGAAAGTAGAATGATTGAACAGATCCTCGATAATGCAGCCACTTGAATTCAAATAAATTATTCACAAATCGTCAATCAGCATATAGAAGGTTCCACTGAACAGAAACCGGACTACTTCGTATGCTGTCAGATATAACACTTGCCATAAGTGTCAGGCATAACACTTGCCATTGTAAGTTAGCACTTATGTCGCTCCTGGACATGAATGTAGCGTTTGACACGATTGATCACGACTTTCTCATGAGATTAGAAGAAACATTTGATTTAATTCTGAAATCAAAAGTTGACTGGCTGGCATCCTATCTACCCAATCACTTACAAGCCGTGAGGGTTGGAAATAAACTAATGTCTAATTCGCAACACTTTCCTCGGCGGTACCCCAGGGATCCGTTTTGGGTCCACTTCTCTTCATTATTTTTCAAATGATGTCGCTAACAAACAACAGTCAAACTTTGTGGTGTTAATCTAGATTCGGACTTTTCGCTTAAAAGTCAAATAATACGGTCTGTAAGCACCGGCTTTTTTCACCTAAGACAACTCAAGACAATCCGAAGAAACCTTCCCACAGAGGTAACAAAACTACTAATAAACTCTCCACTAGTCTCACGTCTCGATAGCTGTAACGGCATTTTTGCTAGCCTTCCAAAATATGAAACTGACAAACTTCAATCCGTGTTCAATCCAGCAGCACGGCTCTCTAAAAATTCGCACAACCGTCACTGGCTCAAGTGCCCTGAAAGAATCCAGTTCAATTTGTGCTGGATGGTGTTTAAATCCATCGATGAAATGGACCCACCTTACATCTCCGAATTGTGCGTCTCGGAAAACATTATTATTATTAGCCTGTACAGAATATAAATAAATAAAAATGTATGTACAATGTACATTTTAACACAGCGTCATGTTTATTGGTCGTTGAATTGTACGTATAGTTTTGTATTAATCTTATAGGTTGATGCTATCTTTTAGCCATAAGTTGTTACAAAGTTGTGTCTAGTCTGTAGTTAGTAGCAATAAGATACACAAAAATACCAAGGCCCTTGAGGTGACTTTTCACAAAACGTACAATAAATTCAAAGTGTGTTTAATTATTGTCTTATCTATTTACACCACATTTCTGGGGTCATACACTTTGGTTAAAGCAACACAAGACAAAACGGGCCTACTCGTGTTTTAATAGAAGGGTAAAAGGCTTGAGTCCCCTCAAGTCTAGCCGACAAAGGGCTTACACGCACGCGGGGCCCTCCGGAGGGCGAGGGGCGAAGCCCTGTGGAGGATTAACTTAACGGAATGGTACGAAACTAATGGAACCATTCAAGTGCATTACCAATAATCAATATGAGACCAAGCGTCACAACGGCAAACGGTACAAGTGGTATAGCCCAGGCACTGTGGATGGGACGGATCAAACAACCCGGTAATGGTAATAAAAATAATAATATGCTTATTTAGCTCGGAGGTCGATCTTACGGAGTATTAGACACTAAAGCTCGGAAAAAACTTTCAACCTATAATTCTCAAAAGTTTAATTTATAACCTATCTCTTCAGAAAGTCATATCCACAAATAGAAGTAAACAAGCGCAGACCCGTGAAAAATCTCGGGATATTATAATTATTGCAGGATTTGTGAACTGAAAATTACCTTTGAACGAACACCACTAGTAAACTTGAAAAATTAAGACATCTGTCAAATTTTTTATCAACACATTCAAAACATAAAAAATAATTATTAATTAAAATAAAATAATGTTGGTAAATACCTACTTTATCGCTTGCCTAAATTGTTTCCATAATCAGTTAAAATTTTTAAAATGACACTTACAGCTCATTGAACCGGAGGTATACACACAATACACAGATTCACAACAGAAATTATTAGGTTCTTATTTACCTTTACGCCGTTGTGCAAAATTGGATCTTCCACGACTTTGTTCGTTTAAAATTCTTGTCTAAGGTGATTTCAGTTTTCATGAATTATTATCAGACATTTTGCATCTTATTCCGACTGAGAGCAGCTTAGCTCGACTTAACAAAAAAATTGTTCATTCATAACAATGCCAGTTCTTTTAGGTAACAATGCCAGTTCTTTTAGGTGTGATGTAATTAGTGCATCTAGTCGTTAGATGGTATTTGGGGTGAGGAACTGGGAATCTTAACTCCACTAATTGCTGGCGTGCCATCGTAAATAAAGAAATAAATTGGATCGTTATCCGTGGAGTGAATAGGATCAGAAGAAATTGAATACTTAAAACGATGGTTGTAATGAAAATATTATGATAAATTATAATATAGAATTTTGAAGAGCAGAGCCGAGAAGACGAAGAATGTGTGATCAGCAAAAAACAGGAATAAGAATAGGTACTTACCACTTGGCGATTTGGTTAATCAAATATCAGGAGGTAAACCAGAAGTGTAAAGAAGTTGCTGACATACCTGGAAATAAAATAAAACAACATTATTAAAACGCACAATGATTGCACATAAATACAAAAAAGAATAAAGATAATGTCGATAATTAATAAATAAAGAGATGGATGAGCACAATATTAACAGAAGAGGAATAAAACAAAGATAAAAAAACTTGGGTAACGTGAACAGAGAAACATTTTAACTAAATTTTTCAAACGTTATACATGCTTCTTTTTCATATACCTACATATAATTATGCTTCGGTTGTGTTTCTTTTTTCATACATAAATCGGTGCAAATTTATGCTTCAATTTACCAAATTGCCTCTAACTCCAGCGACCATCTCACTCCAGTCGTAACGCCGTCCATTCATCATAATATCAGTGCCGACCCAAGTAGGGACCAAACCAAAAATATCAGTCAGTCAGCAAAAGGTAACGAGTCAAAAGAACTAACTCTTCCTTTAAATGAGGATTTTGGGGTTACGGGGAAACCAATCCCTTTCGACCGGGTGGTAAAATGAAATCTTGCCTGTTGGGATGTTGAGATGGTTGAATACTATAAAGATATGGAGTGACGAGTCCAAATATTCGTGTCAGCAGAAGCTATGAGTCAAAACGCATCTCATTGATCTTTGGTGAGGGTTGTGCGGCTATGGTGAGATCAGTCCCTTTGGATAAAGTGGTATTAAGTTGCCTGTTTGGGTATCCGTTGAAATGGTGATTAGAAGATGGAAAGAGGCCGAAGGTCCCACTTTCGATTTCTGTCCCAGAAATAGACGGACGCTTTTAGCGGGGGAAAATAATACGCGAAGCCATGATTTGTTGAACAAACAGCGATTTTTTCAGCTTTAAAGTAAAGACCATAGCTAATTTATTTGGCGTGGTACGGAAATAAATAATGTGGATATAGTAAGGAGAATAGTAAAAAACACAAAACAAATCGCAGGATGTTGGGTAGACGTGAAGATTAGCCCTTAAAGAAGAACTTCAATGTTTAGACTACTTGAAGTTTGTAACGTTTATATGCATTCTATTCCGTTACTTTTACTATCCACTTGCAAGTTTTCACCAATACAAAATCGTGGGACACTACAAAAACGCAATGTATAAACATTGGTGAAAATACCCATTATGAATAAAATAAAACTATGTAACTTTGTCACCTACATCACTTTATTAAAACGAAGAAATTCTAGAAAGAAAAATCTGTTCAAATTTCATAATATCACCGTCGATATTTTAAACATAAACATAGGTACATAATTTGTGGTAATAATAGTTAAATTATTACCACAAATAGTAGGTAGTTACAAACATACAAAAGTTAAAATAGGTAAGAAGTTACTCAAGTTTTTTTCCATTGTGTCCAATACTCTTTTGTTGGTGTTTCTTCAGTTCGCATCACTGCTGATTACTTATTTCGTTTCTTGGAAGCACGAATGGCAAATGAAAATAATTATTGGTGTTGTCTGATGTAAGAAAATAGACTTTCCCGCGAAAGGCCAAGTCGCCCCCAGTTGTTTTGGGAAAGTGGGTCGCAGAATCGCGGGTCGATCGGGTTAATTGATTGTTCCTTCGATTGGATTAGGTATCTACCTACCGTTCCTAATTCCACTTAACAAATGCCTCTTATTTATTGGTAGGTGAGGAAGAATTGTAGATGAGGACCGTCTACCTACAAATTATTATGGAACTGTGTGGTTAGAAATTAATATAAATCTCTGATCGAACAATTTTAATAACTAGTAGGGGTAGGCAGAGACCACGGACAGCCAAATAACTTGATCTAGGCTCACACTCCTTGCTTCATTCAAAGTCGTTAATAATATAATCTTTCTCAAACATACTCTTTTGTTATTCTGATACGGACCGACTCAAGTATTTGGTTCACTCGATCATGGCACGCCTTCCACAGGCGTCCCCGATTTTTTCTACCGTTTACAGTTTACACTCGCGTCATATATTATATTTTTCTTCATCGATCAATAGAGCCATAAAGGTATTGTCCCTCAATGATTCTCCTAACACTCATTTCTTCGTTCATTCGATCTAAACAACCGAATCTCTCTCAAGTCTTTGCGGTCTTTGCGAATCAAACACGATCAAACATGGTTTTACCACACATGGGATGCCACAGGGATCTCATTTTAGCAGCATTCAGTCTACTTTCATCCTTCCTCTGCCAATTCCGTGCCTCACTGCCATACATGCTGCTAGCTTTGCTGGAACTATGGTTAGAAACGATTATTAATCTCTGATACCTAATTGAACTGTTTTATTATTTTGAATTTCTGATTCTATCTTATACTAAATACCGCATGGTGCCAGATCAGTTCCGGCTACTCTATTACTACGGCTACTCTGTCCATTTTCTTGTTTTATCATCAATCAACCATCACAACACTTCCTCGTACGAACATTCAACATAGCACGGGCCTGTTCACAAACAAACAACACAGCATCTTGTACCTTTTTTCCCGAGTTCCTAATTTAAACCCGCACGTGACCGGCAGGTGATGTCGCGGCGAGGTAGACATTATCCAGAACAGAAACTCGGGACGTTTATTTATATTTCTAATGAAATTGTTTATTTTTAGGGATATTTTATCATGCGTGAGTGTGAGCTTCATCCTGTGTCCGGATTGAGTGTTCCTTGGAAACATGTTTTTTTTCTGTCTTGGCCCTCAGAAAAAATATTTTCTATTAATAATAATGTTTTTTTGTTCTATAAAATATTCGACTGTGGTGCTATGTAATAACTTTTTTTTTTAAATTTCATTAATCAGTACGTATACAGGGTGTAACAGGACGTACCCGAGGGATTTTAACCAGCGGTTCCTGAGCATATTTGGAGTAAAAAATGTAGATTTCATTTTGCTCTCCGGTGATATTTTTTTTCTATTAAAAACAAAAATTATGTTTTTAAATCACGCGTCGCCAATGGCATGATCATTGGTCTACTCGGGAGACAACGTCGCAATTTCACACGTGCACACAGTGGAAGGGAGGCGACAACGACCAGCGCGCTTCAAGGCAGGACCATATTATATGCTCCAATACCAAACAAGTAATATTTAATATTGCGTAAATAATTATTATGCTTATTTTACTCAGATATTATTGCTAGCTTTAAGTAAAGACTTTAAGTACCGAAAATTCCTGATGGAATTCTAATTTAAATAATTTGTGGTTAGAAGACGGGTGGGTTTCTTCATTTACCGAGAATGCTAAATGGAATGCTAATTGTAAAAGTAAACGATCGAAATTTAAAAATGTCTATGCATTTGACCGTTTACTTTTACAATTAGCATTGCATTTAGCATTCTCGGTAAATGAAGAAACCCACCATTAAATAACTTTTAAACAAAAAAAAATGTAGTTCTACGAATTAAACACAAAAACAGTAATTAAATAACTTATTTGTTGACAATAATTGAGAATAATTTCCAATGGTCCTTTTATCATAAATATTAAGAAATAAGATAAGATAAATATTTAACCACCTTTAAAAACACAATCTCCCTTGCACTTGCTTAATTAGGTATCCAGAATCACCAAAACGAAACGCGCATTATAATCGCGAAATTATTGTCAATAAAATCAATGCTCATATAAAACGAACTTGTCAACAGCTGCAAATGCGTAACCGTGACCTTGACCCACAGAATTTAAAATAATATGAAATACATACATGTATAGGTAGAATACGATGTTATTTTAAAATTAGAATGCTGCCAGGTGCTGAAGTATTTGAATAAGAAAAATATTTAATTTTATAAATGAATTTAAAAATAAATCAATTACATATTGGAACAATTTTAAAACCGTGTGAAATATTTTGTTCAAAAGATTTATTAAACATCACGCGGTAGGTAGAGAGGATGAACTGCCAAACAACTCGGTCTTAGCATACTCCTCGCAATTCCACGTAGTAGGTAATTGTGTATTCTTGGAAGTACCTAGTCATGATTCAAATTCCAATTCAAATTCCCCATTTATTTTTACCTAACTACACAATGTAGGTACTAATATTTTTCAGTTATGTAGGTACTCAGAATAAGGGTTACAATCAATAAACTATTGGTTTTACCGATCTATTAATACGTATTATGAAGAACAGGATACCTAACACAATTCTTAGAAAGTTCTCGACTTATAATGTGGCCTAACCAGTGTTTTGAAACAATAAACTATTGGTTTTACCAACCCATCAATAAGTATGTTGACAAAGTTCTTAGAAAATAAGTTGATCTAGCAATGTTTTGAATGTAATAGCATACATTTGGATTACAAGGAACTATCCAGAATAAGGATTGCAATAATAACCTGTTTTACCGATACAAATAATATTATCATTTTACAGAAGGGAACGTACCCATACTACGTGACCATTTTTTTTTGCAATTTTTAACCCCCCCCCCCCCCCCTCCCCCTCCCGGTGACCAAAATCCTAAGCAAATCGCCGCTCATTTGTACCAAGCGTGACATTTTGAAGACCCCCCCCCCCCCCCGAAGAGGTTACGTAGTATGAGTACGTTCCCTAAGGTAATGGTGCCGATTTAAAGAAAAAAAAAATCAAGTCAATAAGTTGACTGTATTCAGCCTTACCAATAAAATACAAACTAACCACAAACAGTCCGATTATGAAGGATTGGAATGTTTCATAATTTTGACACAAAATGTGAGTTCTTATAGAAGTTTCAAATAAATTAATCGTGGTGGTTCGATCATAAGCTTTGAAAACATTTTAGTATCTACTGTTTAAGTGTAATGTTGACTGAACTTACAATACTTAAAAATACTATTTGCGAAAGTTATAATTAAATAATACCTCTAAAAATAATTTAAAAACCCACCCGGCAATGTTTTGTTCGCGTTTGTGTCTGTCATCTGTCACAGATACGAACATAATATTATGAATGACATGTAAGAATAAAAATGCTGACATTTGGTTATAATATTTTTTTTATTATTATTATAAAAGTTGCTCGAAGTGGCCGCCATCGGCTTCAATGCATGCATGCAATCTTAACACATTATGGATGCTTAAATTAGCAGGATTCGCCTTCAGTTCGTCTGCTGCCTCCATGATCAGTTGGATCAATTGCTCTCTCGTCGCTATCGGCTTCGAATCACCTTTTCCTTCAGAGTTCCCCAGAGGTAGTAATCCAACGGTGTTAGGTCGGGTGATCTCGGTGGCCATGCAATGTTAGGACTACCTCGGCCTATCCACCGTCCAGGAAACTCTACATTCAGGTAGTTCCGCACGGCAACGGAATAATGGGGTGGAGCTCCATCGTGCTGGAACCACATCCTTCGCAGTGCTTGTAAGTTTACTTCGTCCAGAATGTCGCCCAGCTGCCCTTGCAGGAACTCCAGATACATCGGTCCATTTAACCTGGGAGGCAACTCGATCGGACCAATTATTTTGTTACCCAAAATACCCGCCCACATATTTACTGAGAATCTCTCTTGGCTCGACGATTCCCGGACAAGCTTAGGATTTTCTTCGGCCCAATGATGCAGGTTGTGGATATTTAATATTCCTGTTTTCGTAAATTGGGCTTCGTCTGTGAATAGAATATTTTTCATGAAATCTCCATTTCTCAACACATTTCGTAGCATCCGTCTACAGTAAATTAGTCTTGAGAAATGGTCGTTCTCCAGTAGACCTTGGCAGCGCCTGTAGTGGAAAGGTTTCAGGCGATGTTTTTTTAGGATTCTCCATACCGTCGTGTGTGTTATGTCTCCAACGATCATGGCGACGCGACGCACGGAAAGCGTCGGGTCTTCTGTCATCATGTTGAGGATCCTCTCTTCAACACGAACTGGAACATCATTATTTCCTCCGCCCTGAACCCGTACGATTCCATGGTCGCGCAGGCGTTGATACATCTGCAAACAAAAATACAATTGCTAACATTATTCTGTTATAAAATATCAGTAAAAATGAATGACGGGTGCGTTTTATATCAGTTTATTTCTGAGAACATAGAAATATTTGATTAACATAGAAAACGTTCCGTAAGTACGAATTAATTTATTTTGTGAGTGAAACTATTTAAAACAAGCTTTCTTGGAACCGATTTTGATTAGCAACTATTTACGTTGGGGGACAAGCACAAAATATGATTATTTAGTTCTTAATTTGGGTTATAAATAAGTGTTAATAACAATTTCAAAATGACGCGACGGCTTGATATTTTTTTCACAAGAATTTCGAACTTTAATTGTAATGAAAATGGAACTTTAAAGCATCTTTTACCAATTAACCTACGTAAATTATTCTTGTTTCTGTTGTATTATTATTCATTTTTTACATCAACTCCACACATTTTCGGGGATGCTGTGAGGAGGATATTAAGTTAAATGAAGTGTTATTTAAATAATTTGAGCTTAAAGAATTAGCCAAGTTGGGAAACATTACCCTATTTTTTTTACTTGGCACGTTTGATAGGTATTATCTTGGATTTCCGAGAGTGAAACATAAAATTTTGGAAAGTTTTGTAAATAAACATACGTAGTGATAACCTTTTTCCGTAACATTACAAGACACAATTAGGCGGATTTTTGGGAGCCTTTACAATGAGATGGCGGCATTAAATGTGTGTCTAGCTCTACGATAATAAATAGGTAGTTAGGTACAAACCTGTACGAAAGTTGTATGGTGTGGTAGACGTCGTTCTGGATATATTCTGCGATACTCTCTTACAGCTTCCACTGAATTTCCTCGGCAAATTCCATAAACAAACACTATATCTGCTTCATGGGCAGGTGGATAATTTTGAGGCATCTTTTAGAATAAACACTAATAATAACAGTAAAACAAAAACAAATTTCAAAGCAACTACGCACGACCCCGTTCACCGTCAAACTCCAAACACAACTGACCGAGCGGTATTCGGAAAGGGGTAGCTTCGCCGCGGTATGGGAGTGAGGGAGCGTGCTGCCGATAACTGTAGGGTTGGCTAGCGGATAGGGGGAGGGGTTATCGCGAGGTTGCCATATCCTTTACTCGAAATATGAGATCAGTGAAGGTGTGTAGAAAAAACAAAAAAAAATGTTTTTAATTGAAAAAAAATGTCACCGTACAGCAAAATGATATACAAATTTTTTTTTCTCCAAATAAGCTCAGGAATCGCTGGTTAAAATCCCTCGGGTACGTCCTGTTACACTATTTAAAAATACTGTATGCGAAAGTTATGTTAAATATTATCTCCAAAAAAATATCTATTTAAAAAACCACCTGGCAATATGTTTATTCGCGTTACGAGGAGGCGCGCAGTAGAGAGTGAAAGAGTACGCTGCCAACAACGGGGTTCGGGTTGGCTAGCGGATATGGGGGAGGGGTTTGCGCGGAGTTGCCGTATCCTTTACTCGAAATATGAGATCAGTGACGGCGTGTGGAAAAAAACCAAAAAAATGATTTTATTTGAAATAAAAATTTCACCGGAGACGAAAATTTCATTTACATTTTTTACTCCAAATATGCTCAGGAATCACTGGTTAAAATCCCTCGGGTACGTCCTGTTACACCCTGTATAAGTGTATATGTACGTGTAGGTATGTATGTAAATGTGTATATATTGTTTACATGTGTGAGGAAGAAGAATATATGTGTGTTTGCGTGCAAGTATGTATGTATGTATATATATGTACGTGTTGGTATTGCGTATATGCCTGTATATATATATATGTTTGTATTCATGTACGTAGGTGCATATGTGTGTGTGAGTGTGTGTGTTTATGTGTATATGGATGTGTGCACCTGCATATACGTGCACGTACGCAAGCACACATATAAAAACACACACATACAAATAAATATAAAAAATTTGATATTGTTATGTATATTTTCATAATCTTATCCTTACGCACTTCTTTTTCTCTTTTCTTTTTTTATTAAAATTTTACCATGTGTTTACACTAGACTTCACTCAAAGTAATCTTTAATTGATCACCATGAAACAGGCAGCCGCCTAGTATGGTGATTTAATAAATCTAATCTACTTAAATGTCTAATATATGTAACATGTATTTTATAAATAAATAAAAATAAATAAATTACCACCATACGAAAGAAGAATAATTCAATTCATATTTTGGAAATTTATTAATTTGCGATAAACAATAGGTAGGTATGCTGGGATTGTTGTTGACATACTTCGCGAAAATGGGAATGATACAAACAATAAGATAAAAAGAACAAACAAAAATATTCTTGCAATAGTAAAACGACGTCAAAGTAAACTTATCGATAATAATCATTGGGGCGATATTCAATCGGCTCACCTTCACACCAAACTGCTTTAAATTGGTGTATTAAAAAAATGTGGCTCGGAAGTTAATAATATTTTTTTATAGGAAGTGGTCAGAGTGTTAGAGGCAGGGAGGAAAATAATCAGTAATACATAGTATTCAATCGCGTAGGTTTTTATTTTACTAATACAATAAAATAAGCAACTTACGAGAGTTTAACCAGCAAGCGGCCGAAAATCCACATTTCGTCGAAAGTTGTTCTTACGATCGTGCAGGGCGGTGACAATGAGAAAGATTAATTATTCTCCGTACCAGCTTTTAAAATTGTAACTCAATATCGATTTCATTCCAAATTTACTTTAATTTATACCTACATCCAAAAATGCTGTGAAAGGCGTGATGATAAAACTATTAAAATTATGTAATTTTTGTAATTATTTTTTATTATAAATATTTATCATTTTCAATAATGTCTAAGTTAAATAAGAATTTAAAAAAAAACTATGTTTGTAAGTGCGCAAATAAATACACAAATGGACCAATTTTCGTCAGGAAACACATTTAAGACGAACGTATATATTTTTTAATGATTTTATTCAATCTAAAATTAAAATTCTAAAAACTGCAATAATTTTTTTTTATTGGTGCCCTTTTTTACTCATTTAAAGTACGCTCTAGCGTGTTTAAATCGCACTTTATGGAACGCGCGTTTTTTTAAGTTACCATGGCAACATCAACAAATCAACAAAATGTGAAGTCTAAATGTCAACTTTTAACTATAAATCTGACAGGAATATTTTAAACATCAAATAAAACAAACACTTTGAATACATACGCCTTCTTAGCAACGTCATCCTTGCTAACTGCCTTCATGAATGCATGCACTTTCACAAATGATTTTAAATCAACCCCTTTATTTATCCTCAACAGACATTGCAATTTCGAATGTATGGCCCACATAGTCGATGCTTTGTACTGTTCCGATATTTTCTGAAGGTAAGCAAGCACAACTCGTTCATCTACATCTACTACGTTTTGCTCCTCCATCCATGTTATGAACCTTTCATATTCTTTTTTATAAACGTCTTTGGATTTTTCAGGTATTTACCGCGATTCTGCTTTGGTATTTAAATTATCAATGTTAGAACTCATTTTACAACACACAATAACTAGTAAAAACTGTGATGTCAACTATTAATCTTATGTGACAGATTGCAAATTAATGTTTGTGTTTTTCATTTCCATGACAACAGGATATTGTGATGTCACATCACGAATTCATTAATAGTTCTTATTTCCAAATTTTTAATAATAATATTAATATTTATGTTTTCAAAGTGTACCAATAAAAAAAAATAGCGTAAAGTATTCGTGGATAACTGGTCTTTAAAACACTTGCTTTATTTCGAGCACTCGGCTACGGCGTCGTGCTCGAAAAATCGCGCGTGTTTTAAAGACCTGTGTATCCACTTATATTTTAATATACTATTACTGCATGATTATATGATTTGAAATGGGTGTGGTATAATACAAAATCTTTTTTGAATATTTAACATCTTCTGCCAACGACCTACGGTATAGCCTTATTATACTAAAAATAAACATTTTTTCTCAAAATTTAAAACATACGAATGCTATACATATAAAAAGAACAATCTTTCGAAATCCATTTATAATTTAAAAAAAGAGTCAATACGTCTAAAATCTGATTTAAAAATGACATATTTCTGGTTTTCTCTAGTAATACCCTCTTAAAGCATATAGGTAAACACCGTGTTCCACGCTCATACCAGAAACTTTGAGGTTGCTTGCTTATTCATGAAAATAGCAAAGAATAGAGACATTTTTTTTCAATAGTGTCCAAATAAATAAGTTATGATAAATTTCGTATTTTTTCTTATTTTTGTTTCTCCCAGGGCGTTCATATAAACATACATTCATATATTTGTTGTTATTATTTCTTCGCATCGGTCAGTTGTTCTATTTAAGATTTGAAATGTGAGGGTGGGCATGTAGCCATTTAAAACCGAACACGTGCGTTACTCGCAAAAATAAAGCTAAGATTGTATATTGGACATTTCTTTATTTTTAGAATAATTGCTTGGTGTAATTTTTTTTTTTATTTTGACTTCTTTTCTAAGATTTTCAAAATTAGAACCGAACACATAAAAGTAAATCTACGATTACACTGGACAATTTTTTTTTATAATTAGAATTTTTTTGTATAGAAAAACTGTATTAGGATTTTTCTTAGATTATCATGAATAACCACTCCCAAAGTATCGCGATAAAACGCGAAACGCGGTGTATTATGTTTTATCTTTATATCTGTCCGTCTGTCTGTTCGCGATAAACTCAAAAACTACTGAATGGATTTTCATGTGGTTTTCACCAATAGGTAGAGATATTCGTGAGGAAGGTTTAGGTACATAATTTGTCAAGGTTTTGGGTAAATTGGTTGAAATATATAATATGTATATAGGAGAATGCCTTGTCAATCGGGCGGTGTGGATTTGATTTGGCGGTGGTTATAAAGGTTGGGTAACCATCCAGTAGATGGCTTTGTGTTTCGTTAGCCACAGCAACGCGTTACCGGGTCAGCTAGTACTCGTATATAAAAATCTCTCGTCACGATGTTTGTTCGAGATAAACTCCGAAACTACTTAACAGATTTTGATGAAATTTGGCTTACTGTGTGAAGTTCGGTCTAACAAAGATGGGATAGTTTTTATCTCGATATTGTCCTCAATATTTATTATTGCGAATTAAATATTCATTAAATTTTTGTTACAGGACAATGCTTTGTAATTATTTGTAAGTTCCATAAGTTTCTAACAGATGGCTAACTAACTAACCATCACGCCGTTTCTCCGCAGGGGTAGGCAGAGAGGACGAACAGCCGAACAACTCGGTCTTGGCACACAGTCTTTGCCTCACTCACATTCACACATCGTCTCAGATGGCGGTGTGAGTTAATTTATCGATACGACACTTGGTTATCTAGGTTGGGAAACCATCCAGTTTGTCAGTCAGCTAGTATTATTATAAATATTTCTGTATTTTAAATATTGCTCTAAGGTGGTCCGAGTGGTTTCAGACCATTGCGTTTTTAAATTGGCTAGCCAAACACTCTGCCCGAGCCATTAGATAAATCAATAAGGAACTAGACGAACTTATTTCGAAACATGAGAAGCATTTTCGAATAAACTCATAATGACCGCTTGACGAGGGGAATTAACGCAGAATACCGTTGATAGCTCCGCTGAAACCTCTACTCTTTCTCGTAAACGACACTAGTAACAGAAAGAGAGATTACAACGGAGCTCTCAGCAACATAACCATCATTAAATATGACTTGTATTACGTATGCCAGTTCCTTTGTCTTCTTACATCAGACCAGACCTTCAGAGAACAGTATTGTTTTCCTAGAAAAACACGCTTTGTAAAAGACGTGATGTAATTTTCTCAGATTCCATCCATTGGCTTGGTCTAAAAATACGTTTGCCGTGATGATGCGTTCACAGCATCAGCATTCCGATGCAGATGCTTCCAGCGTTTAATTAAGTCGCATTATGCAATCCGCAATCACTATTCGGCGATTCTGAGCGACCTTCCTTGGCTCAATGTCACCGGTTACCACCAAACATGTCGCAAACCTTGCGATAAAAAGGCACTAAAACGCTTTATGGCTGAACGTAAACATCCTATCAACGTTTTTTTTTCGGAAAACAGATAATTTAAAACTTTTGAATCACCATTTATTTGCTATTTTTGCTTTAAATGTAAAGATAAGGTAAAATGGCTAAAAATCTTTTACAACTTGTATTTTTAATTTTTCTTTATTCATGAAAATGTTTTTATACAATTGTTTTTACATGATTATCGACTACCCGACTAAATACCCGAATTATTAGTAGTAATATTTATTTTTAGTAACATCACTATCAATGAACTTAACTATTTCATTGAAGAAGATAATAATAATAATCTAAACGAAAATATGAATGAGAACAAGAAACAGTGGAAGTAATCCACCTCTTACCCGCCCTGGTATAAGTAACTGATGGTTACCCCTTCAAGGCTCTTGCAAGGACTCTAATTTTTTTGGTGAAAACGACTCTACATTTGATAACGAAACTAGACCTCCAATGTCCCTGCATACGTTGTTAGTAAGCAGTATGCAAGTGCTTAGCGGGAAATACAGATACAATAGGTGTTAGTATGATAAAATATAGGCAAGACAAGGGGACAGGTTGGTGAAAGTCCACGAGGTGGCAAGCGCTGGGTGATTGTATCCAGCGTATCCTACAAGCACCTGTTTGGGAAGAAGACACAGTAGATAAGTAATAAGGGAATGGCAAACGGTTGGGAGTCCTCTCCAATCGATTGGCAGTCCCAGCAAGAATGTGCATGACATTCGGTCTAGTCGTGAACCACACTCAGCTTCCGCGCCCCTTAGCCGGTTCCTCGGTGATGCCTCAAAGAAAAGTAAATGGGAGATTGGGGGGACATACCCGACGACCCTAAGGAATTCAGCGTCGAGTAGCCGGAGGCAAGGCGAAGGAGAGCACATGTTGCTGGGGGTGGCGCAATTAATTTTAGAGGGCACCGTGCCATCGTCGACCGACTTCTGTTGATGCAAGGACGAGGTCTAACGCACCCCCAGAAGGGGAAAAAGAAACATAACAAAATAAATCGATGCAGTTCAGTTCAGCCTTCTGAGCGAAGCAAAGTAGAAAAAGTAGAACAAGAAACAGAAAAACAGAAAAAGATAATGGTCGCAACTGGGACTCGAACCCAGAAACCTCCGTCTATCCGGGACGTGCATTTACCAATTTCGCCATTGGGCCCTACTGTCAACCCGTCATAATAATCTATGGGTTCGAGTCCCAGTTGCGACCATTATATTTTTCTGTGTCTTGTTCTCTTTTCTATTTTCGTTTAGATTATTATCATTGTCTTCTTCTTCAATGATATCTTACATTGATGGGAATAACCTTCAAAAGTTATAAAAAGAGAGTTTTTCATAGACATCAGAATTCAATAGACCAGAAGATACAGACGAGGGGGTAAAACCAAACTATGGGGGGCGAAGAGAGGAAGATGACTGTGATTCGTTAAAAAATCAATCTGACAGTATACAGGCATCTCGCATTACAATATCACCATTTAGTTCTTAAAAGCAAAATCTGCTTTGAATGAATAGACCTTTTTACATGGGAGCGCGAATTGCTTGCCACGTTAATAACATATTTGCTAAGGCCAAATGCTCGCCCCAATATACATAGCAATATTTTGTTGCCGTGTTTAGTTAAAACACCTTTACAAATGTTTCATAATTTACTTACCCCTGTAACCAGCACACTGGAGAACCGCCCACATTCGCTATGTGCACATTGATATGTAGGTGTATTGTATAGCACAAGCTACCGTTTTGGCGTGTTATTTCGTTAAATGTATGGATCTGAGCTTCGCGCTGGTCACGGCAAGAATGATGACGTCACACATTTTAGATTCAAGCGAGGCTCTATCCCCTCCCCATGGAGCGAGCCGGTTCCAAGGAGGAGCTCCAGCCGGCTCCATGGGGAGGGGGAAATAATACGTTTTTATCACTTAGGGCAGGTCCAGATATATTCATATGTCCGTGGAGTTTTTCTTATAAAATTGACTATTTCACCACATTTTTTCTTCTGTCTGTTGAATGGATATTTCAAAGAACCATACCTTAGGGTGGTAATCACGTTGCTAGCTGAAAATAGTTACATGAACATTCCAAATATATTTGATGGTTTATTTTATTTACTTTATAAATCTAAACAACAGACAGATAATTAACATTAAAAAATACAAAGATATAACAAGAATAAATACCAACCGTCCAACAACTGTGGACAACAAAACGTAAACACAAAACAATAAGCATGTAAAACAACAGAACAAAAAAAAACTAGAGACAATAAACTTTGAGTCAACTGAAGTTAGGGGTGAAATGTCAGAAATCTTTCTACTACAGCGGATGTTATTAATAGTCGAAACATTCGCACAAGAGATTGGATGAAGGTAAGTTGATTTAATCATTGAAGTCATTATTAGCGAAGCTCAAACGAAAATTCGAAACAGAAAAATCAGAAAAAAGCATCTAGAAATTGAATCCAGGACTTTTTAGTAAAAAAAAAAAATTGTAAAAAAAGAAATAAGTTAAGTTGGTTCTTTGGAAAGGAATATGGAAAGTTTCGGGGTTAGTTATTTCTTATTTGGCGGCTGAAAATATGTGTTTGGAGATTCGAAGCTGCAGAAAAATATTGTAAAGATTATTATGCAGTTGAATTCGTGTTGTATGACAATAGCATTTTGGGACGCTACCAAGAAGAGAATTGGACTGTGAAATATTAAACAGAGGTGATGTCATAAATAAACGGAATAATGATGTGTGCCATAAACCACTATAAAGTTTATAATACTTAAAGACAACACTCACAGACTCATACAGGCATTTGGCTGACAATTTGCATACATTATACATTAAAGTATTATCTCGACTGGACGTGTGTGAGATGGTAGGGGTAAGATTAGCTATGTAATTATGTAATAGGAGTAAGTGGATAATGGGCAGTTGGTTACGGTTCGGATACTTACAGCGGTGGATTAAATCGGCTGCCTCGAGCTATTCCTCTAAAACACAACAAGGCATTGTAGTTTGCAGTGTACGACTGACGTAAAGTTACGCTAAGGTGATGCATGTTTTGGAATGACCTTGAACATTGACCACATACTTCTTGCGCTTGCCCTGAGGAAAATAATTTCCTATGCTACGTGGAGGATTTTTTTTAAGGAAAGGAAGTTCTGGGAAGAAAAAGGGTAGGAGGGGTGAATCAGTGTATCCAAGAGTAACGGACGTATGAATCCATCCCTCCCACTGCGGTGCAAGGATTGAGAGATTCCTGCTTGAGAGATAGAAAATAGAAAGGTCTCCCACAACCAGTGTCTCCAAAGACCTAGCGAATCTCACCCCATGAACCCAAAAAAAACACGGAGAATCACTTGGGGTGACCTACGAGTATGGCAGAGGTGTTGGTTATTCAATATGCGGTGTTACCCGTACCCTGAATTGAAAGCAGAAAAAAGTTCAAAATATAAACCTAAAATAAAACTTTTTTATATTAAACTTGCTGTACTATGTAATAAAACTAACTGTTCATCGGCAATAGTAGTAAATCAGGTTTATTTACATCAATATGTATCCTACTCATTGATATACTTCATACTCGCCTTATTTTGAAAAAGAAAAATGCAAATAAGAAGTCGGGGACACCCGGGGAAGGCATGACACAACCAGGTTAATCGAATACTCGAGTCAGGTCAAGAGTCATGTCAAGAGTCGGTATAGCGGTACATTATGTAAGAAACGATGTATGAATGTGAATGAAGCACGGAGTGTGTGCTAAAACCGAGTTGTGTGGAGGATCAACCTCTCCGCCGAGAAATAATGCTAGTCCCGCGCTCAACGTTGACAATCAATATTATTTGAAGATCATAAAGTCAATGAAAGTTACGGCCCTTGAAGCACCAAATCGGATCATCCAAACACCCAATTAATTACATCCTCCTCTTCAAGTGTCAATTTGTTGTCCAACATGCCACCAGCAATTGCTTGTTGGCCCTACAGATTTGGTCCAGACAAGAGAAGCTGCGGTGGCTGGCTGATACAGAACCCAATTGGGACAATTGAAGATCCCATGCGAGATGATTAATGGCCGTCCCGTCAGACAGGAGGTCACTCTCAACGGCCTGTGGTGTCCACTATTATGGAGAAGGTCATAAGAACTCTTTCTTGGAATCATAAAATATGGCTTTGTTTGAATCCCCACTTGATAAAGGAAAAGTAAAAAATATCTTTTGTACGTGAATTTCCTTTATTCCATGGTGACGAAACGACCAGCGCGTTTACGTCTTTACAATTATTCACCATAGCACTAAGTATCTATATTGCAGTCGAACATCTGACCCCGTGTAAATCATCTTTCTTACTTTTTATTTTATTTTTGCGCTTCCATGAAATGTATCGATCTCATTTTATTCTACGTATTCACTAGAAGGCCGTTCATGTTTTGCTTTGCTAAAATATATTTCTAAAATTTAATCAAAGGCCACGTGTGGAAAATTGAGATTCTGACACAAATCAATCTATTTGTACTGGAGTATTACACTCGGGAAAGTCGCCATAACTTTGATTGTCGAAAAAGTTGTTCAAATTATTTGAGACGCATACGACAAATTCGACGTTTTCTTTGAAACCAAGTGATTTTACAGGTTTTTTGGCACCACGTACTAAATGTATCAACGGTACTTATACTACAGATGAGGTAGTATGTATTACAAAACCTGTAATGTAATATTTATTTATTTTATTTTGAACATGAAAAACTAGTTTAAGCGGTTCCGCTCATTAAAACACTCATTTTTGAACAATTTAAAAAATGGACCAAACAATACGGTCCTTGTCAATTTTTTCGAGAGGTCAATGGATATTTCAAAGCTCAATGATGGAATTGAACATGGTTGTGTTGACCTAAAAATTTCAGAAAGAGTAAGTTGAGCAAACTTCAATACGCCTTAGCTCACCGTTCGTGATTATTATTTATTTTTGTTTGACATAGTCTGATTTTTTATTAATAGTTCAAGAATCAAGATCCAGCCACGATATTTATTTGTATATCTTCGATTTATTTATTTATCGAGATTATTTGCATACCAGACTCAACCTGGATTATCTCATCAATGTTTCGAAATCTTTTGACCTCTGTTTTTTATCTCGGCGTGATATTTTTTTTTTATATTTTACGGCGCTCTATCGAAATATAATAACGCAACGCGAGGTTAGTTGATGCTATGAAAACGGATGTTTCAAACTTTGCAATACGTAGTGTGTTTATAGACGAAAACAATTTTGTGAGCATTTCACAAGTGTTCGTTCCAGAATGCGATTTATCCATTTCGCTTTAAGTAAAATAATTAGTCGTAGCATTCGTGTTAATTTAGATATTTTAGTTAAACGTATTTTCACCTTTGCAAATAAAAATTCTCCCTTGGGTTTTTCAAATAAGCTCCTTACCTTTAGAAATAAATGTATTCTGCCTGATATTATATGGGGACATTCCTTTACCGATAAGGAACAAAAGGTTTATTCCTTAAATTGTTTATTTTTAAGTAGTTATGTATATCTGTACAGTTCAAATAGAACCCATAAATATTTATTGCAGCCGCCAAAATAGAAAGGGTTTGCTGGAGGCATGTTTACCTAATAATAGGAACTGCCCTATTATCATAAAATTCCAATATTTGTTAATCCCCTAGGTTTAAGATGTATCTTTATTGATGTGCCCGTTTTGGCAAAACTTTAAAAATAATTTTATTGTTTTATTATGGGTTAAGTTTAAGAATTCGAGATATGGGAATATTTAATCTTAGTCCCAAGCATTTCTACATTTAAGTGTTTTATGATGTACTTAGTTTTATGGGTGGCCCTTTTGGGCTGACTTTAGCGTAATTGTTTTATTGCGGGATTTTAAAATCCCGTGGTGGAAGCAGCTTAAATATGCTCTCTCACCATTGTATGTTTTTCTTTAAATATTGTGATTTTTGGAACAGAGTTTTAGTCTTGCTGTTAGAGTGAAGCAGTGTGGTTGTTGCGGTGGAACTGGAAGATACACGAGGTGTATCTTCAGTTTAGCACAGGGAAGATAGGCCCTTTGCGTTAGTTTTGCTAGTAGAGTAAAGCTAGAAGGTACACGCTGTGTGCCTTCACTTGTGTAATTATACTGAAGCTGGGAGGTACGAGTCGTACCTACGGTTCAGTATTGGAAAAACTGACAATAGAGAGATCGAAGTAGAGACTTCGATATTTGTCAGTGTGGTGTGGTCGTGGACCACCCGAGTGATGGTAGATAGACCCTCTTGTAATAATTGTATTTATTGCATTAAATAAATTTTGCTGAAGAAGAAGAAAAAGAAGTGTTTTCCTGCCAACTCCATTCTGTTGTGTTCTCGTACCACGATAGTAGAAATAACAAGAAAAGCTAAAGGATACCTGTGAGAATTTTCCTTTATAAGTTAAGGAATGGCTGTTAGTATGAGAATATCCCTCACTGGTTCGGCCTAACGTAACTAACCTAACCGCACAATAGCGGGCTGTGCCTAATAAATTATCATTTGAGAATGTCACGCGACATTTGATACAACGCGACCAAAGCGAATTATAGCTAACAGCTTTAGAGAAATGAGTACAGTAGACTCTCGAAATACAAGCTTTTGGACCGGACGGTGAGTACCTTTTCCCGAAGCATCGGACATGGTGACCGTCCGACAGTGGACGACATGTGAAAAACTTTATACCATTTTAGAAAAGTTGTCCTGCTATTGCTTGGAAATGTAAAAAAATGTTAGAAGTCGAAATATCTTCACATTTGTTTACTTTCTCATCTTTTGTTTTCTTCAGATTAATAATAAAATAATAATAATATTTGGATGATTTATATAGCGCCGTTTTTGTGAAAAATCACCTCAAGGACGCTGTACAAACTTATAATACATTTCTAAAATCTAAAAAACTACAAGCTAGGCAAACAATTATAAACAACTTATGGCTAAAAATTGCATACATCGGTTCATTGATCACCGATACGAAAATATGTGTACAATATTTTGACCAATGAACGCGATGCTGCCTAAAATTTAATGAAAACAGGACCATACTTACCTGGGAGGTCGCTTGAAATTAACACTGTATATTGATCATTTAAAGAAATTTAGATAGAGTTCGCACGCAGAGGACATTATTGTGAACACATGTTATTTAATCCTGAAAAATATTTTAATATTAATATGTAATGTATTCTTTGACGAGTGTATTTTGGAAAGTAAAAGCAACATGTAAAGGTGGGTGGTGCAGTAGTACCTATAAGGATTTGATCTTTCTAAATGTGATTCGTCAAGAGACAGATTGATGTGTAAGGAATCGAGTAATTTTAATTCAGTAAAAAAAGTGTGATTAAGACATATCATAGACAATACAAGTATAATACTCTCAAATAGGTATATTTAAATTACGGGTATGAGAGCCCAAAAAGGAAGGTTTTTAGTTTGGACCTAAACTCTGTTGGGCTTGTTATGCATCTTAATTCCGGAGGGAGTCTATTCCAAGCCTTAGGCCCAGATACTCCGAAAGCACGATCTCCAAACATAGTATTTGGCTTTCGTTTAGGTTCTATTAGTTTGCTTCTGATATTTTCGTTTAATTCTCTTTTTCTCTTCTTTGAATTATTTGTACCCTTTGTTATTTATTTACAGCACCCTTGAGGTGATTAATCACAAAAAAACCCGCGCTATACAAATAATTAAATTATTATTAATTTTATCTATACAGGATGTAACAGCACGTACCCAAGGAATTATGTATTGAAATATGCTCAGGAATCGCTGGTTATAACCCCTCTGGTACGTACTGTTACACCCCGTGTACATATATCTTTTAACTAGTTACATTATTTACTTAGTTTTTGGATTTGGGTTATTTTATTTTTATTTTTTTTAATTGCACAACAGATTTTTATCCAATTACTGTACAATATTCTCATTTTGACAGTCTTAACACCGAGGAAGATGATTATTAAACAAAAAATCTTAAGGCTATCTAAAGAAGAGTTATATATTTCGTTCAACAGCACCATTCCTCTTGTCATGCTATGCTGTGCTAGAACATCTGTTCTGCCGTATGGTATGAATTATTATGGTACGTATTCCCACTGCCATGTGAACAATCCCTACAAAACCAGTAATAAAAATACTAATTTCGGCTGTGACTGTTGAAATCTGGTCCTCTGCAACACCGGTTCAATCAAAGATATTGAAATACAAGAGATATATTGTATTTTGATTTATTATTTAATATATTATATTGTAATATCTAGGTTAATAAATAAATAAAAATATGCTATGATCGCCGTCCGCCTGTCGGCGGACTACGGTCTAAGGTCCTAGTTTAATAATATAGTTTGAATACGTAAATAATTCGTTCGTTTAGTTGACTTTTTGACGGTGTGCTGTAGTATTAGTTAACAATATCGGCGACAAAAGGAAGCACAGTCCTACCCAGTACAAACTGCCGATAGCACATCGTTTAATGAATTCTTGCTAGAACTGTTCCTTTGAATGTAATGTGTCATTTTCAAAATTGGAAGTGTTTCAAGCGATTCAGAAAAGCTATAAAGTACCTACCTGTAATATAATATTTTTAACAGAAAACAATTTTAATTGCGATTTTCAAAATTGGAACTAATAAATCGAACAATCAGACTATCCGTAAATACACAACAGCAATCTTAGAGCAAAATGAAATCTACTGTTTAACTTTAATTAAGTTTAGAAATAACTATCTGTCGGGCACGTACTGTTAAACCCTAAACTTGTGATCAACCGTTATGCCCCTTCAACGTAAATCCCGAAAATCGAGAGCTTACTGTACTACATTAGCAGTGACACGGTTCAAGGAGTGGTCCCAAATAGCCAATTAAGTATAGCTGTAAAAGGACTATGTGATTTTTAATTGATAACGACACCAGAACAGAACATTAGACTAAAATACACAGCATCAATGGACAAATCAACCTTTATGCTTGCATCACCAATGACATCACCAGACGAATCTAGATATTATTGCATTACCATACTGATAAATAAATAGCGATTATTTTATATATGTGTACAGAAGAGTTATTCTCTATCTTTTGTGGAATCGTTATCGAGATTGTGTGATCCTGTCAGATTTGTGTGATTTAATTGCTTTTTCTATGTTCAACGTACATTAAATGAATAAATAATCATGCACACTTGCAGGAATTCGTGATTAAAACTATCTAAATAAAATATGTGACAGTAAATATGTAAAAAAAATCACACAAATCTTACAGAAGATCACGTCCGTTATCTCGATCACGATCCCACAAAAGATATAGAATCGCTATGCTGGTTGTAAAAGCACGTACCCAAAGGATTTTAACCAGCGATTCCTGAGCATATTTGGAATTAAAAAAGTAGATATCGTTTTGCCGACCGATGATGTTTTCCTATTGAAAACCAACAAAAATATTTTGTTGTCACTAATCACACTCCTACACGTCGTGATATGATCATGTGATACGGGCGCTGTTTCGTGTGTTATCGTACTGCTGGAAAGAAATGGAGTGCTTATCACGTGAACCATTATGCTATACCCGACCACTCAGTTGCGACGTGTGATGGAAAAAATATTTTTAATTTAAAAAAAAATATATCATCGGACGGTAAAACGACATCTGAATTTTTTACTCCGAGTATTTTCGGGAATCGCTGGTTAAAATCGTTCGGTTGTGTGCTGTTTGTTACACCCTGTATATACAGTACAAGATTTCTTATTTTAACAAGTGGTATTTTGAAGAAATCGTGGCGACGACTACGGCTGAAGTTTCCAAGCATGTATAAAGCCAGGCTTATATAATATAAGCCACAGTATTCCAAGAGAAATGGGCTATCAATAAAGTTATGCACTATATTAAAATTAAGTATTATAAGATTTGCAGAGCAGAACGTCTGGTTTTTAGGCTAAATCTATTTGTTGCCTCAAGCAACATGGTAAGTCCACCTCGGATAAGTTCGACGCGTCGCATACAGAAATACCTGAGGAATTTAAAAAAAAAAGTACCTATGTTTAAAAAAAATATGTGAATAACGCACGAGAGTCTAACTGCTCCCAATCGTCTAGAACTAGTGAGACTACGGCTCTGCATTGGGGTATGTTTTGAAGCACCAAACACAAGGTTGCTAAAGCCATTTCAACAAATTTTAAATTCTAAATGGCGGTCTTTAACCAGGGTAATACTGAGAGAATCTTAAACGATGGAACGTGTATATACATATTTTATAAAATTTACTTTTGCATGCCGGGATTAGAACCCGCGATCTTCAGATTCGTAGTTGAGAGCCTTACCCCTCGACCACCTCGAAGGGTTATGTTATAAACGTTATAAATGTAGGTTAATCAATACTCTGAACTTTGATATATTGAAATAGATTTAATAAGATCGTACAGGCCGGCACGATCAAAGAATCTGAAGATAAATAAGTATCGACGGTTGGATTGAAGAGAAAATCTAATTTGAGAGAGATTTATGCAATGGAATTCCAGTGAAAGATATAACTTTCATGAGATATATTCAAATAGAACAAAGTTTTCTTGAATATACCTAATTACACGTAGAATGAAAAAAATTGCTCTTGAAAAATAATTAAATTATATATTATTGTAGAAAGCAATCACTTTGTGGTTTGACATATTTAATAAAATAAAATACTTTTTTGTTTAAAACCACGATATTTATTAATTTTTTAACCGACCGGTTTCGCTTAACTTAAGCATCTTCAGGGTACAAATTAATACTGTATTAATGTGTACCCTGAAGATGCTTAAGTTAAGCGAAACCGGTCGGTTAAAAAATTAATAAATATCGTGGTTTTAAACAAAAAAGTATTTTATTTTATTAATTAAATTATATGCCAAAATATCTAAACGCTGTGTGTTGATCGGAAGAGTTCTGCAGTTACTAGCCACAGCTGGACATGTGATGCTACACAACCGTTTTAAGGGGATCCAATGTGTAAAATCACACTATCCTTATGCAAGTTGCGATAATGGGCTCTCCTCACGACACTGCATGCAGGGATTCTGCCGCAGAGAGTCCCTGCATGCGTCTCGTTCTAGCGGCACTTTAACAAACGAGACAGCGCTAGTTCGCTCAAACCCATGCTCTCTGCAGGCAGTGTCGCGTGGAGAGCCCATAAGGGTAAAATTTCCGATTGGTACCGGCCGGGATGCCTGTTTTACTTTATTTTGTGAAGTTCAGGCACAAATATTAAAATATTTTCCAATATGACTCAAAAAAATATTATAAAAAATCCCCACAATATACAAAAAAAAAAGAAAATCCGAAAAACTCTCGTAATTTAGGAGAATTTAAACCACAAAACATTTTGGATAGGTCCTTTAAATTATTTAAGTGAAAAAAAACTTCTTTAGCACCATTGTGATTTGAAATTCGATGAAACGAAAAATAGCGACACTAAAAAAGACAAACACATAAATCTATAGGATTTAGCCCGCGAGTGAGATAGTACAATCGGTCTCCTCTTTGTGCGGTACTTCGTAGCCTTCCCACTCTTGTGTACTTTAGTTTTCTGAAGGTTTCACTTCTACCGCATGTGAATTGCACAATCTGTTTTTTTTTCTAGGTTCATCGAAAAATGACCTGTAACATTTCTAGGCGATCAAATTTTTAAAACAAAAACACGTGATTTTGCAAAAATTCGCATTACGTCGCCTTAACCAACTATCATTCCATTTCAATGTAAGGGGAAAAGGTAGATCCTCACCCAAATCTCTCTTGATACACATTCCACCCTCCATTCATATTCATACATCGATTCAAACTTGCTCTTATACTATACAGGGTGTTAAGGGACGTAATTGACTTACTTTAACCAGTGATTCCTGACATTATTTGGAGTAAAAAATGTAAATGAAATTTTGGTCTCCGGTGACTTTTTTGTTGTTTTTTTTCTTTTTTTTTCTACAAAAACATAAAAAAATGGTAGTTGTTGAACAGTTGGAGGTGGGGTAAGGGGTTCTTTGGACACCCGGCTGAGTGACCAGTGACGATATGCAGAAGTAATTTTTTTTTTTTTGATTTTGAAGAAAAAAATTTTGAAAAAAAAAAAGTGGTCAAAAAAAGTCACCGGAGACCAAAATTTCATTTACATTTTTTACTCCAAATAATGTCAGGAATCACTGGTTAAAGTAAGTCAAGTACGTCCCTTAACACCCTGTATAAACTCGAGACGTTTGATTCGCTTAGCGATATAAAGAAGTGGAATTCCTCACTGGGGCGTGTTTCTGAAGATTCCAGCGAATTCTTAGTGCAGATTTCAGATTCCAAATTAATAACATTTCTAAGCTTGTACTGTTGCTTGGTCACGGAATCCGGGCCAGCTGTTGGGAGTATTTTTACCACAGCAGCTTTTCGGTGAGAAAATAGGTTATTATTGCCGACACGTTTAGCGCAGACAGGTTCCTAAGGATAATCGATATATTGAGAAACCGATTATAAAGATTGTGAAGGGTTTGGCCGAGGTGAGGATGGATTATGTAGGTCAGAACAGGGCCAATAAAAAAACACTTAAGATACCATATCCAAGACCAAAAGATTTACTTTATATTGAACAGAAGCTTGATAGAAGGGTTTATACAGAACCCATGTTTAATTAGAAGTCCGAAGTCCTTATATTCTTTATTGAAATTCACTTTTGAAGGAATTGAAAAATTCATTATAATTCTTGCAATACCTCATGTATATGAAACGATTCATTTACTTGTTGATTATATTAATTTGTTCATACTAAATCCATTTGTACTTGTTTATTAAATGAGGCTTATAGTGCTATTTACATATTATGTACTATTCCGTAATTTAAACAATTTATCTAATTGTTATTTTAGCATCAACATTATACACACACTGTTTGAAAATGTGTCTGTTTATTGCATAAAATGTTGTCATTATGTACCTGCTGAGAAAATGTCAATAAATAAAAAATAAATAAAAAAATAAATGTCAATAAATAAAAAATAAATAAAAGTAAAAAAAATAAGCAAGGTCGATCGATAAGATAACTTTCGGTAACTTCTCATTGTTCAGTTGCATAATTGTAAACAAACAAAAGTTGACGACGAATATATTAAGAACATTTAGTCATTGGGAACTGTTACTTGTTCGTTGGCGATCTGCAGTCATTCTAGGGAACAATGAGAAGTTGACGAAAGTTATCCTTTCGATCCTTATCGTTCTACCGTGCTAGAGGGACAGGTCTGAATATCAAGTATTTCTCAAAACGACCTCTTTTACTCCTCCATTATTGCAACATTCCAAAATGGAGACGTTTAGTGCCACTGGCTTACTGGAAAACATACAAAAATACATAATGTAATAAGTATATAGCGTACAAACATTTATTCAAAAATATTATGGGCTGATCACTGTTCAATATGTAAATATTAATGTTTTGCTCGTCGAAAGAGGACGAGGGGGAGGTAGTGAAAATAAATCCATCAACAGAATCTGCGATCGTACATAATTAAAGTCTTCAAGTACACACCAAGAGATGATGTCACTTCGTCGCGAATCCATAATTCGAAATATTATTATAAATACAAAAATTTATAAAGTATTGATGTACCTAACCGGTTGCTCTATGGCCCGTCGTCATAAAAAACCTAGAGAATCTAATAAAGACAGTCTTCAAGGCGTAATCGATGAAATCATGCGTAATTTTGAACACTTGAACCATCGCAGATATCAATGATCGTAAAAATACGTAGTTAAAAGCAAAATATAAATAATAATTTCATTATCTATTCACACAAAAGCCGAAGAGATTGGTATCTTTGGAGTTCTGATAGCATCCCTGCTGAGGAATGAAAGAACTGCAGAAAGCCAAAAGAAGAGTGAATGCCGTAGAAATGGAATCCGACGAAATCTAAGTACACGCGACTGCATAGTTGGGCGTTTTAAAGGAGGGCGGTCAGTCTGATTGACAATCTGTTGTTTACAGACTGATTGCCATCTATATTGCACAGACTCAATGTAGGCATTCTAAGTCTGTTCTTTTTTTTACATTAGCTCCACACAGGACACAGGAGGTTCTGAGGAAAATAATTTCCCTCAGGGCCTATGTCATCTTAGGAGATGCTGTGTGGAGGATTGTTTTAAGGAAATGAAGGAGAGGAAGTTCTGGGAAGGAAAAAGGTAGGAGGGATGGGTAAGAAACTGGGGGTCAGTGAGTCCAGGAGTGACGGATGTATGAATCCATCCTTCCAACTGTAGCGCAAGGCGATGAATCGGGAGATTCTGGCCTGGAGAGGATAAAAGACCTCCCTCAACCAGTCTCTCTCGATCCTGTCCACGACGCAGCAGGTGAACATACACATCGGCCGCGAAGACCTGGACAAAACCTCACCCGCATGAACCCGGGCACCCCTGCTAAATCACCAACAGGTAATATCATAATGAAGCCTGCTCTAAGAAGCTAACAGCATTGATCTCCGGTGCATTGATGCACGGCACCTACACGGAAGCGAAGGGATAACGTGATACGTGCCCTGTTTCATGTGTTACCGTGCTGCTGGAACGAGGCGGAGTGCTTATCACGTGATCCGCTAGGCTATTACGCAACCACTTGGTTGCGACGTGTAAAGGATTATTTTTAATTTTACAGCAAAATGACGACTACATTTTAAACTCCAAATAAGCTCAGGAATCGCTGGATAAAATCCTTCGGGTACGTGCTGTACATGATACGACGTATTAGCTTAAATTTAGCAATGAGTGTGCGTGAAGATCATTGTGTGGCATTCAATCTTTTCACTAATTATGTGGATACTATTTTCCATTAACCACTGTCCCGTAGCATTACACTGGAGACAAAATCTGTTTGATGTCACCAAACACAACATTTCGTTGGACCAAAAGACCAAAGAAGAATCTGTGCACCCTAAAGGTTAAATTAAAAGAATCCGTTGAAAGGATGCGACGTTTATGGGCGGATGCTGTGCGAGAAGATGAATATTTGACGATCAACATTAGTGAGCCTGAGAGAGCATCGTTAATGCACAACTAATGACGCCGTTTTGTAGAAAAGGAAAGTGGTAGAATCTAACTGCTCAGCGTGTAGTGTGGTAGGTACTAGGTAACAGTGAGATCGTACGGCGGGCCCTGAACACTAATTTAATACTACGCGATGAAAGTGAAACGCACATTAGATTAGTCTACACACGAATGCGATCATCCGATGCCTCACGTCTGCTGCTATAATATGGCCCGGTGTATTATTTGATTTTCCTACTATTTTTGTGACCAGACTTACTTATTTTTAATAACACGCTCAATCTTTGCACAAATAGGCAAAATGATATACAGCGCAAACGGCTTCCACAAACGTTAGTTTGCGCAAAACTAAATTTGCTCTAATTCGCACAAGTAAGCAATTACTTTAGGACGGCGAATGTATTATGCGCAAATGGCTTGCACTTATAATGTTTTTTTTATTATGTATCACTTATAATAATACACTTCGAATGATTGCGACAGGTTTGCGCGTGCAAATCGCAGTCGTACGGACGCCGCAAACTTTTCCACAAACTGTTAGCGCGTGTAGACGGATCTTAAAGCTAAGAAATTTTAACAAAAACACATTTCAAATACCGAATTAAAATAAGTTCTGGTAAGATATGTCATGTGTAGGCACTTTATCGCTTGTCTGAATTTTGGACACAATCAGTTCCTTTGAAAATGACACTTAAATTCAAAACAAATCTGAAAGCATTGAACCAGAGTTACAACCACCCGTAGACAGACCCACATCCGAAATAAGTATGTTTGATGATATTTTGAATTTAGCGTTAGCAATTTAAAGAATGTAAAATTAATGTTGATTTAAATCGATTTCCAAAAGCAAACATCCTCTTGGAACTTCACCACTTGATGTGTGTACGAAAGGCAGACGTTGAGAAATTGGGCTATAATGGATGACGTTATGGTGCAGATATTCGGAGTAATGGCTGCTTTTATCATCAAGCCAGCGGTGCCCTCAATTCATCGTCCATTCGGCACACTCCTCGCGGATCATTATGTGGATTAACTGCTCCGTGCAGAGGTAAGAGGAATGGTTCCGCAATGGCGAGATGGATTTAGTACGGAAAGAATTACTTGTTTGAAATTAGAACATTCAACTCGTAACCATAATGCCGTTTCCCAACAGGTGTAAGGAAAGAGAAGACCATTTTTTTTACGTTAGCTCCACGTAGCAGGCCCCAAGGAAAATAATTTCCTCTAAAAAGAAAATAAAAAAACGTCATCTTTCAGTGATGTATTAATTTACTTATTATGTGCATCCATAAAAAAAGGTTAACATTTTTTTTGGCCTTGCCTATCTCACTAGGAAATCCTGTGTCGAGACAGACTGTTTTACAAATATTTTATAAATAATATTAAATAAAGTACATTTTTCAATAAAGCAAAAATATTTGACAAAAATTTTCAGGTTGATATGTAGTGGTAGTGGAGAGCCTTTTGACGGTCATTTTTTTTTTAGATGATGCTGTGTGGAGGGGTTTTGGGGGAAAGGAAGGAGAGGAGAGTTCTGAGAAGGAAAAGGGTTTAAGGGGTGGGTAGGAATCTGGGGTTCAGTGTGTCCTGGTCATCCGCCTCCAATACCTAGACAAACCTCACCCCATGAACCCGGGCACCCCTGCTAAATCACCAAACGTAGCGAACCACTTGGGGTGACCTATGGCAGAGGTGTTGGTTATCCAATAAAGGTTCCCGGGGCGGCGGTACCCAATCCCGCCTACCAAATTGTTTATTGCTTATTGGTTATTGCTTTGTGGGGAGCCTTTTGACGGCCCGTATAATAGAAATCTAGTAGTCGGTGTGTACAGACGTATGAATCCACCCCTCCCACTGCAGTGCAAAGCAATGGATGAAAGAAAGTCCGGCTGGAGAGGTAAAAAAGTCTCCCTAAACTGGCCTCTCCCAATCTGTCCCGCCACGCAGTTGGCGGACAGACGTATCCGCCGTCAAGACCTGAACAAATCTCACCTCATGAACCCGGGCACCTGAGTTACCAAATGTAGCGAACCACTTGAAGTGACCTACGGCAGAGGTGTTGCACACCTGCCTCTCAAGAAGTATTACATACATTTCTGTTTTGGGATACATTACTTGCTTCATTCATATTCAAACGTTGACTTGATATTCTTATTTCGTCACGAACTACGTTTATTGGCGGCATTGTCATTCTTCCCACGAAAAAATAAAATAAACCACACTAATACACACACAAAATGTCACGCTTTCTGCAACATTTACACGCCAATTTGATGTTTATAACCCAATCATTGTATAGTTACAGTCTTCGAAGGCGTCCCCGGCTTCTTCTTCCACCCCATTATCAGTTCGCATTTTACAATATCTTACAACACAGTCTCATTCAATGCGCTTTACTTTAGCTAGAGGATGTTGGTACACAATCTCAATTACACAAGATATTAAGGATGTTTGAACAAGACGTAGAAGATAAAAGCTGGTAAATTTGAGCACGAAGATAAAGTTGCATCATATTTGCTCTCACAGGTGCTGACGTAAGCGCTTTTTATCTTATTGTCTAAAAACGTTGCCACATGTGAAGTACCTTGTTACATTAGTACCTCCCAAGTAAATAGGTCCCAAAGGCGATGTTGGGAAATCGAATCTGCAGCGAACATCGATATAATTTGGTCGATGAGTGCATCGGCTCGATGCAAATGATCTTATGCTGAGTATAACTGGTATGTATAATGAATAATGAGTATGACCGGTCGGTGGCTTAGTTAGCATCGCGTTTGAGTCCCACCCAGGAGTCCCGTGTTCGATTTCTCGGCTGGCTAAGTCCTCCATTACGACATGAGCAATATTTTCCGCTTTCTGTGATGGTAGTAGGAGATTTTCAAATATTGTCAGGTCATTCGTAACCCGTGAATGATTGTCTTTCTTTAAAAATATATAAATAAACTGATGAAAAAATGCGCGAGCCGAACCACGAAACGGCGCGAAACAGTGCGGTTGCTTCTTTCTTTTACCATAATTCGCGAATCGGCTTGCGCATTTTTCCTCCTGTTTATATGCAGCTTGAGACAGAGCTTTTTATAGTCAAAATAGAAGCTGGTTAGCAGCCGGAATATTGCAAAACATAATTGCATTAGCAATAAAAAAATAAAATTAAAATAGAACTAATATTACCACCTTGCATGCAAATCATTTTAACCCGGCGAGCGTTAGGTTCAAATTTGTGTAACATCGAGCGTAAGGTTGGGTAATTTTCACCCGAAATTCTTACTTTAGAGTTTTTTTTTTAAATCTCGACTTATTACTATTTTAATACGATAGTATACTTATTTTACCTGTTTTCTAAGTAAGTACTTGTTATCAGAAATTAAGAATAAAAGTGTTATAATTAGTATCTACCTAGTTCAATCATTTTTATTCGAATCAATCTTTTTCTTAGAGAATTCAACTTATTATGGAAATTAATTGTCCATTTTTATATAAAAAAAAATAAAATCACAAAATAATTAACATATTCTAAAGTTTTATTAGTAATAATCAAAAATTACGAAAGTTTTTTTCTTTTACAACTAACCTTAGTACTTGTGAAAAATAGTAACATTGAGCGCCAGGTAGGTAAAACTCACCCGCCGACAACTTTTTTCTTCGTTCTTCATTTTTTTCGCTTTCTTAAGCCTCGATGACACACGGCGAGTTACAAGCTACTATCTACTAAGTTTTAAAAGCGGGTAAATCGGCGAGTGAGATTGTCATGATGACACACAAAACTGTCCACTCGCTCAGAAGCGTGTAACAAGAATAACGACGCCTGCGTGAACTAATTCTTCAGATTTTTGACAGTCGAAATCAGCTGTTTATCGGAAGCCATGTTGGAAACGTAAATAAACCAATCACGAGCAAGCGGAGCAAGCGTGTAGGCGAGTAAAGTTGACGGGCTTTCAACTTTTTTTCGCAGATTGTCAACAATCTGCTAGTTGCTGCTAGTTAGCAAGTGACACGATGACACTGGGCGAGTTTACTAACAGATAGTGAATTTCCCAGATAGTAGCTTGTAAACTAGCCCTGTGTCATCGACGCTTTACCTCCCTCCGCGCAGCTACTGAGGAACACGGAACAGTTGAGCACGGCAAACCAAAATTATCGAGCGACATAAATTGCCTCGGGTAAATTTTACCCGACCTTACACTCGGCGGGTGAAAAGTTTGTCATGGCTGCCAGGCAATTTTCCCTCTCCACAGATTTGACTTCAACGTCATTCATACAAAATCCCACTAATGTAATGTTCTGTTCGGGACTTTTTAGGCCCATATCTTTAGGTCTTCTATCACATATAACCAAGATAAAAAATCCTATCAATGGTTAATTTTGGATTCCTCGATATTTTGTAATTGTTGTTTGGAACCCCGCACTTGTAATGTTGCCACATCATAAAATTGTTAACTTATTTGATAACACTCCAACAAGCCCCCTTTCAGTAGGGGATGTGTTATTCATTTTGTCATCCGTAACTAAAGGTGACGTGTTTATTGGGTGATATTTAGTGATCGCCCCACGTGCCTCTGGTGTCACTGATGGCACTGAATGTCGCGGGAGACTTTATATCTCGAAGGGGGGACGATCAAAGTTATTCGTATACTGAAGGAAGAAAAATAAATATAAGGTAGGGTGAAAATAGATAGATACTGAAATATCATATCATAAAGTGCAAGCGGTGCGTTAAAGTTGGAAGAATAAAAGGAAAAGTGAATGGAACAAAATAAACAAATAAATGGGGGTGTATGATTTTTCTTACGTTGGGGAATAATATTGTGGTTCCAAGGCTTGTTTGAGAGAGGGTAATAATATAACCTAATAGGGATATTTTTGTAGGCAGGTAAATACCCTAAGAATGATATTTTATTAAAAATAGGTAAATTTAACTAACAACTGATATGTATATAAATATATTTAAAGTATCGAGCTCGAACGGTGAGCTCGAATTTCTGAGCACATTTGGATCAAAACGTAGATATCATTTTGCTGTCCGATGATATTTTTTCAATTCAAAACAAAAAACGTGTTTATATCATACGTCATCACTGATCACTCTCTCTCCTCTATTACCGTGCTGCTAGAACGAGACGGAGTGCGCATCGCGTGACCCGTGCTGACTGAACCCACTACTACTCAGTTGCGCAGTGAGGTAGAAAAATATTTTTTCGTTTTTAATTGAAGAAAAAAATATATTACCGGACAATAAAACGTCATCTACACTTTTTACTCCAAATATGCCCGGGAACCGCTGATTAAAATCCTTCGGGTACGTAAACTACTGTTAAATCCTGTATTTATATAATTTTCTTTTACGAATGTATTTAAAAACGCACTAAAATTACCAATTTGTAATGTTTTTAACATAATAGTAATATTATATAAGAACTACCTCCTTCTTCTGGCATTAATAACACTAAAAAATAGAATATAATATGAATAAAATGTGTATGAACCTATGTATAAAATTTATAAATCCTCAAACTGCTTCGACTCGCAGCACTAACTTATCTATGTTACGAGTTTGTACATATACCTACTGAACTTGTTTGTTGTTTGGTTTTTAATGTTATCATTATCACTGACAACAATGGCAAATAAGTATTTTGAAATGTTGGTACTTATGTTAGTTTTAAGTCTCTAATTTTAAGTCACAGTTGTAAATATGTATGTCATTAATCCACTAGTTTTAAGTCAACTATCGTAAGTCTTAGCCATAAGTCACTAGCTATATGTCTTAGATTAAGCCACTAGTTGCAAGTCTTAGATATAAGTCACTAGTTATAATTACAAATCTTAGCTATACCAATTTTATTACATATTTACTTGTACTGTACAGCGCCCTTGAGGTGATTTCTCACAAAAACGGCGCTATATAAATTAGCCAAATATTATTATTATTATTATAATAAACTAATTGAATTAAAAACAATGCCAATATTTTTTGTTCCATATTTATTCATTGCTCTGTAAGATTGAGGTTTCGAAAAGGGCGGTTGAACTCAAGGTAGAAATACATATAAGTAAGTTATAAAATTCAAGATAAGTTTGTTGCCATATCTGGGATCTACCGATATCGATAAAATAGCACAAAATTATACAAAACATGCGTAGGATTTTTCTATTTAAATCAATTTAACGAGATTTTATCTAAAGTACAGCGCTTCCAGCCAACTGTTATTTAGTGTAGGTAATAAATATGGTAATTGCCTCAATTACAGCTGAAATTATGGTACATTTTGTAATATCTATTTACGGAACGCGAGACCTGTTTAAAGAACACATAAGTTGCGAATCTGCATAGAGTTTATTAATTTACGTGTTATGTCATGCTGTCATAAAAAACGACCTTAATTCAATGTCCGAATCGTGTGGTCGTGAAATTTACCATAGAATAAGAACAATTACCGATGATAATGAAAAAATATTAGGCGCGATGAGCTAAAAACACGACAAATTTAACATTAGGTACCGCGGAAATTTATGATAACTTATCAAAAACTTTGTCATATTTGTTTTAAACAAAGTGTTTCAGCATGCACTCGGTTTCATTGTAGGAGCAAGACGAGAAGAGCCGCGTATCATGCGATCCGTTGCGACGTGTAGTGGTGTGATCAGTGGCGGTAAAAAGGGATTTATTAATGCAGGTCTTGAAGAGCCCCGGATGATACGTAGGAGGAAAAACAGATGCAGGTAGCACATGCGAGCTGACTGACACAAATACGAGTGGAAGAAGTCCGTTCTTATAAAATCAACACCAACTACAGTGATATAGCTCCTTCGAGCAGGCTCCATTATAATACCTGTAGACCAGAGTCAGCATGCCTGCATTGCGCCTGTGCATTAGAGATGGCAATTCCAACAGATTGTCAATCAGACGAATCGCTCTGCTTTGCATAGAACCAAGTAGGTTTATCAGGTATTTTGGACCTCCAGCAGGGGCGGCAAAGATGGCTCCCAAATTGTAGCAGTTCGTGTTTCCCTGCCTCAGTTGCTTTTCTTCATATCCTTTATGACTGTGGTTAGTAATAACATCGGTTTACATCTTGTAGGCGAAAAAACTTACAAATACAAATGCAGTAAGAGTGTAAGAGAATCTACTAGTAGTTTTCGACGTACCTACTAGAAATGAAACACGTCATTGTTAAATTTACACTTGGGAACTTAAGCACGTGCTGCAATCCCATTAGCTACACTATTTATTGTTGACTTTCCTGCTGGAATACCAAACAGCTTCAAACTTTGACACTTTCACGACGTGTGATTGGAATTCCTTCACTCAACAGAGGACTGACGCCTACTTCACAATAGGAGTTTTGTTTAGCACGTTGCAATTTTCGCCTCATTTCAAGTTATGTTATACAAATCTATGTAGAATCACTGTTTACTAAGAAACCCTGAAACTCCCCGTATTACTTTCGAAAAATCAACTTCCGCCAAATTAATTATACTACCAAAAATCAACTCTTGTGCAAATTATTCGACTAATACGAGTATAACATCCACTGAAGTGTGGTGGCCAAGGAGGCGTCTACTAATATCTACAGGAATTCCAAAAACTGAACAAATCGGACTAACATCTATTAGAACCAAAATTTAGGACGAATATCTACAGCTCAAACTGCTGACTAATATCTATGAGAACCAAAGTGAGGACAAATATCTACAGCACTGGAAGAGGTGGATTTGCAATTATGCATAGCATATTGGAATAACGTAATATTGCGTAGGTTAGGTTAGGTTTTCCGTACAACCTCTTGCTCAGCTGCCTCTGTAGATATTAGTCCCACCTACGCTCCATAGATATTAGTCACCACTGGGAGCGTCATAGATATTCGTCCGACCTTAGCTCCGCAGGTTTTTATTGCAAAGTCCTGCGGGCGGCTTTTGGTTCGGTTTCGCCCTGTTAGTGTTGGTGACCATTTTATAATCCAATATGAACTTATTCCAAAAGCAGCCCGTTCCTCGGATCCACTGTAGCTAATCACCGGGACTAAGTAACCGAGACAGAGCAATTACGCCATAATATGTAATATATAGCCAATTGATACAACATGTATTACCGTCAAGCTGTTGATATCCGGAGAGATACCACATATTCACAAATTCGTAGCAGTTATACCGAGGGGGGAGACATCCCCGTCCGACCTGCAGACGGAAGTAGCGACATCTTGTGTCGAATTCTTGAATTCGAAACCGAATTATAACAGTAGCTTTGCGTGAAATTCCACGTACACAGATGTTATTTGTGACGCGGCGCGTAAGGCGTGGCGTCCGACATTTTTTTTTTTACATGAGCTCCACACAGGAGGCCCTGAGGAAAATAATTTCCCTCAGGGCCTATGTCATCTTTGGGTATGCTGTGTGGAGGGGTTTTGGGGGAAAGGAAGGAGAGGAGAGTTCTGAGAAGGAAAAGGATTTAAGGGGTGGGTAGGAATCTGGGGTTCAGTGTGTCCTGGTCATCCGCCTCCAATACCTAGACAAACCTAACCCCATGAACCCGGGCACCCCTGCTAAATCACCAAACGTAGCGAACCACTTGGGGTGACCTATGGCAGAGGTGTTGGTCATCCAATAAAGGTTCCCGCCGGGGCGGCGGTACCCAATCCCGCCTTTATAATAATAAAGCACTAATGCACTCGTAGCTGGGCTAACCATGCAGACGCTACGGTATTAATAATGTTCGATGCACATAGGTACAGGGAAAGAATGAACATTTTTTTTTTTTTTTTAATTTCGAGCCGAGTTACCCAGGAACTATGACAACTAACAACTTGTTCATAATACTCATTTACATAATTCCTGGTATTACAGAAGTAAACCATTGGTCATTTAATTTATTACGCATTATTGATAAGTAAATACTAGCATAATATTTTAATAATTATGAATCATAGTGTTATTCAGTTAATTAGCAAAGCTTGGTGCCAATTGCATCCTACATTTCGCTGATTTCTCTACATTACCATACCAAAATAACAAAAGTTAAGGAATATCTGATGACTAACCATTGCTGACAATAGCTGACATAGAATGCAATGTTATTTTAAACCTTCACCCGGGGTCTTCCCCAGCAAATGATAATGGCGTAATACAGAATTGCTTAGCTTTCCTCGTGATTTTCACGTATTCATACATTTGAACAGTACCAAGTCCAAAAAATAAAAATGTTGCGTGTTTACCTAAAACTGAGAACAATAATAACTATCATCGTGATTTATTTTTGAGGTATTATGCCGAATTGCATTACCTTCTTCTTTATCCAACGTTTCGGACAGCGTTGCAGTATGTAAGAATAAGGTAGGGCAATAAATACCTCAAAATTAAGGCCCAGCTTCCCGCATTTCTACCGATTTATTAAACATTTTCCTTAAACACTTGTTTTAAAAGTCTTAAAAAAATATATGTTATTCTTGAAGATAATATCTATACATTCTCCAAGCCAATTGTATAAAATTCACTCCACAGAAAAAAATCGCAGAGCATGCTGCGAAAATTATTATTAACAAGTTTTTTTCAGTTATTTCAGTAGTTAGTTGTGTGTACATGTATGAAAAAATTCACAGTGTTTCTTTAAATGCTATTTTAGACATGACCAATGAGATTTTTGCTCTATTTTAATCGAGTCGTGTTTTATTAAAAATTTCACAATTTTCGCTTAAATATTATCGTTTTTCACGATAATAATTTTGAAAAATCTCAAATAATAATAGCTACCTGTAAGCGTAAGTGCTTTTTAGTCATTAAATTAATTTACTATTGTTTTTCTCTACAAAATGCAGAGGAGCTTGCAAACTTGAAAACTTTATATCCATAAATATTATGCATATCAATTATGTATTTTGTCAACGCTTATATTTTATGCAACCTATATTTTGTTATATATTATGTTACCTGTATTTTGTGAACTCGTTAATTTCACTGTAATTAAAAAAAAATGTACTGCATTCTATGTAAAAGCTTTATCGGCGTTTAAATAAATAGATAATATCAAAAGTCAAGTATGAATTTCAGGGGACATTTGATAGTATTTTCAGTAGGATCTGTTTGAATGAGTATTATTGTTTGGTTATTGTGTTGCAAAAAAACTGTTTTGGCATAGTATTCTATTATAGACTAAGATCCCGATATAAAACGACCTTCGCCGAGATGTTTATTTGATGAAACGTATTTTATATTTAACTTAATATGTCAATAAATATATTGCATATGGGTTGCCTAACAAATTTTAGTCCAGGGTATGATTAATTAATAATTTAATTTTTTTTTTAACATTTTACCGGTTTGAGTGAATGTGTGCGACTGAGAAGCCCCAACCAACCATCCCATGCGATAGAAGAGGACACAGCATAGCAGCTGTTTGAAGTCCGTCCATTTAAAGAAAAGGATAGTGATAGACTCGTATATGCTCTGCATCATTTTGGAGTAGTTTATTATTAAAATAGAGGAATAGTTATTAAAAAAAAAAAAATTAATCAATTAATATTTATGTGTGTATATTTTGATACCACCGTGTTGGTAATGAAATAATCTTTAATTAATTTAATTTTAATTCAATAATCAGACCGGTGCAAAATGCTAGTATCGATTTACCTGTTTATACCTGGGCTACCCGAGAGTTGTGACCGGAAAAGAATAGGCAACCTAACGTTTGCATATTCTATGGGCTTCATACTTTCGATTGGTATAGAATTTGTCTAATAATCAAACCGGTGAAATGTTTAAAAAAAATTTTTTTTTTAATTATTAATTAATCATAACCTGGACTAAAATTTGTTAGACAACCCATATGCAATATATTTATTGACATATTAAATTAAATATAAAATACGTTTCATCAAATAAACATCTCGGTGAAGGTCGTCTTATATCGGGATCCTATTCTATTAGCCTTACATCGGTAGACGTGTTTCTCTGTCTGCTATCTCGTGAAATATATAAAAATAAAGATAAAATCCGCAATTAGTAAAATGCGGCAGTTTGGAAAAAAATAATAAGCATCGCGAGGTTAACATCAAAAATAGAGAGCAGGGTTATCTCAAATGATTAAAAATGCGTGCCAAGTGTTAATGTGGGATGACATTCAGGACAAAAGAACGTCAAGATAAGATGTGAAATCATGGAAGAAACTTCCTAGCAATACCATCAATAACTATTAAACTAATAAAAATAAAGCACTACCGTCAATAACTATACAAACAACTAAGATAAAACATGGATAAAAATAACACGCACGCTTTATTGTAATAATCACGAACCTAAGAAGGAACTCCATTCTTACTTCGCTGTTATTTTACTTTATTCCTCCATTTTCCTGTAAATGGAAGTAACATTGAACAATTAAAAAATGGCCTGACATTGATAAATCGTTCCCCAATTAAGTTACTTTAGTTCGTTCACTGGGAAGTCATCAAGGAAAGTATCTTCTCCGCATTTGGATTTGGCCTCAATCTTTAAAACCAAAAACAAAACACCCAAGTTAGTTGTCAATGTGAAAATACGGGACGGGAGAGTGAATTGCGGTGTCACGGGAAAACGGGACGTATGGCAACAACTGGCAACCCTGTACATAATATATTACGTTGGTAACTAAGAAAAGAAAGTCGAGAAAGAAAACGCAGTTGAATAATTGTCTCGAAAGTAGATGAATGACGAATGTAGATGATAGACGCAGACATAGCTTCATGAATTGTCATAACAATAACCTAATTCTCTGTCATTCCACAAGAATCAAACTGAGATACCATAAGTTTTCTCTGAAATACCACAACACTTGGTATCCGATTAATCATTAAACAATTAGGAATATATGTCATGACATAAACAATGACATGTCGTATTTATGGTATTTTACAGAAAAAAATGTCACGAAAACTCGGAAACATGAGGTAATGCATTAGGGATCTATTGGCAAGGGAAATTAACGAGGATGAGGTAATTCCTTGCGGTAAGTCCTAACCTTAATGACGCTAATGTTGGTGTAGAATGATTTATTGTGCCATCCTCACTCCTCGATATCCGGATATTAAAAATATACAGTCAGCACATTACACGTGGTAATAATATTGACAATTCTGCCAGCTATAGAGTTAATTCTAATATAAATATGTCGCCCGCCCATCGCAGAGGACGTGGGGATAAGCAAAATATTATTGATAATAAATATTGTCACCGATGTGAGGTGACGTGTTCTACCATAAACGTGCCCTCTAAGCCAGTGGAGTCAATGAGCGCAAACTTTTTGCGTTGTCCGGTAATAAAACCAAAGGAAGTTTGCTTTTTTAGGTAGGTATGGTTCATGATTTAGATATCTGGGAATAATTAAGAAGTGTTAATTAAGGTGAGGGGAATGGGGTAACAGGCGAGAGGCGAGCTATGGAACATCGGACGATTATCGAAAACACGAAATGCCTATAAATATTGTAGTATCAGAAAAATGAAAACTTTGTAATGAATGAGTCATATTATTTTTTAGTTGTCGACCACAAATATTCAAGACAAATAATAAAAACCATGTTGCGCTCGTGAGAAGTGCCGAATATTTGAAAACGCTTTCAATTGTGGTTTACTAACCGCAGGCAGTTTTTTCTTATTTTTCTACCACTGGGCGGTACCAATAATTAACACTACATAAATAATCACTGCCATTCGTCTTACATGTGTTTACGTTAACAGCTTATTTTAAGAGAGGATTAACGGCTGGACGTAAAGCGATCAGCGAACACAATGACTTTTTATACAATTAGGTCAAAAATGTCCACGTTCCGAACATTGGAATAAGTTGCTAGTTCTTGAATTTCCTCCTTCCTCAACATTGTTAACTTTAACATTTACTCCAAACCTCTTCAAAGAAGAATAAAGATCATGAGCACAGCATCCCCAGAAACTAGATATTCCTTATACCTATTTTTCTGTACTACTTACTGCCGTCAACTCACCAAGGGAACTGGTAGGACTACTGCCACCTCAGGAGATACTTGCAGCTATTGGGAGTGAAAAGTGGGAGGATGAAGATGCTCTAATTCACTAATGGTGTCATTATCTTAATTGGTACGAGGCTACCTGGGAAAACACACTGCAGAACCAGGAGATATAGCCAAACATACAATGACAACCCTGGTGAACCTTATCAAAGGGTGCGGGTTAATATTAAAGAAAATAAGGAAATGGGAAAAAACACAATGGGCCCATGACCTGAATGCTCACGGGAACAATCGTCTCCGCTTTAAATAAAATAAATAACTGCCTTCAATCTTTATTACCAGCATTTATCCATATGTGAATGTTCTGACATACCTACATACTAAAATTGTGAAGTACACAACTTCATCCACTTACTCCAACGATTAGCAGTTCACTCTATACTAAATTGTTTACGTAGAACATATATTTTTATGGCTATTTATCGAAGTGGGGCATTAGAGTAGTTAACGGTAATTGTTTGAACAGTAATTCAGTAGTCCGTCCTCGGTGTGTCGTTTGGTGTAATATAGTGTTGCGTAATCACTAATCAGCCGACTGGACATCGCATCATACTAGCCGACTTCATAATGTGATATGTGTGCGAAGGTCATGTTCAATAATGATACAACATGTGCTATGTATGTGGTGGCATGAAGCCGGAACATGTGTTGTGATATGGGCGTGTATAATTCATATTGACAGATTTACGGAAACAATAACTGCCAGAATATCTCAAATCTAGGAATGGTTAATCTGACGTCAAATTAAACAATTTGATCGATTAAACAAACCTAATGGAAGACGGATTAAATAATGCAAACAAAACCCAAAATAACTTTACCTCAACTTTAAGAAGCACTGAATTACACTTCACCATAGCTATACATAAGATATCCATATAAAATAATATTTTTTCCCCAGATTTTCATTGATTCCAGAATGCTATCGATGGATAAACATATTAATTTACGAGTCGTGTGTCCTCAATATGTACCATTTTCACAGCATCTCCAAAGCCGACATATTATTATGTCTTATGGAACTTATTTCCCAACGTGGCCTCCTGTATGGAGCCGTCTTTGGGCATGAGTTCCCGGGTACCCTCAGGCCGGGGACCCTAGGCTCGTGCCCATGCCCATAGGGTAAAGACTGTAGGGGAGGGGGCAGAGGGGCCAGTCAGAATTTGCTGAAATGATGACCGTTAGATCCGCTCCTGGAGTCAAATGATTAGTAAAGCTGTGCAATGGAGAAAGAGAAAAATTCACTGCACTGCAGAATTATGAAAGAGAGATCTAATTCAAAAATAGTCGAACTTAGCCAACTATTCAAAATTGTCGTAGGTTAATTTATACGTTGTCTAGCATAAGTATGTACGAGTAGCATAGGAAGCGTAGGCTAGTCCAATTCCTATATATATTATCTATTAAACTATCTGGAATGCATGTGCGTGGTAAGGTACCACTTTATTTAAATTGATAGACCAACATGACAAGTCAGTTAAGTATAACTAGTAGGAACCAGCTGCGGATCCATTGTAAGGAACACTCAACAGACAGAAGCAGCTTTGATTGGTACTAGAGACAATAAATTGATCTACTTAACCATCGGCAATAATACGTTACAGATTCAGTCCGGTTACTTTCATTCGTTGAATCAATAGGCAGAAATAATCGATCCAGTATTTTCATTTACGAGTGTTGAAAGTAGCGTCCTACGGCAAACGAATCGAGAAGGAATTCGTGATTTCTATTTAGATTGCTTTCTTACCCGACTTTGCCCGTGGTAATCTTCAATACTTGACCTAAGACGATGATTTTGATGACTGTTTTCATCTGCCTGTACTGGCAGCACATACAAGAGGTGTTTAGGCTTATTTATGTGAACAGCGCACAAGACTCTCATATTGGGGTTCGTTGCGAGGCAAAGGAGTGGGGAGGGGAAGAAGTGTAAGGTCGGGAAATATCTGGCATGAACACCGCTAAATTTGGGAGGCGGGAACCTTTATTGGATAAGGGGGCGTTCAAGTATTACGTAACGCAATTTACCCCTCCTACTGTAAGTACTGGAAGCCGCTTAAATACATTTTTTTCTTGTTTTAATCGCGTTTGCGGTAATAAATAAAACAAGAGATTTCGAGAACGAAAGGGGTTGCCAACTTGGAAGATTTTAATTCCCTACTTTTAAAAAATCTGAATAAAGAAAAACATGTTACGTAACGCGTTGTTCGAACACCCCCTCGTAACGCACAGTAACGTTTCACAAGACCCCCCCCAAGTGCGTTACGTAATACTTGAACGGCCCCAACCAACACCTCTGCCACAGGTCACCCCAAGTGGTTCGCTACGTTTGGTGATTTAGCAGGGGTGCCCGGGTTCATGGGGTGAGGTTTGTCTATGTCTTGGAGGCGGATGACCAGGACACACTTAACCCCAGATTCCTACCCATCCCTTAAACCCTTTTCCTTCCCAGAACTCTCCTCCTTCCTTTCCTTAAAAAAAACCCTCTACACAGCATCCCCAAAGATGACTTAGTCCCTGAGGGAAATTATTTTCCTCAGGGCATCCTGTGTGGAGCTCATGTAAAAAAATAAATAAATAAAGGCATATATCGATTCTGAATTCTAATCTCCCACAATGGCGATAATGGGTGTCATAATATGTGGCTCGCAAAGTTAATGAATCAAAATATGTTTTCAAATGACGTTTAGAACGCATCTGAATGCTTGATAGCGTAGAACACGCTGGAATACCAGAAATGCGATAAAATGTTACAAAACACACTAATTTGTATCCAATTATCGTAGAGCTGTGTTGTGGTAATTGGTAATTTGCATGTGTGACATTTCGTGTGGGCGGTTTTCGATATCATGCGTATAAACTCTGAGCTTTGTCAAATATTTCAATGACAGTCTGGAAAAGGAGTTAAGTGTTTTCAATCATACTCGCACTATCAGGAAAGAGACACATGGATAAACACGCCATATGCGTGTAAATGTAACCGATAAACCTGCGCCTAGCCATATAATAAGCATGGAGGTACTGAATTCGTCACAACATATACGACAAGCATTAATGAACATGGCCTAATGTAAACATTTACAGCTTTTCCACGCATTACAAAAAAATATTATCACATACATTCAAATATGGAGGGATTAATAAGAATTCTGAACAGATGGCTATAAAATGGTACGAAATAAAGAATCTGAACGATTATATTTGTTTCGATAGAGCTCTAGATAGTAGATAGAGTAGAGAACGTAGTCCGATCATGGCAGGACAGCTGTTCAATTACAAGAATATATTGAACAACTTTCAGCTAAAACAAATATACAGGATAATAGATGGCTCACATTTAGCATAGGAGCTAGGAGCAGCCGCTAGAAAACTGGGTATTCCATAGACAAGTAGTCCGGACTGTGGACCGGCCAGGAGAACAATTGAGCATTAAATCAATCCCGCTGCCGTAGGAGCTGCGTCAATATGGTATGGTCCGAAAATCGTGCCCGGAGTTCGTGAATCTCAAGAGATTAATAAGTCCAACGGAAGGCAACGTAGAAGGTGTACTGCAGACTACACGTCATATAGATGTGGACTAACTAATGTAGACCGACTCTGACTAAACTTTAGATTCAGCTGACCCCGTTATCCAATCTAAGTTGGAAAGGCGAATGACACTATTTTACTAATTGAAAAGTAACACACGAGAGTACGAATAGGTGTTCGGTCACATGATGCAAGTTCAAGGTTTTCAGAACGCCTCACAACTACGTGAGAAAACTGCAGAGGGCGTCAAATACAAACTTCCTTCGTGACTCGTGACGTCACACCCAGGATACCGTCGGGCAATACATAAAGCAAACGATGGATGACAAATTAATTTGCATAGTAATAATACATCGCTTCAAAACAATTTGAAAAAAGTCTGCAAATTGCGGCGATTCTTTTGTTGGGGGATGGGAATGTCTGCGTTAGAAATTCAAGACGGAGATAGTACTCCAAAGGTGTAATCACAATGTTCTCCAGCAACGAATTTGCATTTCAAATGGGAAATTTAAATATTGTGGCGACACGACAAATTCATTTACAATTAATAATAATATTATTTGCTTGATTCTGATAGGGTTAAGTGAAAAGATGGTGCCATTAGAGACGCTGACAATGCAGTAGATTAATTTAGAGACCGGCGGTTTATCAAATGATATTTGCCGATGGTCTCATATATGGAGGTGAAAGCTGCTCAGCGCTCAGTGCTCAGTGCTCAGGGCATCTGACTGAATGAACCCGGCTTCCTGTTCCCACAGACAATAATATTTAGTATTCTCGAAAGCGGACTCGGAGGGAAAGAAATACCTTTGCAATTTGATTGGATTGATGGTATTTTAAGATCATTATATTTGGCATCGATAATATGCTTGCCTGGTGACTGGTGTTAATATGAATGGATAATCAAGAAAATTATGAACCATACATCTTATTTTATATCTACTAAGACTTCACACCAAATGCATTTGTAAATTTTCTCTAGCATTGAATAGAAACATTCCATAAATATTTATGATCTGTGTTATTTATTATTCTGCAATGACAACATTCCCAAGGCGTCTGTCGCAGGTTGACACAACGGGCGTTGGTAGAGGACGTGTATATTTACAACACTATGCAAGCACACTTACGACAAATAAATTTCTCCATTGAGAATAACAGAAAGTGTATGTTCCTGCCAATAGAAGTTCTGCAAGTATTTACATTTTGTACACGTAGGAAATCAATGATAAGCGGAGTTTGGAACAGCCAAAGACATTCTCAATGATTTTATGGCAAAAAGAAACCGCAGTAAACTTATTTTATTTATTAACATAACTATATTACTTGACGTTTTCCCCACTGGGATTTTCCGTGAATTCATTTTACATTATCTGTATTTTGTTTTATTTTAATAAATTTACATTATAATATAATTTAATACCCATTACACTAGTTAGGATGTGTGCTACCAATTTTCGTATTTCTTAACATACTTCACATTGTAAATCTAAAAGTTAACATTGGATTTTACAAAGGTTGTCTCACTTCAATCAGCATGTGTTTGGTGCAGTCAAAGATATTGAAATACAGTGCAATTACGAGTCGTGTGTATGAATTTCGTATCTCCTTGTGTCCCAGATTTAATGTTTTATGAACGCCTTCAAGATATTAATATTTTTAAGTTTTTACAGGAGGGTGGTAATCTAAGTTTTATTTTTTAGTAAATAAAAATTCTCTGTCCAAACACTGCATTGGTTTTTGCTTGTCGGTTAAACCTTTGATTGAAGGATCTAGTTAGATATGTTGGGTAATAAATCAATTATATTATTTTTGTGAACATAATGTTCATAAGAATAATAAGTATGGTTTTGACAAAGAGTTGTTTATAAGTTTCATTGAAATTATTGAAATTTTGGTCAGAGCTAGTTCTGCGTGAAGATGGATTTTTGCGTTATAATTAGGAGATTTAAAGTGGTGTCAGTTGCATTTCCCCGTCCAATATTCTATGTTATTTCTACCTTTTCTAAAGATGTTGGTCAGTCGCTTTATAGTCGATCAATTTTATGTAATGGATTTATTACATTAAAGTTCGATAATTCATATTCCGTGTTGCTTATTTTGAAAGCAATATATTTAGTTTTCTTTCCATTTGGGGTAAGTGTGATAAAGTTTAGCCTTGTTAGTTTTTTCTTGATTTTATATAACAAATTTAGTAGCTGCATTATACGGTATTACAAGGAAAAATAATGCAGGTTACTACGCACGGATGCCATAATTATTTTGATAACACAAATAATTATTTTAAAAGAAAAACGACCACCACATCCTCGACGATAACGAAATGGCCTTCGTCATTTGGGATTAAATTAGCCAAAATGTTTTTTAGTATTTACACAAAAAGTATTTCGTATTTTGCCACTGGTATTTGACAAAGGCTTTGAAATAAATGATAAGATAGAATTTACACATCGTTATATAAGCCGGTGTACAATACAATCAGAGTAGAACTAAATATAAATATATTTATTTTTAAGCAAATAAAGAAATTCTGAGGTTAAAAGGAAATAACTGGAAGTATCTAAATATTGTCTTTAAAACCATTTTAAAGTATGATAAAGATGATCTATATTAAGACGAGTTAAGTTTCGGCGAATCTCTGATTAGAAAAATAGAATTTTTGCTAGGCAACGTTGCGAACCATGAATTTACGATTGCCTACATTCCCGGCTGCCGAAAATCATAATACACACACGGTGAGCAGTCTTGTGATGAAAAAATACGATTTATAAATATTTGGAGATATTTTAGTGAACGATAAGTAAATTTACCGATTTTTTTTATTTGCTTTGTGGTGCCATCCATGAAAATAAAGGTCATACAAACATTTTCATATTATTTGTTTTTTTTTTTTTTTTTTTTTTTTATTCCAGTTAAAAGAAAATTACATTTTCACTCATTTAACTAGAAACAATTATACAAATTAAAATAAAGTAAATATTTCAATACAGCGCTATTCAACATCATTATTTTGTTTATCAAGAATATATATTAATAATTTTTTTTTAAATTTACCCAGCTTCTTTTCGTTTTTAATGTCGTTTGGGAGGCAATTATATAAGTTGCCTCCCTCGTAACCAATGGATTGTTTACCATAGTTAGTGTGGATGGTGTTTAAATGTATGTTATCGTGTTGTCTCGTAAAGTGTTTGTGTACTTGGGACGTTTTAATGAATTCTGTGTTTGTGTGTACGAGTTTATTGTTTATTTTGTATATAAGGAGACATGTATTGTATTCATATAGTTTTCTTAATGTTAGTAGTTTTGTTTCCATATATATATTTTTTGTGGGTGTTCTGGGCTTGTAGTTAAATAGTTTTTTGATTACCTTGTTTTGTATTATCTGTAATTCATTTATGTATGTTTCACATGCGTTTCCCCAGATTTCAATCAAGTAATTTAAATGTGAGTGTACGAGACTATAATATAAACCTTTTTTTAATTTATTTGGCAACAGATATGATATCCGGCTAAATACGCTTATTAAGGGAATGATTTTATCTTTAATACCTTGTATATGTTGTTTAAATGTCAAATGCTGATCAATGCACAGCCCAAGATATTTTTCCTGGATCAGGATTTGAAGTTCGTTGTTTTCAATTTTTAAGGGTACATGAGGAGGAACTATTTTACGGGGTGAGTTTAAGATCATGTATCCTGTTTTTTTAACATTCATTGTTAACATATTTGATTGGAGCCAACTGTTGATTTTTTCTAGATCTGTTTGTGCATTTTCTAGTAAAATATCTAAATCTTTACCCAAGTAAAAAATTGCTGTATCATCTGCATATAAAAAGATTTCACCATTTAAAATTAATTGCGAAATATCATTTATGTAAATTTGGAACAGTAGTGGACCTAGTATGGACCCCTGCGGAACTCCATAGTTTATTGGAACGTATTTGCTATTTTCATTGTTAATGCTAACAAATTGCTTTCTATTGCTAAGATATGATTTGAGTAGATTAAGAGCAGGACCAACTACACCAATTTTCTTGAGAAGTATGTCGTGACTAACTGTATCAAAGGCTTTTTGAAGGTCAACTAATATAGATAAAATATAATTTCCACCATCAATGCCGCTTCTAAGTTTACTGATTAAGTCATTTATTGCTCCTAGTGTGTTCGATTTTTTCCTAAAGCCGTATTGTTTTTTATATAAGAATGATTTTTTTAGCAGAAAATTGTTTAATCTTTCGTAAATTACACGTTCAAAAATTTTTGATAAAATTGGTAAGATTGAGATAGGTCTGTAGTTTGAGGTATTTATTTTGGACCCACCTTTGTGAATTGGTATCACCTTAGCAATTTTACAGCTATCGGGAAAAGTTCCTTCTTTGAAACATTGATTGATTAATTTTGTTAGAGTAGGAATCAATTTACTTTAGTAAATTGATTTAATTTAAATTTAAATTTTTTTTTAATCAATCAATTTAGTTTACTTTAGGCCATTATCTATTTTCATACGAAATAATGCCATCATGGGATTAATTACAGCTTTAAGCGTCGATTAGCTTAACCGCCTTTTAATGATCATAGCGATTATGAAAAAAGGCGAAGCCAAAAGAAATGGAATATATTTAGTTTGTGTACATTCAGCCATATCGCGGCGTAATTACTACAACTAGGTAACTCTGAAATCAGCCTCCACGAGTTAAACACAAAACCATACCTTTATTTCCTCGCCCATGAATGTCATAAACACAATAAAATACGTGTTGTGGAATACACGAGCGACGAAATAAAATTATGGTTGTATGTTTAACTCGAAAAAGCTGATTTCGGAGTTGCCTACTTGTGGTAATTACCGCACGATATAATCTTACTTAATATTATGAACGCGAAAGTTTGTATGGGTATATGTGTGTTTGTTACTCTTTCACGCAAAAACTACTCAAAGGATTTTAATGAAACTTTACAATAATATAGTTCATACATCAGAGTAGCATATAGGCTATAATATATAAAGCTAGCCAGGAAGGGAGCGCGGGGGGGGGGGACGCACGGGAAGGGTGATTCAGGGAGAAAAAATGTATTTCTTTGAATATGGCTTGCAACGCATGCCGGGAACATACAACATAAAATCCCGACAAAGGAGAACCGAAGAAGATTGAAAAACTGAAATTACAGTGTGTAACATAAACTAAAGGGTGTCTTTTATTATATTTCATATTTGCCGTCTGTGAGAATAAATCAGAGTGTCGTGTATCTTTTAAGTGCTCATCTTTCCCAATCACTTCAGAAGCAGACCAATAACCAATATGAAGTACTTTTGAAGTGCCGAAACAATAATCTTTAGTGGCAACAGATGCTGGGAGCATCAGTCTACAGCACTTTAAACTTCAAACACATTTTTATACTATGAACCGTGCCAATAAGACATTTATGACATCTAGTAGAATTCAAAACATTATTTTAAATATCTATCGTCCTGTGTGTGAATGTATGAAACGTGTAAAGATATAAGCATGTCAGGTTTCGTTACCACCTTCGTTTGATAACCCAAGGTGATATACCATTGCGTGTAAAATTCGGGATCATGCCCCTAACAATAACATTCCTTAGATAAATTGTAGTAAGGTTTAAATTCCCATTTAACATCAGCCGTCTGTTTTGATTTATTTACGAAAAAAATATGGCCAAAACGTGAGTTTTATATTATTTTGCGAAGCTCGGGTACAAATATTTAAATGTTCTACGATCATTTTCTAAAGAATTTAATTTTCCACATTATAGGTACAATGAAACCATAACCGAAAATGGGTTCGTAAATAGGAGATTTTTAACTTTAAAGCAGTTTTTATAGGCCTGATACTATTTTTTTAATGGGCTTTTAAAAATACTCGATTATTTCAAATGCAAATATGCGTTCTACTTGTAGAATTGAATTAAAGCATTTAAAATATTTCTAAGATTAAGAAAGGGACCCTCAGATGTTTTGGGCACGCAGAACGAATGAACGAAAAAGGGGTCGTACATTTTACGTGATGTTTTTTTAGCAACTTTTTAACCCCCCCCCCCCTTGGTGATATGTGGTGGGGTTTTAGACTAATACCCCCCCCCCCCCCCCCCAAAATCTCGTGATTTTTTTTTAGTAATAAGTATTTTGAAATTTTCCGAATATTATCACGAAAAATAAATACACGTGATATCTCATTATACCCCCCACCACTCGTTATATTTCGTGATTTTTTCCGAACCCCCCCCCCCTTTCGAGCCCGCACGTGATTAATGGACGACCCCAAAGTAGTGTAAAAAGAATATATGACGCAAATGTGAATGGTAGAAGAAGTCGGGGACGCCCGAGGAATACATGGCATGATCAAGTGAATCAGAAACTTGAGACGAGCCATGTCAAAGTCAGAATAATAGAAGAGTATGTATGAGACGATGTAATGAGGCAAAGAGCGTGTGCGAAGACCGAGTTGTTTGGCGGTCCGTTCTCTCTGCCTACCCCTGATATTTCTAAGCGATCTAATTTTCAAACCAAAATCACATGATTTTGCATTGCTTAGTAGTACATCACCTTAACCCACAAATGATTCACTAAACCAAAATAAACCAAAGCATACTATTTTTTGATGTACCTAATAGTTATACAGGGTAAATTGAAAGTTAATTTTGAACTTCGGCCAGGTATCTATCGGCGAGCTGATAGTGTTTAGCCCAAAACACACCCAGTAAATAAACATTTCTACATATTGAACAGGTAGGCAATATTAGTTTTTTTATTAAAGTAAATAAGCAGTAAATCTTGTCAATCAATTTATTAATGGCGCTTATCATAGTGCCCTCTTATCGTTAGTTGTACAACAAAGATAAACTAAACTAGTCCCAGCGAGAGCTTGTACGTTCTTCTTCCTTCTCATTCGTCTTGTTTTAAAACGAAACAGACAGAAGACACTAACGATAAAGTCACGTACGATCTCTTCTTCCTTCTCATGCGTCTTGTTTGAAAACGAAAAATATAGAAGACACTAACGATGAAGTCACGTACGATCTCTCGCTGGGACTAGTATAATATACTACATAGCGTTCTTATCTCAACACTAGTAAAACCGTAGACTCGCTGGAATTAAAACTAAAGTATCAAATATATTTATTAAAGTTCAGATGTACCGTTTGCAAATATGAAACAATATATATTATAATTATAACAAAAATACGAGTGAAAAACAGTGACAATGTTTAAACTTTTTTAAGGCGATGCACCACGTCGTGAAAAAATCGGGATCAGGCCGCTAACAATAACACTCCCTATGCAGATGGCAATAAGGTTTAAATTCGCGTTTAACACCAGCCTACATTGACTTATTCAAGAAAAAAGCATCGCCAAAAAGCGTGTTTTATTTTATTTTCAGAAGATCAGGAACAAATATTAGAATGTTTTACGATAATTTTCTAAAGAAGTCAATTTACCACAGTAAACAATAAAACCATAAGCGAAAAGGGGTTCGTTAAGTAGGAGATTTTGAACGTTAAAGCAGTTATTATAGGCCTGAAACTTTATTTTTTCTAGACTTATAAAAAGCCTAATCAAAAGAATAATCTTTGTTATTTGTTTTTGGGGTGTGACGCCGTGTTGCGCTACCTCTTCCTTTAGCCAATAATTTACAGTGACAGTGTTACAGTGTGATGTAGTGCACACATCTGCCCTGATGATGGACACTGTAACGCTAACGCTAACTATAACGCTGTCCGAAACGTTGGCTAAAGGAAGAGGTAGCGCAACACGGCATGACACCCCAAAAACAAATAACAAAAATACTTTTGGCCGTGGAAATCTAAAAACATATCTGCCAAAAGAATAATCGTTTATTTCAAAGGCAAATATGTGTTCTGTTCTACTCGCTGTACTTAATTAAAACACCTTAAATATTCGTATTTCTAAGCGATCTAATTTTCAATACTAATATTTTAAATGGTTTCCGTCGTATCCAAACTTCATGAGAACTCTATTCCTAAAAATGTAGCCACTGATAAAGCTTAAGTACAAGTGAAACTGGCATTTGAAAGGGAACAAATTAATTGTGATGTTAAAACAATGGTATGCTTATATTAAGACTTTTTGTTGTTGTTGACTTTTCCAATCTTAGGGCCGGACTTCATTGGGGCGAGGGCTTCTTTGAGTAGGTATGCCAAGTTACAAAGACGAAGGAAAACAAAGTATAGCAACGTCGTGTGTTTTTGATTTGAAAATATGATCGCTTAGAAATATTATAGATGCTTTAATTAAATACTGCGAGAAAACACATCTTGCCATTATTTGCTATTATCGAGCATTTTCAGTCTAGAAAATAATAAAGCATCAGACCTATAAAAAATTGTATTTGAAGTTAAGTATCTACCCTACTTGCGAACCCTTTTTCGGATTATGGTTATATTATGTAATTTGACAAATTAAGTTCTTTACATTGCCTGAATAAAATAAAACATATATTTTTAGCATAAATCAAAAAGGGCCCGAATTTAAGGGGAAATTTCAACCTTAGCGCCATCTGAGAAAGGAGTGCGTGGTTTTGCCCGTTTCCGAGTGTTATACGCCGCACAGTGGGCTGAAAATCGCCTTTCATATACATAGAGACTTGAATTTTCAAGGGTCTTTTTTTTTGGCTAGAAATGGATTTTGCTGATCATTACTATGCTATAAAATGAAGCAATTGCGTGTACAAATGAAGGAGTTATCATTTTTTTAAGAAAAATTTGTATGGCACTGACATTAAAAATGAGGATATCTCTGGAATCATAAGGTTGGCCATTCCATCCTTACACACAGATATACTATTTATTTTATAGTAACGGCCTTTTGTTTTTAACTTTAAAAGTAAAAGTTAAACAAAAGGCCGTTACTATAGTTAAATTTTACCAAAATACGTTTTTCAATCAATTTGACTGCTTGTTGTACGTTACGTTTAAATTTTGTACTTACTTTCCAAAAACCGATAGTTACTCCGCCATATTGGCATCATTGGCATGTTTGACAGTTCTGGTCGAAGTAATGTACGGAAATGGGTGCTTCAACATTGATTATTAATCAGTAATCATGAAAAATATTGTAGAAGAGGAGGATAATACATTTAAGCATTAAAATGAATCATCAACATAAAAAAGTTTTTTTTTCAACTTTGAAGATTTAAAAAAAATAAATGGGAAAAAATAAATAACGGCAGTGGGAACGCCTCGCGAGGCGGCGGGGTTTGCATTGCAGTACGAAAACCGATTATATCACAAAGATTAACCGAACTCGAAACAGAGGGCGAAAACATCTGGATCAAAATTACAAAAACTAATTTCACTGCGCTGGTATGTGTGGCATATTTCTACTGTACAGACGACAGAGATATCCGCACGAAGTTTTATGAACATCTCAATAATAAGGCCAACCTATTATCCAACAAAAATGTTATCATTATGGGGGATTTCAATTTGCATAACAAACCTGAAGATGTCATACTTGATCACATATGTTTTATAAACTCTAATGGACTAACGCAACATAGTACAGTTGTAAACAAGTACAATAACATGCTTGATTTAGTGCTAAGTAATTTAAATATATGTGAGGTGACGTACAGCGATGAAGCATTGGTTAAAGAAGATCACCACCATCCTACACTGGCTATCTCGGCCACCCTGGCGAGGACACAATACAGCAGGCGTGAAATGCGTGCAAACCGTCATCAAATGGGACGACACTTATATTCGAACTTTAACAAATTTAATTTTAAACACGTTAATATTAATCTGTGTCTAAAAATATTCTCACACTTCAACTGGAGATATTTATACAACATGAAATCTGTCAACGAAGCTGTGGAATATTTTTACTCTGTATTATTTAGTATATTTGAATTATGTGTACCTTTAAAAAAATTATCGAAAGCAAATGTTAACTACCCAGTTTGGTTCGATAAAAATATTATAGAAAAAATCAAATGTAAGGAATCTCTTCGCAGGAAGTACAAAGCTACTAATAATAAATCAGACTATTTATTATTTTCTGCAAAGAGATCCGATCTCAAAAAAGAGATGACTGTAAAAAAGAACAAATATTTATCCGATATTGAAAATGGGATCAAAGAAGACCCCAAAAACTTCTGGCAATATATTAGATCACAAAAATCAGGTAGGGGCACTCCTATTGGACTTATGAATGTCGATAAAATAATCCAATGTCCCCAACAAGTTTCAGAGAGATTCGCGGACTATTTCCAGTCGGTATACAACCATACGAGCCCTAACCTAGATGTTGAAAGTCTCCGGGCAGAGGTGCCTAGAAACACAGGTTCAATATCTCTGGAACAAATTAAGCCTGAGGAAGTCAAAGCGTGTATTCGGGAACAAAAGCCCAACAAGGCCACGGGGCCAGATGGAATCCCACCTCATATCATTATCATGTTGGAAGAACATTTGTTTAACCCGATATGCTTTATCTTCAACCTCAGTATTTCAACTTCCACTTTTCCTAAATCCTGGAAACTAACCAAGGTTAGCCCGATACATAAATCTGGAACAAAAACGGAAGTCCAGAACTATAGACCAGTAGCAGTTCTGTCAATACTCCCAAAAATATTTGAAACAATAATTTGCGAAAAGCTAAACAAACAAATTAAACCGTTTCTTCAGGGAAACCAACACGGATTTCTATCAAATAAGTCCACCGTCTCTAATCTTCTAGAACTCTCACAGAGAGTAGCAAGAGGATTAGATGCTCAACATCAAACTGATGTGATCTACACTGATTTCGCCAAGGCGTTCGACCGAGTTGATCATGACGTACTGCTACGAAAAATACATAGAATTGGCTTCGACAAACCCCTCCTAAATTTTTTTGTCACGTATTTAAGGAATAGGAAACAATATGTTTGCATCGACGGATACAGGTCTAGAGAATTCTCTGCATTCTCTGGAGTGCCACAGGGGTCAAACCTAGGTCCTCTACTATTTATAATCTTAATTGATGACATTCAAGAATGCATCAAACATTCCACTTGCCTGCTTTTTGCTGACGATCTAAAATTACTTAAGAAAATTTGTGATGGTCAAGATTGTGTCAAATTGCAAACTGATTTAGATTCAATTTCATCATGGGCTGATGAAAATAAATTATTTTTTAATACAAAAAATGTGTCGCTATGTCGTATACACGTTCGAGAAACCCTATCAAATTCGATTATTGCATCAAAAATGATATATTGTCAAAAGTAAAATCCATCAAGGACCTTGGGGTAGTCTTTGATCCCAAACTTACGTTTTCGGACCATATATTGCAGTTGACGACATCATGCTACAAGCTTCTCGGATTTGTCATAAGACTCTGCAAACAATTTTCCAATCCCGAGGCAATGATGACTTTGTACAGCTGCATTATAAGGTCTAAAATCGAATACGCCTCTGCTGTATGGGCCCCATACCAACAAAAATATATTGAAAAACTAGAACAGATTCAAAAAAAGTTTTTGAGATACATGTATTTGAGAATGCACGGAGAGTATCCGCGATTCATGCATCACGAAGATTTGCTTGCCGAAACGCGCTACCAAAGTCTCCACTCGAGGAGGAGTGGGGCTCTTGCAGTAACGGCGTACAAAATTATTAATAATTTAATAGATAGCCCATACCTTCTGGAATGCTATAAGTTGTTCGTACCGAATAACTACAGCCAGGGACGTCACCATGATCTGCTTTGTATCCCACGTGGCAGAACGGACGTACTGGCTCGGCATAGCATGACACGAGGTATGGCGCTGTTAAACAACGCCTCCAAGACTATCGATATTTTTAATAGTAGTCTTGAAGAATTCAAGAGGCATGTTAATGCTATTAATCTATAACTTGTATTATTTGTATCATATATATGTAGTTAATGTTACATGTGTATTGTAAATGGACACAGTCTGTAATACACAAAAAAAAAAAAAAAAAAAAAAAAAATCGCACGTTGCGCCACAATACGAAGTATGTCAAAAAATACAAATAAATAGTAGTATATCTGTGTGTAAGTATGGAATGGCCAACCTTATGATTCCAGAGATATCCTCATAGTTAACGTCAGTGCCATACAAATTTTTCTTTAAAAAATTATAACTCCTTCATTTGTACACGCAATTGCTTCATACGAAATTTTATAGCATAGTAATGATCAGCAGAATCCATTTCTAGCAAAAAAAAAGACCCTTGAAAATTCAAGTCTCTATGTCTATGAAAGGCGATTTTCAGCCCACTGTGCGCCGAGGTTGAATGTGAACACGAAATTTTGAAGTTTGAGAAATTTGGGTTAGGTTTTTTTCAAGTTAGAGCTATTTCCAGGTGAGGTGGCAACCCTGTTTGTCAACAGGAGCGATATATTTGATTGGGTGTTGGCAGTTGGTTGTTTAGCCCACGCCTCCAAACCCAATCCAGGGCCGGCCAGATGGCGAAGCGCGAGTGGGTGTCGAACCACGGCCCACATAACACTGCACACACAGCAATACCTAACCACCAAGCTGCCGGCCTATTAAACTAAATCTACTTACAGCGCCATTCAATGTGAGTTGAGCATATTCTAGAGAGTTCTATTGCAATGCTGTAAGAAGTGTAAAACATAAAAAATTTAAATGTGTCCTAGGTTTGCAATAATACGAATCAAATTGTTGCTTTAGTGCCATCGATAATCTTGTTTGAGGTCTTCCTCTGTTAGTTGTTCTATCACTTCCACGGTCGAGAGTTGAATTGAATTTTTGGCATCAACGACCATTGTTCCTTAGAATTTTCGATTTATATCCACTGATATTTGTTGATCTTGTAGTATCTCAGGCTTACGCCAACAATCCGTCTAACCATTCCAATCTGTCATTTTTCAAACTTTTATGAACAGGTTTAGTGCTAGAAAGATTTCATGTCCAAAATGGCCAATATGCATTCTTACCAAAGATCTTCGACAGTTTGGCTGTGGAGGTTATCCACCACTTACCCGCCCTGGCATAAGTAACAGATGGTTACCCCTTCAAGGCTCTCGCAAGATTCTATTTTTTTTTTGTTAAACGAAGCTACATTTATTTATTTTGAACAATTCTAGACCTCCAGAGTCCCTGCATACGTTGTTAGTAAGCAGTATGCACAAGTGCTTAACAGAAAAATAAAATGCAAATAATAGGTTAGTAAACACAAATTTGAATTAAACAAGGCAAAAAAACATGTTTCTGAGGCTCCATGAGGCAGTTTAGCTGCAAAAAATTGCACTTTTTATGGAAGGGCCGTTTCAACTCTGAGATAATTCTTTCAATCTCCAGCCTACGGTCGTAAACTTTTAGCCGTAGAAAATTGCGAAAATCGGAAACATCGCGTCACGCCCCCGATTTATGTTCCAATTAATTCCCTAACTTTGACTAAGTCAATATTATAGAATGGCTTCCACGTCCGGGTCCCCACTTTGTATGGACGACTGCCAAGTTCTAAAAGCGTAGTAGTAAAACTTTGTTTTTCCCCTTGTTTTACGAACAAATTATACGAAGAAACCAACTTTCTGATACGTTCATTCAATATTATGCAAGCCACGGTACTAAACTAGTGGTCACTGTTATCAAATTGTCACAGAGAGAAAGGCAATTTAGTGCCTCCCCACGACTGGTTTGCCCAGTACCAACTGAAGCCACTGTGTCGAAAGGTTCGGCCGTCCGACCTTCCTTTAGTTAAGTCAAGCTTATTGTTTGATCCCTTCCTACATGTTTTCTTATAAACGGTGGGAAAGTCGGATGTGTGGAGGCGGCTTGGACAGCACGAGCACGTCATTCTAGCATTTAATTGGTTAGTTGCAAATATTACTGTTCACTGGACAAAATGCAGATATCAGGTAGATAGAGTTACTGTGTTTTGTGAAAGAGTATAGTTTTAATTTATCAATAACCAGCAGACCCGAACACACGTTGCTCTGGCTAACGAAACCTTTATAACCAACGCCATTTGTTTAATCAAATCCACACCGCCCGTTTGTGAGAATGCTTCCCGTTACCCGCTGCCCGTTGCCGCTTGGCCAGATATATATGATGTATTTCAACCAATTTACACAAAACCTTTACAAATTTGTATCTAAAAACCTTCCTCATGAATCATTGTATCTATTGATGAAAACCGCATGAAAATCCGTTGCGTAGTTTAAAAGATCTAAGCGCACATACAGCCTGAGAGACTTCATTTTATACTAAGTAAAGATAAAGATTTTGTGGTATTCAAACGAGAAAAGCTAATAAAATTGACACCTGTTACAAGGCAGAGAAAACCACTATTTTTAGCACAGTGCTGTCACTAGTACATTTTGAATTATTTAAACATTTTAACAATAATAATTAAATAAAATTCCAGTACACGAAGAGTGTTTTAGTGTCAAGATTATCATTTCCATATTTGTTTATTATCAAGTGTAAATAATTATAAAACATCAATCAATGATCAATGGTCAAAGCTTAAATTTGAACTGTGACCGTTACAGTTGCATACAGCACACAACCTTGGTCTGGGTGTAAACAATTTGGGAAAGAGACATAATGACTATGACCTTAGAACGGGGTACCCCAGGTAATTTTCCAAAGATTTTTCTCTAAAAAAAGTAAAAAAAGACAAAATAAATACCTAAATTGACTAGAAAGGGAGAATTTAGATTACAATTTGAAATCGGCCTTATTTTTCAGACAAGAATATACTGAAATTTACTGATATTGTGTCTGAAGAGTCCTAATATTTATCAAGATACTATACGGCAGAACAGAATCTGTTATATATTCTGTTGTTCTAGCACAGTCTGCCGTAGGTCACCCCAACTAGTTCGATACGTTTGTTGACTTAGTAGTGGTGCCCGGGTTCATGGGGTGAGGTTTGTGTAGGTCTTGGCGGTGGATGTTCCGCAGACCTTCTGTATTTGACGGGCCGGATCAAGTGGTTAAGGGAAACCTTTTGACTTCGACCTGTCGCCTTGCACCGCAATTTGACAATTGGAGAGATAGATTCATACATCCGTCACTCCTGGATACACGGATGACCCACATACTCCTACCTACCCCTCATACCTTTTTTCTTACCAGAACTTTTTCTCCTTCATTTATTAAAAAAGTCCCTCCACACCTTTTAAATTTGGGGGGCGGGAATGGGTACCGCCGCCCCGGGAACCTTTATTGGATAACCAACACCTCTGCCATAGGTCACCCCAAGTGGTTCGCTACGTTTGGTGATTTAGCGGGGGTGCCCGGGTCAATGGGGTGAGGTTTGTCTAGGTCTTGGATGCGGATGACCTGGACACGCTGAACTCCAGATTCCTACCCACCCTTAAACCCTTTTGCTTCCCAGAACTCTCCTCTCCTTCCTTTCCTAAAAAAAACCCTCCACACAGCATCCCCAAAGATGACATAGGCTCTGAGGGAAATCATTTTCCTCTGGGCCTCCTGTGTGGAGCTCTAAAAAAAAAAACACGGCATCGCCTAAGATGACATAGGCCACGAGGAAAATATTTCCATTATTATTCTCCTGTAAATTAATTAATCTCTAAATAACCTTAAATTTTTTTTGTATACCTATCTTCCCAAATACTACGATAAGCCCGTCGGCGTCGTCTCACTGGCTCATTATAAAGAGATACCTACCGAATCGACAAAAACAGGATATCCAGCGCAGAAAAATAAAGTTCAACGATTTTTGCAGCGCAGCAATTGTGGGATTTATCTGAGCAGGGTCTCCGGTATTTGTTGATTCGGTGCCGAGCCGTTGGGATGACGGACTAAGAAATCTTGTACTGCAAATGATTTGTCGTACAACAAATAAATAAAAGTTCTTGATTAATTCAAAGACCAAGCAAACCTAACAGTCTTGTTGTCTTGTACAACTATCTGTACACTATTTCAATAAAGCGGTTTAGGTGAATGGCAACTGGTAGGCGCAGTATATGTCAGTTACGTAAATGCAAATAACATAGTTGTAGAAGTTCCTTGAAGTCAGCCCGTGTGGGTGGCTGTCAGAGATAATGGCAGAAGGTAGAGGGACATTGCGAGGATCGTTATTCTGGTAGGAGGAAGAGGTGGCGGTGGGCGAAACCGGACGCGTAGAGCCATCACTGATGGGAAGATCGATATTTATGTTATTAGGGGAATCCACATGCAAATTTAATCAATGCTCTTCCGCAATTGGTTCTCCAAACGAAGACAATCATAGCGAAAATCAATCGAAAATCTGAAACAGAAAAATATACTGTCACATCTAGGACTCGAACCCAGGACCTGTGCCGTGTCTGGGCAGTGCTATGAAGCTAACGTGTCCCTATCCGATTCGGTCATATTTAAATATATCATTCATCGGATAGGGACATATAACCTCAGTTGGTAGAGCACTGTCCCTGCAAGGCATAGATCCTGGATTCGAGTCCTAGATGTGACTGTATCTTTTTCTGTTTCAGATTTTCGATTGAGTTTCGCTAATATTGTCTTCAATAAAATATTATAATCTGAGGTTTAAATAATTAAGTTAAAAATATTTTTTTTTCTTTCTATTTCGCTGTCTAAATTAATGTTATGGCACTTTGTTTTTACAGTGGTTTTATTACCCGGCTTATCCCAAGATGTCAACGCTCTTTGGCCTTACTAATAAAAGTTTTTTTTTAATTTTACACAACTGATACACATACAAAAATGGTTGTTTACCATACAAGAGTTCTTCAGTTGTGTAAAATTTAAAACAGGTTTAGGGGCCATTCATTTATTACGTAAGGCGATTTAGGGGGGGAGGGGGGTCGACCATGTATTACTTTTTCTAACTTTTCTAAAAATTGTTACTTTTAAAAATAAACATTAAAACAAACCAAACGTGTATTCATTTTTTTCCTTTAGATTCATGCGTAATAAATTTTAAACAGGGGGGGAGGGGGTCGAAAACTAGCAAAATTCCTCTTACGTAATAAATTAATGCCCCCTTATTAGTAATGCTTATAGAACAATAATGTTTATAAAAAAATTAAACAAAAAATGCTACGAATGAAAATGCGAGCTGAAAATTGTTGCGTTGATGAAATTACAGGCATAAAAAGTTGCGCAAATTTCATGACGCTCGAGCGCACTATTAGACAACGTTCCCTGCTACAAATAATAATTTCATAGTTAAGGTTAATTAATTACGTTTAGGTACGATTTTTGGAATTTCTTTAAAAAAGTGGAACGAGTTATAATCTTACAAAATGTTGGTCAGGTTGTCAAATTCGATTTGTCGAGACATGATTTTCACACACTGCGCTTTACAAATAAACCAAATAGCAAATAAACCAAATAGTATGAAAAGAGGAAAAAGCAATTCCGTGAAAAGACTGACCACATGAAGAGATGCTAATTTCATTAACGTTATTATATTCATTTCATAGAAAATATATGCACAAATCATCCAAGTAGATAATCGTTGCACCTGACCCGACACTCGACCGTGCATTCCTTCGGTTGCATCCAAAACAGGTGTAAAAACTGACCGCGCTGCGTTTCCTAGGCAGATTAGCATGCAGCCTCCGCGCCCGTCCCGCTCTGGTCGGGATGGAATGAGGGGGAGAGAGGCGGCGAGAAAGCGATGACGGTATTGACAGCTGATGAAGGAACGCACTATCGGCTAACGGGAGGCGACATTCCTCGCGAATATAATATGGGACGAGGTAAAGTTAAACGGACAGGTTTGTCAATCCTGGCCACGAAAAATTAAAAAAGAAATACATAAAAAAATAATGCACACGATTAATTTCTTTTATGAGACAACTTGTTCTATAAATGCTTTAGTTTTGTCACCTTCAAAATGGACATGAAAATGTGAATGATAGAAGTCGGGGACGCCCGAGGAAGACATGGCACGATCAAGTGAATCAGATACTCGAGACGGGTCATTTCAAAAGTCAGAATAATAGAAGAGTATGTATGAGACGATGTATGAATGTGAGTGAGAGTGTGTGCCAAGACAAGTTTGGCGGTCCGTCCTCTCTGCCTACCGCTGCGGGGGAAAAGGCGTGATGGTAAGTTAGTTAGAACACGACACTCTAAGATGTATTATCATAAAGAGATAAACAAAGACAGAAATGTTACCTTGATTTATGTTTCGGACAGCGTTACAGTGTCCATCAAGGCAGATGTGTAACGTTGGCTAAATAAGGAGGTAGCGCAACATGGCGTAATATCCCAAAAACAAATCACCCGTTTATGTGTATGTGACCAGCAATGGGACGGAATTAGCAGCCTAGCAGAAATAGAAGAAGAGGAGGGGTTTGCGGTTGCGACGGCAAGCTGAGTTCCGTTTATGGAGGGAGAGTAAAACAGAACGGAACCGCTAGTTATGTCAAATTGTGTTGAAATCATCAATAAACCGTGATATACAGATTACAGACTATTATTTGACACTTTCCTGCACACCAAGTTATTTAATGTTACACACGATAATACTTTTGGCAGTGAAAATCTAAAAGATAGAAATGTGTTTGTAGGTGTGTCTGTGTGCCCAAAATAAGTAAATTTTACCATACTTCTGATGAAATTGATTAAAAAAATTATAAAATAAAGAAATTCTTTCTTGATTTACTTGTGAAGTTATTCCACACAAAAAATATCAACTTACCCGGCGGAAATTAAATTTGCAATCTTTACACGACATAGGCTATTAGATTGAAAATTTAATTTAAACAATTATGGTGCTCGTCCAAAATAACGAAATAACATTTGAATGTAGTCAATAACTATTTAATGTAACATATTGGATGATATCGTAATTTTATCTTACTTGAGGCAGGTTAAAATTTATATGGCGGTTGAAAAACTAGCCTCATAAGAACAAGAATTGCAATCTCTCCCAGATTACTGAAGAATTTCATTCGAAATACGGCGGCGAAGTGAAAATTAAATAAATGCTAATTTTGAAATTCGAGTAAGTTTCAACATTCAGATGCAATCAGAAAAGTTAAAAGTTTCTCAAACATTTTTGTCTTGGAAATGTTTGTATAATGGGCAAGAGATTTTGTGCCATTTCTTCAAAAAATCAATATTCATCAATAATTTATCTGCTATAACAACTATCGATGCAGATTTTCGATAAAAAAATGGTTATGCTGAGAAGATGAATGATTTAATGGACACTAAGGAAGGGTTGTTTAAAAAAAATTAAGTTAATTTTCACGTTCTGTGAAAGTTCTATTAAAGTCATGAGATTATTTCAGTTTTATGAAGCAACTAACTTGAATAAAACTTACACAGAATGTGAAAATTTACTTTAAAAAAATTAAAAAGGGACTAGGTCATAGTATGTTGGATTCACTGAGAGAAAAATTCCCCGTTTGAGTTGACTAAATAAAATTACAGGACGAAATTCCCGTTTTCACATGACAACTAAATAACCGCGGCAAAATTCCCAATTTTGATGAAAAACCAATGCGTCATATAAAAAACAGAAGGCAGCGTGGAGGAATCAAGTTTCCCTAAAACATTGATAACAGTACCTAGGTACTTGCTTCTGAACAAAATTAGATGATTAAGAAAAACATGGTAAAATAATTTAACAAATCACGTATTTCTGGTTTTAGTGCACCGTCAGTTTACTATTCTACGTTTCACCTTCAAAAATGTCATTAACGCCTTATCAAAGTGTATATTTGCCAAAGGTTGAATTATTTTATGTTAATTTGTAGCTCGGCGATAAATTCTTAATCTACGAACTATAAATAGCGTCGACTGTGTGATACTAAAAAATGTCATTCTGATTGTCGTTTCTCGGAGAATAAACCGCAATAAACACAACCGCAAACCAGGCTGGAATATTATTTATCAATAAGTTGTAAAGCTAGGTTTTAGCTGAAATGATTGTGCATTGTTTAAACATAATTCAGTCTGCAAAAAAACAAATGGAACGATTAGCGAAGGTTTTGTAAACAGATAAAAATAATTATTTGATCTTGGCTTTAAAATAGGCGTTGAAACAGTCACAAAACTGATTTCAAAATTCTCTAAAATTTAATATTTTCCAGAGCAGTTTTCGACAAGCTGGCAACATTATTTTTAAAAGCTTTGCGAAAATTCTAACAGGCATTTGCTACATTACTTCAAAAGATTTTTAAAAAAGAACAAGATAAATAACATTTGTTGTTTTCTCCCTGTCTGAGTTGACTAACAATCTGTCTTTTTCAGATTTGTTCATTAATGAAGGTGACCGTATACAGTACGTTCATTAGTTTTGTTTAATTCGATAGGAAATATCGCACATGGCTGTGGGCGGTTTCGTGAGCATGTAAATTGAACCACCGACTCCTTGTTCGCAGATTGTTGAACCGAATAACATTACGCATAATTATTAATAATAATGGAGGTCGGTCCTCGGTAATAATAATAAATATTCTTGCAGTATTATTTTCAGACTTTACTGTACAACTCCATATTAGTGCAGAGCGGGGCCAATACTCTAAAGAGGAGATATAAAAGTCGCTGATATTAATACCATTTTGTTTTTACACCCACCGAAATGAGATGTTTTATATTCGTAATATGTTAGGTTAAGCTTACAAAAGCTCAAAATGGGCAACAATATAAACAAACGGATTAGAAATCATTTTTAAGTCATCGACGTTGTTGAAATAATAGCCTAGCTAAAGGGGATTACACACCAAGGATAATGAATAGTTGAATAACACTTTTTAATCGGAGATCAGTAAATTAAACTAGCAGGAAGATTAAAGCAGAGATGGAGCTATGGCCTAAAAATAATCGGAAAGTAGAAAAAACAGAGAAAACTGAAGAAAAAAAATACCCAGGATTGCAGGCAGATGTACCACTGATATGCGAAGATCTGGGAAGTCATGTTGAGAAGAACCAGGAGACATCGTCAACACCCAACGACAACTACTCTTAAACTGCAACAAAGTACCTTTCTAGGATACTGTCAAAAGAATGATGTAGAAAATAATAGACAGGTAGCACAATTATTGGCCTATAAACGGAGTTCTTTAGAAGCTAGAAAATACCTCGGGCTCCGGGGCAGTGTACTCAGTACATATTTATAGTACACGTTTATAGTTCGCAGTCATTTTTCATGAACAACATTTTTATTAGACTAGGGCATAAGTAAAATGTTGTGTATTAGTGCTGAAACGAGCACAAAAAGGTCGGCCACTTCTGAATGTGTTTTAGACCTATCATAAACACCAAAATATTACATCGCTGAAGAGACTCTCATAGGCAGAAGACTCGGTATGTAGTACCTGGATGGTTTACTTTACACTAGAGAGACGATACGCCACGGGCTAATTTCCGATTATGGAGTGACTAAGTATTATCTCGGAATAATGGAAACGATTGTACGTTGAAGTTGAGTAAAGTGGGCAGAACGACAGCCATTAATACGTGTGTGAGCAACATCGAGGTATTTGGGTCGCACACAATGTAAAAGCACTAGCACCTACCAACTACAAACGTCGCATTTCGCATCTTGCTATTAGCCTCTTACTATAATAATAATACAATCTGGTGTACTGTTTACTACTCAGTACTTGGGCTCATTCCGTAGTAAAAACAATCAAGAATTAGCACAGATAAGAACGATTTTACGGACTGAGGCGAAAGAAATGTGTGGTATTAATTAATATTATTGCATATTGTCCCAACTTTTCAAGCGAACAATTTCGGTGATATCATTTACCGATGCAGCTGTCCGTGTGCAATTTTCGCCATCTATTTTTATGCGTTACTAATAATTGGGACATTAGTAGTCAACATATATCTATCTTGGAGCTTCTAAACAGGAGAGAGCTGGCACAAAACCGAGATGAGTGGAGGAAGACTCTTGAGGAGGCCAAGACCCACCAGGGGTTGTAGACTGTGAAGTAGTCAATTCAAGAGAGCACACTATGCCTCTGTGCATGTGTGCAAAGGGCTAACACATCAAAATCAACAAATTCTCAATTTTTCCAAAATAACAAATTTCCTCATTTATTCGAATAAAAAGTGGGCATCGCTCCGTTCCCTCTCACCTTTTCTTAAAATTCATGTGCTTGACTCATTACTCATTATAAATTCATATTTTTTGTGCAAGTTTTACCAATTTTATTTACTAAAATCGAATTAAAAACAACTTTAATAATAAGTTGGTATTAATATCAAACGAATTTATTTACAGAATCGATTTTTTGTAATTATACGCTGGTACATACAATATTTATGTAAGTAATTTTATACTTTAATGAAAATGTATTTTATACTTTTGTAATTCGGCGGTAGGTACATACTCTCTGCACACCCTCTCGGGGACATTTTGTGAAGTAGGTATACCGTATCTCCCTAAACCGACAGCATATTGTACATAAGAATGCCGGGGGGGCAACTGTCGGGGGATGAACGGTCATGAAATCTTCTTATCCCCTATTCCAGCGTTTCCTAAAGTTTTTCAGCCACGGACCCCTAGGAAATCAATCACAATTTTCAAGGACCCTTAATAAAAAAAATAGCAATAAATTTCGGACCAATTATTTTAGTACTAGGTATAAATACAAAACGTTAATAATTAACAATAATAATTAGCAACACCAACATTCACATTAATTAACGGTTAATAATAATTAACGTGTAGGTAGGATGGTGTTCATAGACATCCAAATGGATAGACAAGCACTTACAGATGAGGGGTAAAACCAAACTATGGAGGGCGAAGAGGGAAAAGATGACTGTGATTCGTTATACAATCAATCTGACAGTAAATAGGCATCTCGCATTACAATATCACCATTTAGTTCTTAAAAGCAAAATCTACTTTGGATGAATAGACCTTTTTACATGGGAGCGCGAATTGCTTGCCACGATAATAACATATTTGCTAAGGCCAAATGCTCGCCCCAATTACCCGAAGATTACCTTTTCTACTTTGTCACAAAAAATGTATGTGTACTTATATTTATATATTTTATATACATTTTCTTTATTACACACCTTAGCTTCAGAAAAAAATGAAATTTTCTGTTTTTTTTTTTTTTTTTTTGGTTTTGTTTTTTGTTATGTAATTTATGTACATTTCAGGTATAATATGAACTAAACATGTCAATTTGCCTATCCTGGAACGGGAAACTTTCCTAGTTGGACAGGCAAAGCTTCCTAATTGTAATTTGTACTTTCTTTTGTATCTATAATAAATAAATAAATAAATAAATACGCATAGCAATATTTTGTTGCCGTGTTTAGTTAAAACACTATTACAAATGTTTCATAATTTACTTACCCCTGTAACCAGCGACGAGCACACTGAAGAACCGCCCACATTCGCTATGTGCACATTGATATGTAGATATATTGTATAGCATACGCTACCGTTTTGGCGTTGTATTTCGTTAAATGTATGGATGTTACCTTCTAGCTGTTCACGGCAAGAATGATGACGTCACACATTTTAGATTCAAGCGAGGCTCTATCCCCTCCCCATGGAGCGAGCCGGTTCCAAGGAGGAGCTCCAGCCGGCGCCATGTGGAGGGGGAAATAATACGTTTTTATCACTTAGGGGAGGTCCATATATATTCATATGTCCGTGATGGTGTTGCTTTTTTGCAACTAAACTACCTAGTGATATTTGGGTTGATGTTACTACTACGTTGTAATATCAAATAGGATTCCACTAGTAATCTATTTCTGTATTTGTTTTTAGTATATACAAGAGCAGAGAATGCCTTTTCACAGAGGTATGTGGTTGAGAAAAGCAGTAAATGTTTCAGTGCTTCTTCTGATATTTCCTTATTTATAATCTTTCTTTACATTCACACAAAAATTTGATAAAGAGGAAACTTTGATTACGTTTACGTTTTAATTACGTTTCAAAGCTGAATTACAGGATATTTCTATTAATTGGTTTTCCTGTGCCGTTGTCAAGTCCAATATTCAATTTTTATTTTTGTCGGGTACTGGAAAATAATCCCAAAACGAAGACGCGTAGCGATTTTTTTATTTTTTTTATACATTTTACAAATATAAGACAAAAAGTCCCGATAAACTACTTTTTAGCAGTTTGTCTAACGGGTTCTTTACATTAAAGATCTTATTATAGTGATTTAATAGTTACAACTTACGAGTGACATTTATTTATTATTGTTAAATGGTCCAGAGATGAGACTACGGACCCCAGGGATTCGCGGACCACAGGTTAAGCAACACTACGCTATTCTATCAAGCCTTATCTTAAATTGTCTCACCTCAAAATTTCATCTCTTCAATAAGCAAGACTGTTTGATGATAGGATTTTAGGTAACTATGTAGGTAGAATACAACGTGCACTGCATCTGAACAAATTGCAACTTGTACTAATAATAACGTACTAGCAGTTAACTCCGCGGGTTTTTGAGGCTAGAAGACCGTGCGACACGACAGTAGCTTTGTAACAAACTTTACGTACGAATAAAGTTTTGCATAAGGCGCGGCCACAGAGGTGTACCCAAAGTCGGGTTCTTAAATTTCGTCCGAGAAGCTAGCATATTTACTATCAGGCTAGCATATCATATTATTTTGTCGTGGACGTTTGTACGCTCGCTATTACGTCAGAGTTAATAATGAAACTGATGCAGATTGTATCTTTATCTGATAGATAGTATACCTAATTAAATTAGCATCCATTCCGATACTATTATTATTATAATACAGGTTTTCTTCAATCAATACTATTGGATTAGAGATGATATTTTCGCAAAAATTCGATCGACTTTATAAATAAACTAGCAGCACTGGCCACACGTTGCTGTGGCTAACGAAGCCTTTATAACCAACGCCATCTGTTAAATCAACTCCACCACGCTGCCAGCTGCCCGCAGCCCGCTGTCGCTTGGCCAGATATATTATGTATTTCAACCAATTTACACAAAATCTTGACAAATTATATACCTAAAAACCTTCCTCGTGAATCACTCTTGGTAAAAACCGCATGAAAATCCGTTGCGCAGCTTAAAAGGTCTAAGCGCACATACAGCGTAAACGATTTCATTTTATACTTAGTAAAGATAAAGATTAACAAAATTATAGTATAATATCGTGTTGGACTTACTAAAAACTTATCACCAGTTCAAGGGGAAAAACAATATGACCTTATCTGGCTCGTAAATAGCGATAACAAATCATAATATTTTGCTGACTGGGGCTTGACTAAGGAGAGTAAAAAAGGTACACAAGCATAGACATCAGAATCATATGTCCGTGTACACAAGAAAATGTGTTAATTTCACCCAAAAGGCAACCATTGAAAAATGATATAAAAAATAAGTACTCGCATATACATAGTTGTAAAGTATAAGGAAACAATGACAAAGACGAACCTTGACCCAATAAAAAAAAGTTCTATAACCAAGAAGAAACCTTATGACAACATACATCCATGGCCATAGATGAGTAAAGAACTACTTTTCGTGGAAAAGATAGGTAGATGACTAAACGATTTGTTTATAATCCACTTCGTATTGGAGGGAAAAAAAACAACCATAGACAACAAAATCAAAGCCGCGTATTCCATTGAATATTGAATGACAGGTAGGTTCGTAGGTAGGTACCTATTCACAACCAAGCCCACTTTACACATCAAATTCCTATACTATCCAAGCGGTGAAATAACAAAACCGGCTAATAACGTCCTTCGTGCTCAAGGGAAAAAAATTGTATTACAGTAATGGGAGGTCAGAAGTCGGTTAGGTTATGTATTTTGATGAAACGTGACACAACAAATAGTAGAATTATTGTAGGTAGGTAACTGACTCGTAGTAAAAATCGATAAGTTTTATGCAATGCCCAATGGAGTGCAGTTAATTATGATTCATGACTCATTTCATACGCACAAAAGTGTAATTAAAAAACAAAGCGTGACTAATATAATTAAAATAATGCAATAGTTGGCAAACAAAAATATAGATGAAGAAGATGCGTATATGTATAGATAGGTAAGTAGGTAATGGGAATTTTTCATTCATCATAATAATTTTATACACATAATGAGGTTTTCTTTAAAAATAGATTTTTCGATATCTCCAAAACCACTCAAATTACACATGGGGCGTGACATCACGAGACTCAATTCAGTACAATTCGAGTGGCACTACCGCGTACCTACTGCCACGCCAGACATTTTATGTACTGTGACGTCATGCAATTTTTTTAAAATTCGTTTTACAGGAAGATGTGGACCGTGACGGCGCAAGACTCAATCCAGTACAATTTGAATAGCAGTACCGCAATGCCGCGCCAGTCATTTTATGTACTGTGACGTCACACGATTTTTAAAATTAGTTTTATAGGAAACCCATGTGGTTGGTAAAAAAGCTCACCGCTGATGGCCCCGTTATGACATTATCTCATTTTCATAAAACTAGTCATCTTAGAATACTTTTAAATATTCGTAATCATTCTATATTTGAAAAAGAACGTAATTATTAATTTGTATGTTGGCTAATATAATTTATCTATTCCATAAATATAATTAATTTTAAAAAATATATGAAAATGTAACTAATTTAAACAAATTGATTATGTTTCTAATTTTGACAAATCCGAAAATGTAAATAATTTTTAAAAATTGATAATGTAACTAATTTACAAAAAAAAAACTGAAAATGTAAATAATTTTAAAAATATGTAACTTACTTTAATAAATGGCCAAGATCACCCTTAATGGGTGAAAGCCAAATGAATAATAATAAAAATAAAAAAATAAATATTGTTTTTGTACAGTTAAGGGCAGGTCAAGAACGAAGGGACTGACTACCTACCTACTTACTACCGAGAGGAAGGTTTCGAAAATAGAACCTAGGTAGGTACCTACCCGACTACTAATGGAGGTCATATTGTAAGAAAGGAAACCCCACTGTCCTCGTGTTCAATGGCCTCGTCCAATCTGCCCTCAACAAATACAAAAAAAACAGGCCCTACACTACACAGGTAAAGAAGCACACAATGGACACAAGAACCATTGTTCGAGTTCGAAGCAAGATGATCGGCAAAATCCATACCATCAAAAGTACTTACTTACCACCTAGTGATGGAAATGAAAGGGTATGTTTATTTGTATACGGAAAAAAATAATGCGGGGTGTTTTTGAACATTTTCGATGAGTTCTCGTAATTTGTGGCCAGGGAATTTTGAGGTGGGGATTGGGAACCGGAATAAGGGTAAGCTTGTGGGAAGAATAACAATTCAAATTAATTGAACTTCAGATGAAATAATGCTGTGAGATAATAAAATTGAACAAATAATCGCGTAGGATGAACTGACGTGCATAAGAATGAACACACAAAATGTAGGTAGGTAGTTACCACAGAGAGTTATTAAAATGATAACAACGTTTTGAAACCATTTAGGTAGGTACCTAGGTATATTGGGAAACATATTTTCAAACTCAAATTTGCTTTAAACGAGTCATTCTCAATTGAAACTGGTTATGTGAACAATTCAGATAAGCAATAAAGTACCCATAACATAATATTTTAATTGTTATATCCAAAAATGAAACTGATTTGCCAAGAATTTTGAATACACCATGATTTTTCACGGGTCTACATTAGTCTAACCATAAAAGTGATGAACTCTTATGGTTGAAATATTCTTATGGTTGCGATGAAAATTGCACGGCCTTTTCTGCCTGAAATGTGCAAGCCGCGCAACTTTCAGCTTTCAACGTTATTCCATCATGAGCTAATAAATCATTTAACTGTCCAAAATTAGACACAAGGCAATGGTATTATATTGCTGACATTCGGACGAAGTCGGGCAGTAAAAACAGTGAACTTAATCGTCATAAACTTAAAACGCTTTGTAAGCTTTCGAAGTGAACGCACACTTAAAATATGTGGTAAGCAAAATCCTTACAAGGAAATTTACAGAATATGGAGGATTGAACAAAGAACTTTTCTAGAACGAGCTGTTGACAAAGTCCTTTGGGGTTACATCAAAATGTATTTAGGAATAAACCGGTTCAGTGTTTTTTTTGACGCGTGTGGTCACTGGGATGTCTTTGGTGACATTTTCTTGGTTTTAAATCTACACTAGGTACCTACCTACATCTAACACCGCACACCACAAAAAATAACGAAAAACTATCCTATAATTTACGTCAACCAAAACCCTGTAAAATATGACAAAAGATAAGAACATAAATAAAATAAACAAAAAAGGAAAATAAGGCATGGAGAGCGAATGAACGAAGAAAGTAGTGTAAAAAGAATAAATTACGCAAATGTGAATGGTAGAAGTCGGGAACGCCCGAGGAAGACATGGCACGATCAAGTTAATCAGATGCTGTAGTCGGGCAAAAGTCAGAATTACAGAAGAGGATGTATGAGACGATGTATGAATGTGAGTGAAGCAAAGAGTGTATGCCAAGACCGAGTTGTTTGGCGGTCCGTTCTCTCTGCCTATCCCTGCGGAGAAACGGCGTGATGGTTAGTTAGTTTAGGATGGGTGGGTAGGTACCTACTGACTACAAAAAGTGCGCTCCACTGTTAACCTGATGCGTGCGGCCAGGTTTAGTTGTAGAGTTTCGTGTCTTTTTCGGATTGAAGTAGGTATCTATTTAGTATAACGTAGGTATATGACGGGTGGGAGAAATACTACTGGTATTTCAATATAAGTTACTTCGAGGAACTGGCGCCATTGATTCCGGATGCCTGTGCAACATTTTCAACACAGTTGAAATTTCCGCATTACAAAGGGTCTCGTTTTTACTTGTATTTATTGTCAACTTGACTGTGTAGTATAATTTGCCGGCTTTCATGTTTCCTCCCTCCTAAAACGTTCATATTTCATCTAAAAGACCCCACACAGCATCTTCAAAGGTAAGATACCTATTAGTTTACCGATGTAGAGTTATATCTACACATTTTCTTCCAGCACATCTAATTCAGGTAACTGGAATAAATATGACGAGTAGCCTTCGAGTAGCATCAAATATAACTGTGAATTGCACAAATAATCGAGATACCAAAAGCAATGGTGTCAATGTGGCCTTCATTTTAAAAACAGACCCGTTCTTAGCGCCATCGATTAGAATCTTTTGACAGTAAGCCGTCCATTTACGCGTTGACATTGACACTATCCTAATAAAACCTAACCAAACCGAGATAGAGGTTAAATTGGGACCATTACGAAATTCCGATTGGCGCCAAGTCCGACGTGCTGCGACCAACACAACAAAAGTTTTAGCGCCAACCGAACGCCGAACATGTTTTCAATTTCGCCCAGCTGTAAATTATTCTCTTTGCTCGATTTAGCGATAAATACAAAAAATAACTTTAAAAATAGGTATTTCATGCTTCAGTAGCTGCTAGTCAAACGTGCTCTCAAGGACAGCGACTTTCAAACTGAGGAATATTTAAAACATTTTTAAATGGCGTAAGCAAAGCAGACAAAATGTAAATAAGGAAATTAATGTGTTTTCGGATAGTGTGCAAAAACTGAATATTTTAAAACGAGTAGGTACCTACTAAAGGAATATCTTTGTAAACAACTTGTTTTGCCGAGTAAATAAGGTTAGATATCGAATTCACTAGGAAAAGTAAATTTCGATATTTGTTCTGTGGATGGGTTTAATTCATCGGTAAATTTTGGGGATCGCTGGCAACGGTTAATACGCACTTTTTTTTGAAAAAATCTTTTGATTCACCTTAATTACATTAAAAGACAACTATTTGCATTGGGGGAAGTGGAAAATATTTTTGTGTAACATGGTTTGTGAAACAAAAGAAAGTGCCCCTTTATAACGCCTACTCGCGTCAAGGCAAGAAAAACATCCCAGTTTTCAAGTAGTTTAGCGGCTACGCTAGGTTTGTGTAACATGGTTTGTGATTCTGGCGTACAATCTCACAAGACGAAAGCTAATTTTAATTTTACGTAATGAAGTTTAGAATGAAATATTTTCCACTTCCCCCAATGCAAATAGTTGCCTTTTAATGTAATTAAGGTGAATCAAAAGGTTTTTTTTTTAAAGTGCATATTGACCGTTGCCAGCGATCCCCAAAAATTAATAATTCATCAAATATAATTTTCAAGTTCTGTAAAGGTTTTATTCAAATTCCGTTATTATATAATTATTTTCCAGTTATTAATACCCATAAATATACCAAACCACGCATACCTAGGTACCTGAGATGACGACAGATTTCGAGAATTGTCTTTGAAATTCGATGAATTGTTGAAATTCTGTGAAACAAATGGCAACTGAGTTGCGTAGTGAATCATGTTCAGAAATGAGGTACAGACAGAAATAATTAAATTTTGAATACCTAGGTAGGTACCTACTGTTCGATTGTTTTTTTCCACGTCTAGTCTTTTGTGGTTCGAATATTTTTACCAGAATTTTGCGCATTGGCCACACCTCTAGATACTGCTTATCTCGTGAAACTTTTAAATTCGACCGTGCCGAAAATATAAATCAAGTAAGTAGGTAGGTAGGACCCCTACCTCCTACAGTCAAGAATTATAATTTACTGGTGTAATCAATCTAGGTACCTACCTAGGCACGGATATCAGAATTCTAATTAATTGATTATCTACATCTATAAAACGTTAAAACTGCAGCAAACTAACTAACTAACCATCACGCCGTTTCCTCGCAGGGGTATGCAGAGAGGACGGACCGCCAAGCAACTCGGTCTTGGCACACACTCCTTGTCTCGTTCACATTCACACATCGTCCCATGATACTATGCAGCAAACTAAATGATAATAATAAATAACCATGTGAAGCAACTTTTACGATAAACTATCGATGTAGGTAGGTAAATAAGAGATTTTTCATTGGGTAATTCAAGTGATGTTCGAAGGCGTATGGCACGAGATTAGAAATAATGGTACAACCAACAATGTACATTTTCAATACGTTTTAGTTCGGGCCAGTTGAGAACAAAGCTGTGGGCGTATGAAATATTATGTTTCCATATTCATGGCCAAACAGAAAAGTGGTCGGTGCAGTCATCTTTACTCGTTGAATGGGCAAATTTAAAAATGACAATACCAGATGGTGTGTGCAATATCAATAGGTAATTATGAAAATAATATAGTCGTATCATTTTAATATTATCAACATCGTAATAATATCGTTGTTACAAGTGTTTTATCTCCAGCCTCGTTTGATATTGCGAAAGTTGAACATTTTTATTTATATTTGAGTATTAGGTAGGTAGGTACTTACCTAGATATAATTTTACCGACATAACACATAATGGCATTATTTGTGTTTTTTTAAAGAAAGAAACAATAGCCACCTACCTACCTACCTACCTGGTAGTATTTTCAAAAGTGGGTAGGTAGATAACTAGGTGCAATTATTTGTGTAAACGTGCAAGTATTTTGTATTGTTATTTCAGTCATAAAACTAGTTGTTATCTGTTGTTTATTGTAGTGTCCAAGTACTTTCCACAACATGTTGTCACGTTGTTATTCTGACAGGAGGACTGTTTATTTATTTTTCAACACCTCCGCTTCGTCTGGCGTAGATGGGCTACGCAAAATATACGTAATTATCTGCATTCCACGGGAGCACCCAGATTCCATTGGCCAGAAGTGTTTCGCGGGCTTCGGAATCCGCCTCTACTTCTAAAACCAGTAGGTTATATACAGAGCGAGTAGGTAAAGTCAGCGCAACTGCAGAGTTACAGGCGAATGCAGGCGGCGAACCCCTCACCCTACCTGCACCACTACTGCCTACACCACTGCTGTGGCCTCAAACGGCCTTGGCTATCACTGACACTTCAATATCCCGTTTTCTGCCGCAACTGCTATTCTGCCTTCAAACTGAGCCTGTGCCATTCTGCGCGCCGCCACTGCTAGCGATGGTGACAAATCAGCCCATGTCACCTCCGCGAATACGCCGTCTTGGTACCTGCCTACGTACAAGGAGTTTTATCAGATCTGATGCGTGCTTTATGATAATAGTCGAGTGCCAGTACAGTAAACAGTACCTAACTGGTAATGACGTAGTACCGACCAGGCCAGGTACAGGATAGAAGTAGGGTTATCCGGTTTGGAACTTACCTAGATCTTCCACCAGCTTCAGCATCACTCCCCCGATGTGGGTTTCTCCCTTGACTCTCAGGGTCCTCTCAGTATCCATATCAGTCACGTAGACCCGGAGAGTCCACGACCCATCGCCGACCAAATAACCGTCGGAAATCATTTTTGCTGTTCCCAGAATACACTTCTCAAATAAAAGAAATCACTTCGAACACTTATTTGTGGTAATATTCATTTTAAACTCGCGATCGCAAACTTTGGAAGACAACGACACTCCGATGAAGTTTTATAAATAAACAAAAACACGGATAAACTTTGTGCCTTCCGACAAACGTCAAACAACATACGGCCAGACGTTAGCGCGCGCTCCGATAAACTGACTGAAATGCGTTTTTCACGAATCCATCGGGGGATCGGGGACAGCCGGAGCCGGGTGAGCCGAGTGTTTTGCCGTTTCGCGGTCTGCGCAATCAATCCCGTCCGCCAACTCATTGGGTTGAAACTATGCGCTTTGTCGGGCGAAAACACCACAAAAGTTAAAAAATCAAGTCGAACATTCAAAAATGAAATTGACAAAAATAACAAATCAAGTTAAAACTATCACGAGAAGGAGAGATCTTATTTTTTTTTAAAGTTGGCAATGACCATTTACGGCGTGGACCCGAACCGAGCCGAATGTTTCCGACTTGAACCGAAGTGGATCTCCGGACTCCGGAATGCGCGTCCGAGGTTCGTAGTTCGTGGATATATTTTCTACGAACCTTGATGAACGCCGTGAGAAGATGCTGGAAATAGTTTCCGATAAACAGCGTTAATGCCACCTGTGGATATTTTTACTCAACTTTACATTTATCGGTTTAGATATCTGCATTACCGGCATTTATGAAACTCGCCATTTTAATGTGAAATTTTAGCACCGTTGTGATTTGAAACTCGATGAAACAAGCGACACTAAAAGAGACATGTACAACCCATACATCTAGAGGATTTGGCCTGCGAGAGAATGAGACAACAATAAAATATTTATTTATTTCACGGGTACTCGGTTCCAATATAATACGATAAAACCATGGTACCACGCAAGTCTCCTTTAACGACGAACCTTTGAGGCCAGACATTCAGCGGACCAAGGATTGAATCCTACGAAATCCAAAAAATTTTTTTTTTTTAAATCAATATCCAATCTTCAAACCACTCTAAAAAGAACAGGCAATGAAACACAAGTAAAGCGACATCCTGCTACTCCGAAGAAGAAAACACAAATACTAATAAAGCCTCAATTACATTGAGCGAGTTTACAAGCTACTAGCCGGCGTATTCACTATCTGCTAGTGAACTCCTTCGGTGTAATTATATTACTAGCTAACTATCAGATTTTACACTGGAGGAGTTTACTAGCAGGTAAAAAATGCGCCGGCTAGTAGCTTGTAAACTCGCTTAATGTAATCGAGGCTTAAGATGACCAAATGTATAGGAAAAGGTGCACTGGAATTCGACGACAACAATATGGAAAAAAATCATCCTTCACATTGATAAAAAAAAGTGCTTCGTAGTATCCCCACTCATGTCTACTTTGGTTTTCTGAAGGTTTCACTTCTACCGTGTGTGAAGCATACACGGTGATTTTTTTGTTAATCGAAATTATAAAGTAAAGATACAATATATAATATAATGTTATACATAACTGTTATGTGATATGATATTACACTGTTACGTTCTCAACTTCTATTTTCCATTCTTTGCTGTTTTACACGCTCATCAGAACTGGCTTTTACTTAGGTAGTACTACTAATTCAGACATCTTTTCAACTTGAAATATACTTTACTCACTGTATGGCCTACCCTTATGCATTTACTGTGTACCAATGGGAATTTTCAATTTGGGAGGTGGGAATGGGTACCGCCGCCCGGGAACCTTTATTGGATAATCAACACCTCTGCCATAGGTCACCCCAAGTGGTTTGCTACGTTTGGTGATTTAGCAGGGGTGCCCGGGTTCATGGGATGAGGTGTGTTTAGGTCTGATGACCAGGACACACTGAACCTACCCACCCCTTAAACCCTTTTCCTTCCCAGAACCCTCCTCTCCTTCCTTTCCCTAAAAAACCCTCCACACAGCATCCCCAAAGATGACATAGGTCATCAGCGAAATTATTTTCCTCAGGGCCTCCTGTGTGGAGCTCATGTAAAAAAAATGTACTGCGAGCAATATCTGAAATAGGCCAAGTCAAATGATCTTTTATAGCTAAGTCTGTTGGCACCATAAAACAAATTTGACCGGTTAAATATGGTTAAATAACGATAATTTTATTGGTTTGCTTTTAATAATGAGCGGCTCTGGAATTTTTCGTTTTGCCACCGCCAGCCGGATACATTACCCTTATTTTAATAATTAGTAGATAAATATCATCGTGTCTCCTGAGGAGCTAGTCTGTTTGCTAATACATTAAAATAATTAAAGTAGGTTAAAATAATCGGTAAAAATTTGATGGCTAAAATATATATAAGTGCAAAATTTTTGTTTTAATTTGGGTTAGCTTTTCTCACTTTTTATTACTGTAAATCGTTATATAGCTTTGGACTTATTTACCTACAGTAGTGGCATTGTGCAGTATAAAAATATACTTACCAATTTAATGAAACTACTTATTTATTTTTTCGATAAACGAAATAATATTTTTTTTTATACGTGGATACTTCTGTTATTTGATTACATTTTTTTGACTTTTTCAGGAATTCGAATCATTTTTCGATATTTTTAACATCCCTAAAAGGCACGAAGATTGAAGGATCGAGTTGAGCGGATTATCTATGGATGGAATATTATTGTCTATGAACGTCAATAACGTCAAATTTGTTTTGGGTTTTCGACTTCGTGAAGTTCCTAAAGTTAGTGTACGTAAGCCATTTCTCTGCGAATTTATAAAATAACTCATGAAATTGATATTATTTGTTTTAAAGAAACCTTCTATATGCAGCGTACACCCAAACAAGGGAGAAAATTAAAGTTATCAGGAAAGAATGGCGTGAATATCCGGAAGAAAAGTGGTATGTTCATTGTGATCATTTAATTATTCTGTTAATTTTACGCGCCAAGTTTCTTGCGATGTGTCAAAGTGTCTAAATTAATTCTCCATTCCTTGAAATTTAAGTTGATCGTACTTTCTTTCAAGCAAACAACTACACATCATGTCAATTAAGTATAAAGTTACTCTGAATAACTAAAAAATAATATTATATTGCTCCAAAAGTACTACCTTTCTGCACCAGGAATAAAAAAATTTGGTAAATATTTCCCTATTCAGTCCACGCTCAATACACACTTTAAAAAATTAAAAAAAAATGTACTAGGTAGATAATGGTTAGTAATAAGTAATTCAGTAACCGGAATTGAAAAATATTTCGTTAATGGTTACTTTTTTAACAATTATTATCAGCCTGAAACACTCATCTACATTGAAAAAATCTTCTGAGATGCCGCCAACGGGACTTGAATGCGTGTCCTTCAGAAGGACACACTATAAGATACACTAAATATAGTTTTTCCTGCATTTGAATGAAAATATGTTATATACTTTTGTTATTCGGCAGTACATCCTCTCTGCACACCCATTCGGTGACATTTAGTAATATTTTGTGTAAGTAGGTACATTGTATTTTCCCTAAACCGACTGCATATGAATACAAGTATGCTGGGGGGCCATCTGTCGGGGGATCAACTGTCATGGAACCGTAGTGTCCATCAGCGGGATGGATACCCCAAAAGATACAAAGAACATAAAAAGATTTGGTAAATTTTCCGTACTCCACTTACTTCTTAATATGCACAAATTATTTAAATAAGTAACACTTTGTTTCAACTTAATTACCACAAGAAACAGCTATTTTTGTCGGAGAGATGGTAAAGATGCATTAAAGTTCCATTTTTCCACAATTAAAGTTCTAAATTTCCTGTGTTTTCACATGTTTTGCCGCCATGTTTGATTGTTAGTACAAAGTGACGTTCACGGAAGGGTTCTAACTAAATATGAAAAAAATTATTATAACCCAAACTAAGAACCTACTTTGTGCGCGTTTTTCCATCTCCCCTGATGTAAATAGATGTTTCTTGTTCGAATTAAGTTGAAATGAAGTGTTATTTCAATTATTTGGGTGTATTTAGAAGTAAGTGGAGTATGGAAATTTTACCAAAGATACAATTTTATTAACTGAGGTTGAGTTTAACATTGAAATACTTAAATTTGAAATATGTATCATTTTGTAGAAGTGTCTTCCACTCCGAAAGTTGGCGAGAATGTTGAGTCTCCGCCATGGCTCAGCGATTCCCCGTGCCACTCCTCGGCGCCCTCGCCCATCCCCTTCCTCTGCACGCAGGATGGCTCCAGCGGCGAGCACGACGTCGTCTGGAACTACTACTCCCCTTCTTCGGACAAGGGCTCACCCACACACCACACGCCCATCCGGAAGAGAAAGAAAAAGTTCCAATACAACGACTTCTCCCCCGTCACTAGAATACCCATGAAGAAGAAACTCATCAGACCTTCTCTGAGGAAGAAAGAATTTCTGAAAGGACTCAAAGAAGAACTGATTGCTCTAAATAAGAATGTTCAAGGATTGATGTGTTCGGCGCCGACTAACAATACGGTGACCTCCCCCGATGCTGATACTTCCTTCAGTGCCCCTGTGGGACACATTGTCACGACTCCGACCAACGATGACTGTCTATTTGATGGCATTATTAAACCACCCCAAGAACTAGTCCGAGACGAGTGTGAATACAATGTGAATACCTCTTCACTACCCCTTAAGAATAATGCATTTGATAAAGTATCTAAATGCGATAATGAAGGAGCTTTAGAGTCCGATGATTCCATGAATGAATTCCTGCTTAAGGCAAGTCAGATGGTCGAGGAAGAGCACCTACTTAAAATGAATACGAACATTTGTGATAACAATACATTAAGAAATAATAGATTGTCCTTGACATTTAAAAATAAGCAGGTCACCAAGTTGGGTTCGCCTAAAATAAGTAACGATTCTTTTGAAAATCTAATTGGCAATATGAATGACAGTGAGATTGAATTTCTAACGCAAGCACCCCCTGCCGATAACGTAGTTAAAAAGAAATTAGGAATTAAATCGCCGAAAGCTTCGAGTCACTCGAGTAATTCACCCCGGCTGGCGAGTGCTAAGAAAAACACATTCAATTTTATGAAAAATAGCATTGGAAAGGTTACAAATATCAGCAAAGTTAATAATTGCTGGAATGAAGAGACAGGGGATTCTATTTTAAATAATATATCCAACATGTCGAACTTGATGAACAACAGTCTCCCGAATGAGTCAAGGAGTAAGTTTGGACGTCACAAATCCATGCCAGAGTCCCCTACACCACCGCAGACCAAAAAGCTGAAGAGCAATGGCGCCCCTTCATCGTCCACCTTCAGTCGTCACAGCACCATGCCTACCGTAGCTGATATTCAGGATATGGAAGGTACAAACTTCTCTTTCAACAATCTTTTATTTAATTTTTTAAAGCAATGTCGGCAATAGAGACCGACTGTGTAGCCAGGGGCCTGGGCTTCAAAGGAGCCGGTTTAGTGACACTTAATAAAATATATTTATATTCTTCAATTATTTTGTTACTTAGAGAAATCTTGAAATATTACGATTATCATAAAACGGAATGAATGTAGTGCGTCACTCTTCCCATGGGTGAATTCTGATTTAGATTTGAACGACTCGCTCGACAATACAATAAGTTTCATAACGCTGATGGATTTCATTCGTATTTGTGTTCCAATTGGCCTAGTAGATCGGAGGAATCCAGATTTTGGACTTCCGCACATTAAGTGTACCTACCTACACGGTGAACATAAGTCAAGTACCGCAATATCGCCAGTCTGTCAACAACCATCGTAACACATCGTAACGTGACATTTCGCTCTACGTTGAAATGTTATTTATCAATCGGAAGTGTGTAATATGAAGCATTATATCGCCTGTTAATCGTCTAATGACTCACACTTTATAGTGGTTTTAATAACCGACCAGAACAATCTGTATCGTACGCTTTGGATACACCTATGACTGTCACCGAATGGAGATCAAGCCACGAGACACAAAAGTAGTGAGTATTACTTAATTGTGTATACCGTATCTTGTTTGGTGATCGGGCATAATTCGTATCGAAGTCCATAAGCGTTTTATTTAGCAAGGAGTGGCCGCAAGGTTATTCTGACCCCCGTGCATATCACGAATCACAATAAGTTATGGCGACGTCCCAAAGTGTGAGACTCCGGCACAACTATGGCTGATTTGTGCCAGAATCTCACTGTCGATACTGTTGATTAAATAAAAAAATAGTTTAACAAAGTAAAAAAGTGTTTCTAGCGAATTCTAGTTTGTCATATTATCTAGAATAAAATTAGAGAGATATAAATATGGATAGATATAATTTCCATGGAGACAAAAGAAAAAATAAAGTAAGAATTTTTTACGAATTCTTTTAATGCTTAAAATGTAGGATTATTTTTGCGACACCCAGTTTTTACAGTTTGAATCCAATTCAATTAGTACTAGTAAATTGTAAATGATCCTTAACCCATTGGCCGTAAAATTAATGAGCTAAAAATTTGGCCTTCACCACTGAATTAATTTTTTACCAAAACTTGAAAACCTGCATTAGTGCACTTAAATCTATTGTAACTTTTGAACCATATATTAAAATTAAATAATTTATTTAAATTTGTTTACATATTGGAATAAGGTAAAGAAAAACATTAAAAAAAATAATTTATCGATATTAAAATATGTGTAAATAAAGATACAAATATAACATTCTCTTTTTTCTCAGTTTTTTTTTCACATTTTTATTCATAAAGTTACAAAAAATAGAAATTACAATTCTTTTTTTATTATATGCATAATAATAAAATAAATAAATAATAAAATAAATTTGGACAACTTATACAGCGCTGCTTTTGCGAAAAATCGCCTCAAGAGCGCTGTACAAATTAGCATGGATTTTACATTAGAATTTACTTAACTTAGGAGGCTAGATAACAACTCGTCTTGCAGCTATCAAGCGCATGGCTTATTGGAATTCTAGCCCCCCGATAAATTAAATTAAATATCTTTCTTTCGCATACATATATACTAATAACTAATAAAATAATTTGGTTAGATACTTAGATAGTCCTCAAAGCAATCTGGGACGTGAAGGGTCTCTGCCGAAAACCTAGAACCACTTGCAATTTTGAAGAAATTAAATGGCTGCTGGGTGCATACAAAACTTGGAACACATCAGCTGCTGGCGGCTGGCTGCATACAAAACTTGGATCAGAGAAAAACATAAGAAACATATTATTGCCAATTCTACAAAATGAAACATTAATTACCTACAGAGCTTTCGGCATTTAAAATTTTATTCCAAAATGTCACTATCGTGCTCGTTTTCCGTTTTTTGGCAGACCTACTCTAGCCCATCAGGGCGCAGGGGTTTGTGTTTAAGTACCTGAGTTGCACACCCGGCAGGCTGCCGGGGTTTGTGGCCAATGGGTTAAAGTTAGTGGGTTATGGAATGAGGGAGAATTGCGAATGACAAAGCCCAGTTTATATGCTCCGCTGCCCAAATTATTTACATGATGGTGAAATGTCATTTTACTGTTGAAAATAACTTCTAATTAGGAGATTAAAAATATTTCCGTTGATTATACAGTGAAACCTCCATCTATCGTTTTTGAAGGGACCTATTGAAATAAACAATGGATGCGGGAAAACAATGATTGCGGGAATATAGAAAAAACACATTAATATTGAAAGGTTTAATATGTACCTATATACATACATATTCTAAAAAAGAAACACGTTTATAGTTATACTAGCAGACCCAGCCACGCGTTGCTGTGGCTAACGAAACACAATGCCATTACCCAATCTTTATAAAATCCACACCACCCGCTTGCCAGCTGCCCGCTTGCCAGCTGCCCGCTTGCCAGCTGCCCGCTTGCCAGCTGCCCGCTTGCCAGCTGCCCGCTTGCCAGCTGCCCGCTTGCCAGCTGCCCGCTTGCCAGCTGCCCGCTTGCCAGCTGCCCGCTTGCCAGCTGCCCGCTTGCCAGCTGCCCGCTTGCCAGCTGCCCGCTTGCCAGCTGCCCGCTTGCCAGCTGCCCGCTTGCCAGCTGCCCGCTTGCCAGCTGCCCGCTTGCCAGCTGCCCGCTGCCTAAATTGAATATTAGAATTTATCGGCTTTTCTCTACTATAATAAGCATGTATTATACATATAAACTTATTAACTCGCCACTAATTATACAATGCTTGCAATGCAACACTGGATATTTGAAAAGGGAAATTCAAATACCTACTTACTCTAGGACATCTATTTTCAAATTTCTTCCGTAGAACGAATTTCAAAAGTGACTATAGTACGGCCCGCCAGCCGTTTTAAATCGCACAAAAATATGTTTTCTTTGAATTTCTCGGCTTTTCTCTAATATAATTTACATGTATTATACATATAAACATTCCTCGTCAATCACTCTTATCTATTGGTGAAAACCGTATGAAAATCCGTTGTGTAGTTAAAAAGATTAACTCGCACATACATTTTGAGCGACTTCATTTTATACTATGTAATGATAAATCAATTTGTTTAAATAAAAAATATCGTAAAAAAATTAAAAAAAAGAAGCTGCATGGAGACAAAAAAATTACACTTTGTGCTGTAAATAATCTTTCATCGTCATTTGTTTTTGGCTTTTTTATTGCTGTAGGAAATCTGCTTGCTGCTTTCATCAATCGGAATGTTTATGGCACGTGATTGTTGGATTTTTTCCACTTCCTCGACAATTTTTAGTCTCTCTGGAGAGTACGCACTTCTTTCACTAAACGGTACATTTTTATGGTTAAAGGGCTCAAAAACTAGATCGTAAAAAGATAACCTTAACACGCGCACCGCCCTGCCTGAATGTCTAATAACAATTAACGGACCCATCATAAATATGGACCCATAAATGATGAACGGACCTAACGGTAGGTTGGCAGGTACCTAATTTAGCACTAACATGACAGAAACGGCCGCCAACAAATCAACAAACCTTTCTTTCTATCTCTCCAATATTATTGACCATTTATATAATGCGGTAAAGAGAAACGATGAATGCGATCTAATTTTGCGTGTTTTATATGAAATGCATTCGGGACTACAAGAAATAACGGCACATACGGGAAAACGATTATTCGAGGAATGATAGATAGAGGTTTCACTGTATATTCAAACATGATCAGCTGTTTTACTCTTGTGTATTAGATGACATTACATTTTGGTGTGCTGAAACAGTTCTTTTTGCCCAATTTGGTGTGGAATCCATGTCAATTTGCAGAAGGATGCAGTCGATAATGTTCTTGATTATACGGTACAGTTTTTAATCATCTGCAAACATTAAATATATGTACGTGAAGAGCTCGTAGAGGAGTGGACCTGGCAAAATGGTATCGCTTCTACATACATAAGCACACACTTTTCCACTATCAATTACACATTTGCCATGATGATAGCCACTGCAACGCTGTCCAAAACGTTGGCTAATAAAGGAGGTAGCACAACACGGCATAACTTCTAATGAAAGTACTTTTGGCCGTGAAAATCTAAAATCATATCAGCAGTAGCGATGTGTAGGTTCAGCTGGAGTGGGCTCTTAAACTCGGGTTCTTCGCGCGAAGCGGCTCCTACTCCCTTTTCAAATCGACTACTCCCAAAGAACCCGGTACAGTACTTGTAGCCGGAACTCGGCAGGCCGAGCCACAGTCGGGTGGCGGCGCGGTGGTAGTTTGCACTCGTCAAACCCGTGCATCACAGTCCGAGCCACATGTGCGAGTCGGGAGTAGGTGGCGCGTTTGAGTTCTTTTGCATGCGGGCTCTAGCTCCGAGGTCCGGCTAGCGTCTCGGTTAGAACCATTTGCGAGTCAGAAGCAGGTTGTGCGTTCGAATTCTATTGCGCGCTCGGGACATTCGCGAGTCGGTAGTGGCTCCCGGGACCTGCTCCAAGAATTCAAGTACTTCTAAAAGGAAGCATGTCTCGGAGGCCTCCAGAAAAATGCAGAACTTACCCAAACAGCAGTAGGGTTATTATACTCATGATTTTCAAAACGATACGATGAGCCAATGAATTACCTTCATTTTACTGTTTATCTCATGTTTGTAGGATTTATAAAAAAAATATAAAAAAATCGTAAAGTTTATAACCAAGTGAATCCTGCGTGTTTGTTACTTTGAAACTGCCGTGAGGGGGTACTTATTCGAGACAACATAGAATATTTTTGATTTCTGTATGTTGTCTGTGGTATACTTGATAATGAAAGGTGCATATCTATGGAAAAAGGACTTAATTTTAACCGTAAACAGCTGATCCAAAAATATTTTTAAAATTTATTTTTAACACCGTTCTAAAATAGTCTACGAAGTTCGGATTTGCGACATCTATGGTCATAATAGATAAAACATTTCAATAGCTTCGTTTTAAAATAAATGGCTGGCCATGGAAATGTTTGAAATAATTACAATAAATGTTTTGCGTCAATCGCAGAAAAATAAAAGTGGTCCATTTTTTAACCATAATTGCTGTAGTGGTTAATATGATCTTTATAGTTTACACCAAAGTCTCTGATTTTTTCTAGTTGTTGGAGAGGAATGTCATTGTCAGCATAAAGAATGAAATCAGAATGACTGATGATATTTTTGATGTCATTGAAATAGAGTAATAATGTTGGAGTTTTACCTACCATTAAAACTCTTATTATGTTGTCTTGCTTATCCAGAATATATAATATATAATGTGAGATATCAGCCCTATTCCCCGCCAGCGTCGGTCTTATCCATTGCTTTATCTTGAATTTCCCGCCATTCCTCTGCAATTCCCTTCAGCTGTCAATTGTCGCCGTGCAGTTGGCATCTTGAGATGCCGTGTTAATTCAATTTGGACTCACCAAGCAGAGCTTAAATATATTCTGGATAAGCAAGACAACATAATAAGAGTTTTAATGGTAGGTAAAACTCCAACATTATGTGTGTCGTTGCTTATCCAGAATATATAATGTGAGAAGTGTTTGTTATCGCTTGGTGACAATTCTAAAGCCAAAATTGTGACTATTACTGTATTGCTTGCAATAACTTGGTCAAAGACTGAGAGTGAATGGGGGGATTCAGCACCTCAACATTGAGACCTCTGATTTGTCTATATTTCTTGAATGTGTTTTCTGAACTCCAGCTTCCTCTTTCCAAAATGGTGTCTATAGGACACTCTTCCAGCCAACTTCTTGAAGCTGCAGCTGATCTCAAACTCCCAGGAGAGGCATCAATCCCAGCATCCTTCAAAATTGTTTTAATCCATCCACCAATAGCAGTTCTCGAGGCTGGCCTTGCAGGCCCCAACGTGGAAATAAACAGACATTCAACACCAGCTTCATGTCTTCTGTTCTCACCCAAAGACATAAGCTTTCGCAACCAGAATATGGAATCTATATTACGATCCTCTGCTTTGTAAAGCTTCCAACCAGACTGTCTATGTGTAGAGGTGTCCTTCTTAGAACCAAAAAATTTGGCAATAATACAATGTGATCATCATTGTCAACAAGATTATCAGAAGATGCATGTAGTAAGGTCAGATCCTGTACTTGTCTTCCTGATGCCAGAAGTAAATTAACAGAACATCTACGAGATGCTTCGAAAAGAGTCAGGTCATTTGAAGGATTCTTACAAAGCTAAGACACCAAGCCTGGATCCCAAGTAAATGCTCTAAGCTTCTTATTTGCAGAAGTTCCTATACCTCTCATCACTTGCTTGACCAAGGGATGATTACTTATCCTCAAATCGCCTATGGGGTCATACAAAACCGACACTACAGACTTGTGAAGTGCTATAGTATTGCCTTTCCTCACTCTTAAGTATACTAAAAAACCGTGCCAGCTGAGATCACGAAGGGTTATTAGGACATGTATTATTAATGGCGCACCATTCCTTCCAGCTCTTCCATGCCATGTGATAAGTTGTAAGCTTAGGTTTGCGCCAACCCGCATTCAATAGAGCTTTTTTTTTTTTTTTTTTTTTTTTTTTTTTTTTTTTTTTTTTTTTTTTTCTTGCTGTGACCAATCGTTCAAAGCTTCACTCCACCCCTAATCTTCCACACCTGTAGTTGGAGCTTCTGGACCTGTTCAAGATGAAGTCCTGTCGATAAGTCTATCAAGTTGTCGACCAACATGGGTATTATGTGAGGTCGGTCTAGGGCTCTTCTCTTTAGGTCTGGTAACCAAAACACTTTTGGCCAATTTGGGGCTACAACCAGGTACACCCCTGATGATTTGTTCAGATGTGCCAGCACTCGTGGCATTAAGCAGGGGGGAGGAAAGATCCATGCCAAGGGGAAATTCCAACTCCTGCTGAACACGTTGTGAAGCATTGCTCTCTTGTCGTGGGAATCTATCGAGACACACTGATCCACGAAGTGAGCCCTCGAGGGAGCGAATAGATCCACTACTGGACTGCCCCTAACTTGTGAAAAACAGCTCTTACCGCTGGGGGTAGAAGGTGCCATTCTGGTAATGTCATCCCTCAGGATAGATAATCCGCGAGGCCATTGTAGCGTCCCGGCAAATACTGCACTTGTAAAGAGATTCTGTGCTTGTCCAAAAGCGCAAGAATCTGAAATGTTAGATGAAGGAGACCCATCGACTTGGTGCACCCCTTGTTCCTCAAGTAGGCTATGACTGTCCTGTTCTGAACTTCTCAAATTCTGAGTCAGAGACGTTAAGGCATTTAAGATTGCTGTCATCTCCTTCATGTTGCAATATCCCCCCCTCTAACTGTCTGTCCAACAACCCAACAGAGGTACATAGTCGATCAGGGCTCCCGGCCGTGATCTGCCGCATCCGTAGTCAGAGAATGTGTTGGGCTGGGAAAATGAAGAGTTGAAACATGATCTAAGTTGATCATCCACCATTTCATTTCTGACAAGACCTCATTCTTTATCAGAGACTTTTGCTGAGGGGTCAGCTTCAGCACTAACTGTAATTGTATCAGCCGAGTATGAAGTCGACCTCTGGGGACCACAAAGGTAGCAAAATTCAACTTTCCGAGAATACTCTGAGCTCCTTTCAGAGTCCATCTTCCTTTTGTCACGGATCTCTGAAGTGAGTTCCAAAGACCTTGGCGTCTGTATTTGTTTAAGGACTTCTGTTTCAGATGGGGGTTCTACACAATTCCAAGATATTCCACTGACTGTGCTGGCTGACGGACACACTTTTGGAAATTTACCGACCAACCTAACCGCTCTAACAATTAAAGAGCTTCTCAAGCTTGACTGAGGATCTCTCTGGTCTGATGAGCCAGGAGAAAGTCGTCTAGGTACACAATGATCCTGATAGCCTGTCTACGCAGGATTTCTGCAATCCAATTTGTGATAGCTTTTAAATTGAAGATCGACTGTTTCGAGCCTTCACTCGTTTGAACCAGAAAAAGTGTTGATAGGAAGGTGGCATTGTCGTCAGCTCTTTCCATGTACCATCTCTCATCATTGTCATTTCCGGGATTACTTTCGTTTTGAACCTCCTTGCGGAAGATTGGCTTGGACTTATCAACGAGGGCTCTTGGATGAATCGTCTATCGGTATCGTCTTATCATATGTAAGATGGTCTCTGGGACACCTAAGGCCTGCCACTCTCTCCAATAATCCTGTAGTCTAGTTGACCCGCCCGAAATGGTTGATAGTCACCTGTTGAAGCGGCCACGAGAGGTCTGCCCCCTCGCGCCATGCTTCTGTTCCCTCCCCTTACCCCTCGTACAGGAGGAATATTGGGGGTTTCGCCCGTGGTCTGCCCGCCGGGGAAACGAGGGAAATGCCATATTTTCCTTTGATGTTTGCTTGGGGGGAAGGAAACAACCTCCTTAGATGTTGAAGGGCGGTTGTGCGCGACACCTGTTGAAGCGGCCACGAGAGGTCTGCCCCCTCGCGCCACGCTTCTGTTCCCTCCCCTTACCCCTCATACGGGAGGAATATGGGGGGTTTCACCCGTGGTCTGCCCGCCGGGGAAACAAGGGAAATGCCATATTTTCCTTTGATGTTTGCTTGGGGGGAAGGCAACAACCTCCTTAGATGTTGAAGGGCGGTTGTGCGCGGCACCTGTTGAAGCGGCCACGAGAGGTCTGCCCCCTCGCGCCACGCTTCTGTTCCCTCCCCTTACCCCTCATACGGGAGGAATATGGGGGGTTTCACCCGTGGTCTGCCTGCCGGGGAAACAAGGGAAATGCCATCCTTTCCTTTGATGTCTGCTTGGGGGAAAGGCAACAACCTCCTTAGATGAAGGGCGGTTGTGCGCCGAGTGGTTACCCTGAGGTAGACGCACTGGACTAAAGCACTTTGCTACACCACCTAGTTTCTGCAACTGGGCACAAAGTGCTTCTTCCCCAAAAGGATGAGTGGTAGAAGGAGGAATTCTGCTGAAGAGCCTCCGTTCCACTCCAATCTTACAGCTGTCCATTGTTCCTGTAAAGACCTGACAGGGAACCTTCTGAACTGCTTTCCCATTTGATAAGTTTTTTGGAGAGCCTATTGAAAGCACTCTCTGCTTCAATGAGGCATGCAATGCCAGCATCTTTTCCATGGCCGTAAATATTGGTGAGGCGGTGACAAATGCCAGCACCTCGCAGTTTACCTCCAGCTCCTTGAAGCCTGGATCAGCCAAATATTCCTTAGCAGATGCATAGCGGACATTGGCCCACTCGCCCGAGTTTGTAACATGCTTGAAACTGTCAAAAGCAGGACCAAACTTTTATAAATAAAGCTGAATTATAGATAAGTCTAACTACATCAAATTGCGTCAAACGATTATCAAACGAACATGAATGTCATGATTTCGTATTTGTAATTTGAGTATTTTAATATGACATCGCCGATGGTCATATTTCATTAAAAAAATATCGATTACTTAAATTCCAAAGGTGGAAAAATGGTTAAATGTGTCTACAATTGATCCATAAATCAGGTAATTACGTAAGACAATACATTCAGCTTAATTTATCTTTAGTAAGGATATAAATGAGTCGCTCCCAGCGGCAATGCCGGCTGGGCCAACACGTGACAGGAGTGGAGCAAGCCCCGAACATCCCGTCACATTCAAAAAACCAGTTTAATAAACTGGTCCCGTATTGCGGGAATTATCAGATATTAAGCTGATAATACACTTATCTTAGCCAACAGGCCGAGAAGCGATTGCTAATCGCCGCGGCGTCCTTCCGTTTTCGAGAACGGGCGACGCAGATTTATATAGCGTAGGTAGTAGGAATACGCTAATCTGTCAAAAATGTTTGCACTAATCACTTGCACTAATTTTTCATAAAATTACGGAATTTGCGGGTAGCAACAGATATTATTTTCGTTAAAACAATTACGAACGAAAAATTTTTCGACCGGACGTGGGCGAAACAACGCCAAAATTGAATTAACACGGCATCTCAAGATGCCAACTGCACGGCGACAATTGACAGCTGAAGGGAATTGCAGAGGAATGGCGGGAAATTCAAGATAAAGCAATGGATAAGACCGACGCTGGCGGGGAATAGGGCTGATATCTCACATTATATATTATATATTCTGGATAAGCAACGACACACATAATGGTAATTATTGTATTGAAGATTAATCTTTTATGCCAATTCATGATCATTATTTTCATTTTCAGGACTCTCTCAACCGATGAAGTGTACTCCAGATGAGATTAAGAAGAAACACCAAGCGGCCAGAGAGAAGCTGATGGCGCGGAAACAAGAACCCGGCTCCAAGAAAAGCTCTTCTCTCAACTCTCTCTCATCTAATCTTGAACTTGATAACCTCCATTCGCCACCAAAACTTGCTTTTCAAACTAACAATTTCACGACATACAAAACAGCTTCTAGTGTTGCTGAAAATGTTAAAAAGAATGGTAGAAATTTAGAGAATAATACTAACTATCTGAATAATAATAACAACAAGGCTTCAACTGTATCCAAGAATATTAAAAGTGTCCCGCTAGTGAATGAATCAAAACTTCAAGAAGAAATTGAAAGAAAACGCAAAGAAGCATTGCAGAAATTGCAAATGAAGAAAGCTTTAGGCCTATTGAGGAAATGATTTTAAAGGGAAGAAATCAATTTGCGCTGTGAAATTCTGTAAATCTATTGTCAATAATATATGAAGTATTCTTTTTTCGGAATAATTAATAGCAAAACTCTGGGCCTATAACTCGGAGCTTCCTTGTACACCGTCTGTAACATGCTTTGTTCATGAAAAACAGGGAGAAGTTACAACAGAGCTGTCGGCGATACGTCCTTTATGTTTGCTTCTGTTAAGTAAGGCCTTCCACAGGGTGTCCGAAACTCGTTGTGTACTCACGTCGTAAACAAGTGCACAGTCCGTACAAGTGGCTACTGAAATCACGAGACCTGCGTCGCCACCAATAATTTTTGAATCCTCAAAAAGTCAACACGTCAACAATAATGCTTTTATAACCTCACTCATAACAAAACAATTGCTTTAGCTGTCATTTTTATATCCTATCATTATTTGTTGACTTTTTTGTTCCTAACATTGATCAGAAGCACATTCATTGTTACAAAATATCTGACGCAAGTGATGCCATGTTTAAAGTGTCGACGAAGTGATTGGGAATAAACTCGCTTGGCTGATTTCGGGAATCTGGCATTGCTGACGAGATTACAAAAAGTCTGCAATGTGTATGAACCCCTGCGCAGATGTATGGCGGTAGTCGCCAAGATACATGTATCCTCTAGTATCGGATACTCCCTGTGGTGTAGTAAGGGCCTAACAGAATTTCAGATGCAGGGTTACATAAAACGCTGTTAATTATTATGATTATTTTTTATTTGTTATTCATACTCTTACAATGTTTTAAAAGCCCTTTAATAATCATTTAGTGTAAAGTATATATTATATATTTTTTAAAGTTTCTACACACATGAGGCTGTTGTGGGTGAGGCTTTAGGATGCTGTGTGGAGGGTCGTTTGTATTGATTTAATACATTTGAAGTTTTATTTTGTGTAATATTGTGGTGGACTGGGCGGATCTTTGCCAGCGAAGTTTCTGCTTTGATTTATTTTGCTGAATAAAGATTCTACAAAATTCTGGGAATGAATCCTGTACATACATAGTATTTGTGTTATTTCAAATCTAATGAGCTTTTGATTGGTTAGATAAGATAACCTTTCTTTATGTGTTACTGCAAAAGTGTTTGGATTGCCCAGTGCCAGTAGAACTATGTCATCCCCATTGAGACCTTCTCCAGAAGGGGCGAATTTAAACTCCTTGGTTGAGTCCAGTTTACAGGCGAACTGCAGAGCGACTGCACATATCAAGGGAAATGGAGCGGCAAATTTATCTATATCTATATATATATAAATAAAAATGAATCTCCGAAATGTTTGTAAGCGCATAACTTCCGAACGACTGCACCAAATTGGATAATTCTTTTTTTTGTGTTCGTTATTGTTAGGAAAAGGTTTGTATAAAACTACCGGTGGACACTGGCATTATGAAATTTGTATAAAAAAATTGCAATAGACAGCACGCGAGCTGTTTGAAAACTGAATGTATCAGGACTGAATGTATGAAATGTGGGGGGGGGGAACCAGGGAGGGGAGAGGGGAACCTGGGAGGGGGGAGATGAACTCGGAAGGGGGGTTCGCGGAATGGGGGAAGAGTGGGAGGGAAAGTGGAGGAGGCAAGAGGAACGCGAGAGGAGAAGGGGTCGCGGGAGAAGAAGGGGAACGAGATGAATGGGAAAGGACACACAGGGAGAAACAATTATTTTATTGAATGAAATAGCAATGCATGCAGGGTACCAGCTAGTTTTTGATACAGAATTGTTAAAGCAGGGTACTCACCTAACCGTGTAACCTGTAACGTATCTGATACTGTATCAAGTGAGTACGTAGGCACGAGTCTACTGCGAGCCGCTCGCGCGTGGAGCGCAGTGTGCATGTGGACGGTGACACGGCCGCTTGTGTAGTGAGTAAAACGAACGTTTCCATCATGGAGTGGACAGATGAATAAAATTCAATTGTTCTTGAAATGTTCACTGATCTCTTGAGACTTCATATCCATTACTAAATTATTAGAACGATTTCTATTTTTGTATATTTCGCTTTGCCAGAACCGATGTGGGCTTTTATAATCTTCGATGATATTGTACATGAATATGAACGCAGCACTAGCCACCATTTGAGACATGTTGTCAGCGTGATATCGTCACGAGCACTGCGGATCCGGCAGGTCGTAGCTGGATACACGGTTACCGTGGACGAGCCGTACCCACTTGCAGATTGATACAGTATCAGGTACATTACATGATACACTCTAGGTGAGTACCCTGCTATTTTATTTTTAATTTTTAACTTTATGAGTAAAACCTCAAATTGTAATATTTAAATAAATGAAGACAATACAAGCGAAACTCAATTGAAAATCTGGAAACAGAAAAATCAGAAAAACATATTGACACCTCTGGGACTCGAACTCGTTAAAGAAAATGAGGATAATGTAGGTGGTTCTTAGTCGAAGTATGGTATAGTTAAACATGACCGAATTTCATATCGACACCGTGGCGCAGTGGTTAGCGCGTTTGCCCGGAAAGCAAGAGGTCCTGGGTTCGAGTCCCAGAGGTGTCAAGTTTCGCTTGTATTGTCTTCATTTATTTGAGTACCCTGCTTACTATGTACCAAATGCTCGCATGTTCCACTCTCCTTCTGGACACAACAATGCGCATATACGCGTGAAACGATTTGCGGCGAATTCGCCCCTTCTGGACAAGGTCTAAGGAGATGTGAGGTTGAAGAAAGTGAGGGAGGGGAACAAGAAGGTTGTAATCCGATCTCTAGCATGGCGAGTGACCATAGATGTATGAATTTTGTTGACCAGATATCTTGAATCTCGTTTTAACAATAGATAAATAGAAATGGTAAGTTTGTACCTATTATGTATGTATCCAAATCAGCACACCGATATACCTTCCCGCCATCGGGAACCGGTTAAAAAAGTAACTATAAATAATAATTTTTTTTTTATTTTTAATTTTTAACTTTATGAGTAAAACCTCAAATTGTAATATTTAAATACATGAAGACAATATAAGTGAAACTCAATCGAAAATCTGGAAACAGAAAAATCAGAAAAACATATTGACACCTCTGGGACTCGAACCCAGGACCTCTTGCTTTCCGGGCAAACGCGCTAACCACTGCGCCACGGTGTCGATACCGTGGCACAGTGGTTAGCGCGTTTGCCCGGAAAGCAAGCGGTCCTGAGTTCGAGTCCCAGAGGTGTCAATATGTTTTTCTGATTTTTCTGTTTCCAGATTTTCGATTGAGTTTCGCTTATATTGTCTTCATTTATTTAAATATAAATAATAAGTTCCAAGTAATCCTTGTATCAGTCTCCAGTTACTGGAACCTTGAACTGCAGTGAAAGTCCATTTCAGATTAACCCCTTCAAAAATCGGGTACTTTTGACTTTGACCAACATGGGCAACTTCGGGCGGCAGTGGCGCATTGAGCTATCTATGGCATTTTTTTCCAACTATCCGATTACTTTGCCTGTGGATCATGATCGACCGGGGTTGTGTAAAATGAGATTGACCCATCTGTAGTTGGAAAGACCAGTCACTAAATGTGTTAATGGCCTTTTCGAGCAACTTATTGATTCTAAATGGTGGTCTTACAGTAGTAGATGATGTCTCCGCATTCCACCACCATTTAAGTTAGATGCAAATTTAATTTATATTATTTTATACAAATTCGAAAAATTCTAATCTACTGATAACACAAGTCAACAAAAAATGTAATTTTTTTTGTTGCCTTGGATATCTCTGCGGATTTTTATACTTTCAAGTGCCCAGTTTACGGATATATTCATGAAAATACTGAATTGGCTCTGGTTTTTGATTTTGGCGTATCTTATATCATCATTAAACAGTATAAAGTAAAGCCGCTCCAGATGTCTGGACGCTTAGATCTTTTAAACTACGCAACGGATTTTCATGCGATTTTCACCATTAGATAGAGTGATTCATGAGGAAGGTTTTTAAGCATATAGTTTGTCAAGGTTTTGTGTAAATTGGTTGAAATATATAATATATGTGGCAGCGGCAGCAGGCTGCGGGCGACAGGCAGCGGGCTGGCAAGCGGGCGATCTGGATTTGATATGTATGCAAATTAATAAATGGCGTTGGTTATAATGGTTTGTCAGTAGATGGCGTTGTGTTTCGTTAGTCACAGCAACGTGTGGTTGGGTCTGCTGATTAAAAATAATTAGCAGTGTAAGTTGGCTCTTCAGAACTAGAGTTATTAACAGGTGTTTAGTTTTTTGGTGAAATTCGCTTTCTGCGACATCACGTGACATCCCCCTCCCCAGCATGCCTCGTGTGGAGAATCCTTAACTGTTGGTAAAGCCAATGTTCTAAATGAGCCATTGTTAAGTAGAGAAAAAATTATACTTCCGCCACTACATATCAAGTTAGGTATGATGATTCTCCACTTGAGACATGCAGGGGGGGGGTCACGTGATGTCGCAGAAAGCGAATTTCACCAAAAAAACTAAACATCTATTAATAACTCTAGTTCTGGAGAGCCTACTTGCACTGCTAATTATTTTAAACTAGCAGACCCAACCACACGTTGCTGTGACTAACGAAACACAACGCCATCTACTGACAACGCAATTACCCAACCTTTATAACCAACGCCAACTGTTAATTTGCATACATATCAAATCCAGATCGCCCGCTTGCCAGCCCGCTGCCTATCGCCCGCAGACCGCTGTCGCTGCCACCTATATTGTATATTTCAACCAATTTACACAAAACCTTGACAAATTGTATCCCCAAAAACCTTCCTCATGAATCACTATCTATTGGTGAAAACCGCATGAAAATCCGTTGCGTAGTTTAAAAGATCTAAGCGTACAGACAACGGGAGCGACTTTACTTTAGGGAACGTACCCATACTACGTGACCAACTTGCAATTTTTAACCCCCCCCCCCCTCGGTGACCAAAAACCTAAGCAACCCGCCGCTCATTTGTATGGAGCGTGACATTTTGAAGACCCCCCCCCCCCCTAAACGTGTCACGTAGTATGGGTACGTTCCCTTATACTATGTAATGATGATATAAGATACGCCATAATCATAAAAACTAGAGCCAATATTCCAAAATCATTCATAGTTTCATAAATTGTAGGCATAAAATGATTCAGAACCACTTTCATATCAAAGGCAACAAAACCATTGTTGACCAGTGTAATGTACAAACCAAAACAGAAAACATTAACTCGCTCTAAAATTATATTTAATTGGGTCCGTGACAACTCAGATTGAACTCAACTCAACACCTCTTTGCAAAATCATTAAAAAAATCTATGAAAAAAAAAATTAATAATAGCCCATAACCTAACCTAACGAAACCTATCTTTTATGTATTTTTTATATATTTCTTTCATCACTTTTGATGACTTTTCAAAGGAGTTTAAGTTGAGTTGATTTTGAGTTTTCCAGTCACCATGTAATTAGTATCTTTTATCCTACAACCAACATACGTATGTACAAGAATGGGCGTAGCCAGGTTTTGATTTAGGGTGGGGCAAAAAATAAAATCTAGAATAGCTATCGAAAAAAGTAGGCTTCTACAACGTATTCACGTTTTAGGCTCTATGAATACAAAGAATGTGAACGGAAGGAGGAAAAACCATCCTAACAAGTACCATAAATTTGAAAACATGACACGGTCGACAATCCCAGAGGTCATTCATCGGCCAGCCAGGGTGGGTCAAATGCCCCACCTTGCCCCACCGTGCCTATGCCCATTGTACAAGCAATTCAAAGTTCGAGCATGATTGCTACGATATACTTGAAACCAAGTTACCTGGTGGATCAACTTTAGAGAATCTTTAGAGATTAATTTGATATTGGTAGGACAGCCATAAGTGCGGAAATCAGGTTTGGTTTGGAAAGCTGTGTTTATTCTAAGTTTGTAGGTATATCAACTGAGAAGGGTCTGAAGATCAACAGAGTTGTCATTAATAACATAAGATACGCAGATGATACCGCATTACTAGCTGACTGTATCGATGACCTCACAGACTTATTAAATCTTGTTAATAATGCTGGTGAGGAACTGGGAAAACTAAATAGATGACATTTGGACGACTAGATCACTCTGAATCAGTGATACAGTTAAATGGTTGCAATGTCGAAAAGGTGGAAAGATTTAGATACCTCGGCAGTATTCTCACGAAGACTCTTGACCCAGATGTAGAGGCTAGGTGCAGAATTGAAGAACTGCAAGAACTGCGTTCATTAAAATGAAATCCCTCTTCTGCAATGACAATATCAGCTTAAAACTACGGCAGAGAATGCTAAAATGTTATGTGTGGTCAGTCTTGCTGTATGGATGTGAAACATGGACCTTGAAAGTAAATACCAAGAACAGGTTAGAGGTTTTTGGTTTCACCGGAGAATGCTCAAGGTCCCATGGACCGACATGATCACCAACACAGAAATTCTCAGGCTGGCTAGAGCAGATAGAGAACTGCTTACATTAATAAAAATCAGGAAAATTTCGTATCTGGGTCATATACTTCGAGGGGAGAAGTATCACTTGCTCCATTTAATATTGAAAGGAAAGATAGAGGGTCGTGGAGGGCCTGGTTGGAGATAACCGTCTTGGCAGTGAAATATACGAGAGTGGACCGGTATTAGAAGTATGGAGGAGCTATTCCGGGCAGCGCAAGATAGAGAGACATTTTGAACAATGATTGCCAACGTCGGGGGAACCTGATAGGGCACGCAAAGAAGAAGATATCAACTATTTTTCTGTCTTTTTAAAAGAAAACTTGTTTGGTCGTTTAAAACTTTTAATAATAATAATTTTTTTTAATAAATTCCTTACACATACAAATTTTAGTTTAACTTCTCAGACTAATTTGTAAGCTTTTCAGAACAACTCATATAGGTCTCATAGAAATAATTGTCTCCCTTGCTATCATAGTGAGAAATATGATATAAACGGAGTTAGAAAAAGAAAACACCAAGGTCTATATTCAAATCTAAAAGTTAACCGCAAAAGAAGTATAATGTACACCTTTTTGGAACCAAAGTTTCGGATCAATTTGAAAAAAAAAATGAAACTGGGAATTTTTTATTAAGAATTTTTACATGGAACGACAAAAAGGTGAGGTGACCATAACATTTATGACACATTTGTAAAATAAAATGTGTCTTTTTATTTTTTCCTTTATCAGTATGTGTGCCATTGTTAAAAAAATGTTTGCATGCAAAATTATATGTTTAGTTCTCTGCACCTCGAAAAATGAACCAATACGATATCGTGACGGCGCGGGCGGCGGTGAACAAACGCTCTTAGGCTGCGTATACACACGCGAACTGAACAAAGAACCACAATTCCTGGCTCGGCTTGCTCTTATGTTCGTAAATGTACACACAGAAGTCACAGGGCGGCATTTTTTTTGCACACGCGCGGATAGGCGGCTTTACCCATAGCGGCCGCTCTGTAGGTAAGAGATTACCGAGAAGCTGAGAAGATGAAAATAGATATAGAAAATAATTTGATTATTTTTTGTAAAAGACCCCAATTCTTATTACTTCATTTAATGAAAGTACTTGACAGTGGCTTGCGGCAAGTACATCATATTTAATAATATATAGGTGATGCCAGGAACCCAATTTCTTCAAATCTTCTTCTTGAGGCGAAAAACTATGAGGTAATAAAAAATCATGTGTTTTTAGTTTGAAAATTTGATCGCTGTTTTAGATAAGTAGGTACTTTAATTAGATACTGGTAGTAGAACACATCTTGGCCTTTGAAATAATCAAAAATCGTTCTTTTGATAAGTCTTTTTATAAGCTCACAAAAAATAAAGTACCAGGACTATAAAAACTACTTTAAAGTTCAAAATCTCTACGTACCCGTTTTCGATTATGGTTTTATTCACGGACATATGAATATACATGGACCTGCCCTAAGTGATAAAAACGTATTATTTCCCCATCCACATGGCGCCGGCTGAAGCACCTCCTTGGAACCGGCTCGCTCCATGGGGAGGGGATAGAGCCTCGCTTGAATCTAAAATGTGTGACGTCATCATTCTTGCCGTGAACAGCTAGAAGGTAACATCCATACATTTAACGAAATACAACGCCAAAACAGTAGCGTATTCTATACAATATATCTACATATCAATGTGCACAAAGCGAATGTGGGCGGTTCTCCAGTGTGCTCATCGGTGGTTACAGGGGTAAGTAAATTATGAAACATTTGTAATAGTGTTTTAACTAAACACGGCAACAAAATATTGCTATGTGTATTGGGGCGAGCATTTGACCTTAGCAAATATGCTATTATCGTGGCAAGCAATTCGCGCTCCCATGTAAAAAGGTCTATTCATTCAAAGCAGATTTTGCTTTTAAGAACTAAATGGTGATATTGTAATGCGAGATGCCTATTTACTGTCAGATTGATTGTATAACGAATCACAGTCATCTTTCCCCTCTTCGCCCTCCATGGTTTGGTTTGACCCCTCACCCGTAACTGCTTGTCTAGTCATTTGGATGTCTATGGTTTTATTGTATAATGTGACAAATTAAGTTCTTTAATAGATCATTAAAACATTTAAATTTATGCCTAAACTTCACAAAATAAAATAAAACACTTTTTGACGATTTTGTTATTAGTTTTTGGGGTATTATGCCGTGTTGCGCTACCTCCTTCTTTAGCCAACGTTTCGGACAGCGTTGCAGTATCCATCATCAGGGCAGATGTGTAATAGCTAGGGGTGATGTTAGTACTTATCTACTTAGGAGCGATACCGTGTCGCCAGCTCCACTCCTCTACGAGCTGGCGCTACAATATACTTCAACATGTTTTTTTGCGTTTAGCCTTGATGTAACTGTCAATTACCGGATACCAAGAACTATTGAGTTTGGCTCCGTCGTCTCTATTAATATTTATAGGATTTTTGTGAATTTCAATTGCCTCCGTAATCAGGCGTGCTCTATGAGTTTTCGGTCTTCCCAGGACTTCAGGAACAAATCCAAAGTAATGGCCGGTTTCAATTAAGAGATCTACGAGGAAGACTAAGATCCTAAGATCCTACCTTTTTTAGATGTGGAGGTGATGCGAAAAGAAGATGGTAGTCTAGGACACACAGTGTATAGAAAACCAACTCATACAAATCGGTATCTACATGCTGATTCCCATCACCACCCAGCGCAGAAGAGAGGACTTATCCATACATTGGTGACCCGAGCGACCAGAATATGTGAAGAAACAAAAATCGGAGCAGAACTTACAAAACTGACCGATGAGCTCTCTCTCAAGAAGTCGGCAATCCAAGTACACAAGGATGCGGGAAGTCCGTAAGAATGCAGTTTGTTGACAAGTCCTCGGTGCCTACCCGGTCAAAGGCCTTGGAGATGTCCAGTGCAACCGTTTGGGTCTCATCGAAACGTTCCAAGCATCGCCCCCAAACATGCGTCACATAAGCGAGAAGATCACCGCACGAGCGCTTCCGCCGGAAGCCGACGGTCGTTAATAATTTTGTTCTTCTCGAGGTATGTGAGCAGTTTGTCACTGATCACACGTTCCATCACCTTAGACAGAACTGATGTGATCGCTATGGGGCGGTAGTTGGCCGGGTTGGAGCGGTCACCCTTCTTTGGAATAGGATGGATAACCGCTTTTTTCCAACCAGAGGGCACAGAGCCAGTCTTCAGGGACATTTTAAAAAGCTTCGTCAAAATTGGAGCTATTTCTGCAGCGCACCTCTGCAGTACCAGGGCAGGTATTCCGTCAGGCCCACTAGATTTATTAACATCAAGCCCTCGTAAAACATGGAGTACTTCCCGATGCTGGATTCTCAGCTTTTTCATACGAAAACCGCAGTGAGGAACCGACGGCGGGACAGCACCTTGGTCATCGAGGGTTGAGTTATCCGAAAACATTTTACCTAATAAGTTAGCCTTTTTGGTGGCGGTGTTTGCTAGTGAGCCGTCAGGTCTGGTATAAGGCGGCAGACTGGATTTGCAGAAATTGCGACCTATTGAGCCCGCAAGCGACCAGAATTGCCTGCTGCCATGCGGGTATGCAGCCAGTTTTCTGCTGATCTGCTGGTCGTGCTCAAATTTTGATCTATTTATGATTCTCTTGGTTTCCTTCGCCATTTTGTTGTAAGCTGTTCTGTCTTCGGATGTTCTAGATGTGTTGTAGGCTCGGTATGCCGCGTTTTTTCGTCGCACTGCTTCAGCGCATTGTCGACTGAACCACGGCTTTGAGCCTACACCAGTTTCCTTAACAGTAGATTGAATGAAGCCATCCATCGCGGATTTGATAACTTCGCCAATTTCCTGGGCACATCTTGAGGGATCCGAAGTCCGAAAACAGACAGCTGACCACGGGAAAGCATTAAAATGTGCCCGCAGACCGAACCAATCTGCTGACCTATAGTGCCACACTTTTCTCTTCAGCCTCTCGTTTGGTGGTCTGAAGTTTACAGGGATTGATGTCGTCACCAGGCAGTGGTCGGATCCGATCCAGTGATCAGATCCCAAAGGCGATGAGATTGGAACGGTGAGTCTGGACATCAGGAACCCTTGTGGGCTCCTGAACCATTTGCTCCAATCCGTAGCAAAGGGCAAAGGATTCCGCTTGGCGTCCAGCCGAGTCTGTTGATCCTGAGAACTTCAACCAAGGTTCGTTATGAACATTGAAGTCCCCCAGGACCACAAACTCTGCCGTAGGGTAGCGGGGCAAGAGGTAATCAATAGTGTCGCTTAAGTGTTTGAAGAGCTCGTACGTGTCTGATTCGCCAAGGTTCGGTGAGCGGTATAAACGCGCGTAGAATCTTACCGTACTGGCAAGATTGACGAGTACCCACATTACGTCGAATCTGGAGTTTTCCAGATTCAACAGTCGCACACAGTTGACGTCAGCTCGACTATAGAGACAGACACCTCCTTTAGGTCTGAACTTGCCTGCGAGGGTGAAGCCCGGGCAGTCCAGATAGAAGGTGTCTACAGGCTCAGCTATCTGTGTTTCAGACAGGAAAAGTAGGTTGGGGCGTTGAAAAAAAGATGGTGGTGGACAGAGTTTAAATTGGTGTGCAGTGCGCGAATGTTGGTGTAATTCACCAACAGTTTTGACCTGCACCGGGGACGCCTACTCCTCGCCGCTGAAATGACGTTAAACGTTGATGGTTGTATATTCATGATTTTATTTGTAGGGTTATTTCAGTGTGATAAGAGAGGAAGGAAGGTCTGGGAGGGAAAAGGCAAAGAGGTGGGTAGGATGCTGGGGTTCAGAGTTTCCAGGAGTGACGGACGTATGTATCCAACCCACCCACTGCGGTGCAAGGCGATGGGAAGGGAGAGTCCGGCTGGAGAGGTCGCCGGTCACGAACCGGCACAGCAGCAGCGGTGGGGTTTTTACACTCGCTGATGGGGCAGCCCACCCTCAGTCGTGAGCCTGAGGGTCGGGCCCCTGTACTACTGGTTGTAATGGTTACCCAGCAAGGCAGACAAGGCAAATCATAAGAGCCAAATCTGCACCAAACGAAGACAGAATTGAACAAGAGTCAAAGGGCTGTGCTTTCCTGCCTTACGTTCACAATGTGACAGACAGAATTGCCAGGCTATTGAAAAAAGAAAGCATCAAGACTGTCTTCGGAACCACGACAAAAATACGAGACTTTTTGAGGCCTGCAAAGACCAAGTTTCCTCTGGAAACAGATGGAGTATATAAACTCAGCTGTTCCGGATGTGATAAGGTCTATGTGGGCCAGACAGAGCGGACGATCTCCAAAAGGATATCGGAACACTTTCGAGTGATTGAAACCGGCCATTACTTTGGATTTGTTCCTGAAGTCCTGGGAAGACCGAAAACTCATAGAGCACGCCTGATTACGGAGGCAATTGAAATTCACAAAAATCCTATAAATATTAATAGAGACGACGGAGCTAAACTCAATAGTTCTTGGTATCCGGTAATTGACGGTTACACCAAGGCTAAACGCAAAAAAAACATGTTGAAGTATATTGTAGCGCCAGCTCGTAGAGGAGTGGAGCTGGCGACACGGTATCGCTCCTAAGTAGATAAGTACTAACATCACCCCTAACTATTACACATCTGCACTGATGATGGACAATGCAACGCTGACTGAAACGTTGGCTAAAGAAGGAGGTATCGCAACACGGCATAATACCCCCAAAACTAATAACAAAATAATTTTTGGCCGTGAAAATCTAAAATCGTATCTGTCTTTTTGACGATGTTTTTTTCTAGCATAAATTGAAGCAGGCGGAAATTTAAGGAGTGTTGTTAAGAGGCCCAGTTCTAATGTTCATGACGCTTGACGTCGTGGTGCATCGTTAAAAGCCCCCGCGTTCCGAATCGAATTTCTTTCGATTTATATTGAACTCTTTAAGTTTTTAGGTTCTTAAAAAAATATATGTTATTTTTTAAGATAATATGTATACATTTGCCCAGCCGAAACGCTAATTATACGAAATTGTTTCGACAGATTAATTGTTGATAGAAAAAAATCGCGCTCCCTCTAACATTCCTATTTATATGTATCCCTTTCAAACCATCTTTGAAACGCTATCTATAGAGCCCGAGAAAACCCGGTCGCCGAGAAATTTGAATAATAGGTATTTTACCAAACTGTTGCTGTCACTGTCGCTCTTACTCCCCCGAATACTGAGCAAAAGGGACAACAGCACCACAGACTAACAATACCTAAATAAAATCATCAAAATTGTGGTTTTGTATTGCCCATTTTTCTCCTTCAAAATTGGACCGATTTAAATATTTTTTTACTAACTGTATTAGAAGAAAATACTTCACGCCTGTAAGTTTTTGCTTTTTCAGAAAATATATTATCTATTTGTTCATATGAAGCAGATACTTTGCGATGTGACATTATACTTTAAAATAAAACAATAACTATAGTTGGAGTATTATATATGTACAGTATTATACGCCCTGAAGAAGCTACGGTTGTAGCGAAACCAGGTCGGCATAAAGTATAAAAAATAAAAGTGGTGTTTGCAAAGTTATTGTATTATTTTAAATGTCTAGTTCAGATGGTTAACGGTCGATCGCGACCGACCGATCGATCGATCTTAGGAAAAATTTGCCAATGTAAGTAGATCTATTCACAGTTTTTGTTTTAGTGAATTTTGAATTAGGCCTTAATAAGGCCGTCCATTTACCCGCATGCCATTTTTGTTATTTATTTGTAGCTAATATTGTCAATAGTCGCACCTTTTTTATTGTTTAGAAAAAAAGTCGTCAAATTATTGCATATTCATGGTGAAATATTGTCGAAAATTGCTCCTTTCAAAAGTCCGAAGATCGATCTAGTTTCTAGTGTGTGGTTTGGTTTATTTATGAGACAGTCAGTCTGAGTTGTTACTTGCGATACGAAGTTTATTAATAAATTGAGTGCGGTTAAAAGATATCCACTGTTAATTTAAAACCAGTTTTGTGATTAGAATGCAAAATTCTAGTTGCGGATTCATTCGCTGACACATTTCGAAGGACAACTTTCTCTTATGCGGAGTGTAGTTATAAAATTCTGGATGCAGAATATGCATGTGCGTCCAGAATAAAAAAAATATTTTTTGATGTTTTGAGATAGTTTGATGATCTTCGTTATGCCTTGTGACGAATCAAATTTCGTCACAAATAAATTTGAATTTAGTGTTATGAAAGAGTCTCGCTCTGGGTATCGAAGACAAAGAAAGTGTTGACAGATAGGGATTGAAAGCACTGGAACGGAAGAAGAGGGAAGTACGGGGTAGGCCACACGTCCTACGAGTTCGTAGGGCACGCCGCGGCCGGTAAAAACAGTCAAGACCGAGACGGGGAAGAGAGGAGACACGAGTAGTGTATAATAGAAAGTACGCATTCCCCTTGCCGCATCGGCGTGATGCTTGGCGGTGGATGAAGAAGAAGAGTCAAGACCGAGACGGGGGACGGAGGAGTCACGAGTGGTGGTGCAACACCAGGCACGGGTTCCCCGCCTAGCGACTTGGTGCTGGGCGGTGGATGAAGAAGTCATAGTTATCTTGAAGAAAGTGATTCGCAAGATGTGTATTTCCCCGCCCGGTGGCTTAGAGCGGCGACCAGGCGCGAACAGTGGCCAACATACGAAGGCGGCGGCGCAGGCTGGAGGAGACTCGACTCGGCTAGGAGGGCCTGAGCTGCTGAACCGGAGGAGCTGCCATCGAGGACCTCGGCCTTACCAAGGCACCCGCAGACAACCCAGTGACACGAAGGTAGTTTCAGTGAACAATTAACTTTGAGGTGTGAACAGTGGAGAAGCAACCCCGAACCATATGACAACTAGTTAAGATTTAGATATAAGTAGATATAAGTATAAATAAGATCATGTATTAAGAGTGTTTAACCAGCCAGCGGACGAAGATCCACATTTCGTCGAAAGTTGTTCTTACGAACATGCAGGGCGGTTACAATGAGAAAGATTAATTATTCTCCGTACCAGCTTTTTAAAATTATAAATCAATATCGAATTTATTTCAATCCAAATTAGCTTTAATTTATACCTTCAACCAAAAATGCTGAAAGCCGTGATGATAAAACTATTAAAATAATGTACTTTTTGTAATTATTTTTTGATTATAAGTATTTATCATTTTTCAATAATGTCTAAATTTAATAAGAATGTTAAAAAAAATCTGAAATATATTAGTTTATAAGTGCGCAAATAAATAGACAAATGGACCAATTTTCGCCAAGAAACACATGTACGTACATATTTTTTAATGATTTTATTGAAACTAAAATTAAAATTCTAAAACATGCGTTTGCTAGATAATGTATTGATTTAGTTTACTGCATGATTATATTATTTGAAATGCGTGTGGTATAATACAAAACCTTTTTTGAAAATTTAACAAATCTGCCAACGACCCATGGTAATAACCTTATTATACTAAAAATTTTAAAAAATTCTCAAAATTTATTACATGCGAATAAAAGAACCATTCGAAATCCATTTATATTTTTTTGTGGAAAAAAGTCAATACGTCTAAAATCTGATTTGAAAATGACATATTTCTGGTTTTCTCTGGTAATGCCCTCTTAAGACAACCTAATTAAAATCCTAACATTTAAAATCTCTATAATTAAATTCATCCCCCTTTTGTCCCAACCCAAGCGACCCGAACTGGTGAGAAGGCAGAGTGGAGAAAGTACAGAGGTAGGTATAAAAACTGCACTTATTTAAATATCAATAATTATCCTGAGCTAGCTTCCTGTAACAAGACGATACGTTACAGCCTATGTCACTCCATATCTTTTACATTTGGCTCATGGCGTCTTTTGTAATGCAAATCCACATTTTCACTTCTGTTTCACAGGAGGCTGTGAAACTTATCTCTTGTAGACAGTGGCGTAGCGTGGGGTTCGGCCGCCCGGGGCGGAGGAAAATTTTGCCGCCCCCCCTCTCTAACTTCTACAGGTACTTCTTTTTTATTACTTCTATTTTTTATGTTGATTTTTATAATCTCATGTGCCGAGTACGCTTCCAATAAAATCATGTTTATAAATTCTACTACAAATTTATATGTAACTGCTCTCAGAAATCGAGAATGGTATGCTTGTGATGGAATTTCGCATCTTCTTTACGCATACGTATGTAATGCAACTCAAATGCAAAGCTTCACTAGATACACGATGAATTGGCAACTTATTGTTATATTGATAACACAAAACTGGTTTAAATCAAACTAAATATGCGGTGTATCATTCATATAAAACTACATTCAGAACATAAAAATGGTTTTTCTTTGATTCTAGCGGAACTTACATTCAGAACACAAAACTGGTTTAATTAAATCTGTATGCGGTGAATTAAAACTACATTCAGAACATGAAAATGGTTTTTACTTTAATTCTGCCGGCACTTACATTGTGAACACAAAACTGGTTTTAATTAAATATGTATGAAGTAAATTAAAACTACCCTCAGAACATGAAAATTGTATTTACTTTAATTCTGCCGGCACTTACATTCTGAACACAAAACTGGTTTTTATTAAATCTGTATATGGTGAATTAAAACTACACTCAGAACATCGGGGCGGAGGAAATCCAATTTTTTTATTACGACCTATTTATATACGAGCCGGATTTTTTTAATTCGATTAATTGATATTGCGTTAGAGTCCCCAAATAATAGTTACACACGCAACAATCAATTTCTCAGAATTTTTAACTCAATGTAACGCTTCACTCGATGCACGATGAATCTACAACTCGTTATTTAATTTATCGTTGTATTCTGAACACAAAACCAGTTTGTGTGTGGTGAATTAAAACTACACTCAGAACGTGAAAATGGTTTTTCTTTGATTCTGATATTAAATAAATAGTCTGCAACAGAATTTTATAACTGCACATCGAATAACAGAATGTTTTCCTTCGAAATGTGTCAGCAGATGAATCCAACTGGAATTTTACATTCTGTACTGGTTTAAATTAAATCTGTACCTGGCGAATTAAAACTACATTCAGAACATGAAAATGGGTTTTATTTGATTCTGGCAGCACACACATAGTTTTCAAATAGAATAATATAACTGAACTTCAAATAGGAGAGATGGCATGTGATTAGAGTTGCTGACTAAAATCATCTTTGTTTCAGGTGCCAAACGTATTGCTCTTGTCTCTCCATGGTTACTCCTCCATCTCAATTTTATTTTTGCCTATGTTCGATTGCTTTATATTTCTGTTAAACTCTTGTTTTTACTTTTCTTGTTTGGTGGTATGACTGCACTGTATTTATTATTTTGTTTTTATTTATAACTACTGTTATACATTATAATTTTTTGCTCTTTACTGCTGCGTAATCTTAATATTATTTTTTTCTTTTTTCTCTATTTTGTTGCGTCAATTTGTTGTTGATCACGCCTTTTTACCTGTCTCATTTGGTTTTATTATGTTACTAACATCTTGAATTGTGACTAGGTCGCTGTACTGAACTCCATTGTACTGTATTGTCCAACTCCCCACCATGGGGGCGGATAGACCCGGTCCCTGCATCCAGTCAGGTGGCAGAATTCTGGTAGGGCCGTCCCACTAACGCCCGTGCCTCCCCCGGCGTCATGAGCGAGCTTGTGGAATGTTTGCCCGAGTCCGGTTCCCTTCCGTCCTGCCTCCGGTGATCCGAGGCTCACGTCATTCCCCAGGGTCTTTGGGAGTATCTCTCCCCCCCCTCCACAAACACTTTTCAAGGGTACTTTTGGGAAACCGGCTAAGGGACGTGGACGTTTGGGCACGTTTCGGCCAAGCCGCTCGCCCGCTGATTCTCGCCGGGACTGCCCCGTGATAGTGGGACAAACTGCCCCCGATATCTTTCTTTTTATATATTTTCTTTGGTTTTAAACATACTTACATCTGTAAATATTTTTCTTTTTATTTATTATTTCACTCAACTAGATGCTGAACCAATAGGCGATCACATCTATGATCTGTTTTTATCTTGTTAATTACTGCAAATGTAAGTATGCATACATTTTTCTTTTTTACTAACAATCATGCATGCAGGGACATTGGAGGGTCTAGATTCGTTTAAAAAATAAATGTAGCTTCATTTAAAAAAAAATTAGAGTCCTGACGTGAGCGAATAAGGAGTGTTACGATACGCTCTACGAGTAAATTTCCGCCTTCCCCTTGCAAGAAATGACATACCACACCCCTCGCCCACATTCCCGCAAGCCGCGCGGCGAGTGCAATTCCCTCGTTCCCCTTGCAAGAAATGACACACCGCATCCCTCCCCTGCGATCCCGGCAGGAGCCCACTGCCCGCCCGCCAGAAACCGACCAGCCGTCGTTCCGACAGGCTGCGCTCATCGCGGTACGCACAATAAATTCCCGCGAGATCGCCGATTCTAATGGCGTTCCAATTAGAGCCAATCTCAACAGTAGTATACGTGGTCGCGGACATGGCCGCTCCACTTGGAGATCACCGCTACCTGCACCAGCCCCGGATTGCTGCCCCTTGGCTTCCTGCACCAGTCCAACAGCTGTGAGTTGAACCTCGATTCCCCTCTTAATTAATGTGTCCTATAGCATTACTCGGTTGAAATGACCACACACCCGGAGAGAATTGAGAGACCCCTTCGTAGGAAATACCTAGCTAGGCTTTGTTGTTGATTTGTGACTAATAATTATGTTTTGCTAGATGTTGTAATTGTGACCAGACAATACAGATATGTTTCACCCAGCTACCTCTTTCATTTTGATGGGATCACGTGGGCGGGTTTTGGCAAATTACCTATGTACCCTTTACCCCCTAGTTACCTACGACCTTGGCGAGGAGAAGTTTCCTGCCTGCCGACGACATTGAACTAACCGAGAGCAAAAGGTAGGTCGCTTCCCCCCCTTGGGACTGCTACAGGAGGTTAAACAATCAGTTTCCTCACACAGCCGTGGTAAAGTGGTGGGTCCCCTCCAATGAACTTCAAATAAGAGGATGTTTTCAATTTTGCGTTTTTGTCAATATTTGCGCATTTTAAAGGGTCCTTTATATTTTCGTTATTTGTTTTTGGGGTGTTATGCCGTGTTGCGCTACTTCCTTCTTTAGCCAACGTTTCGGACATCGGTAGAAATCTACCGGATCTGCCGGATCTGCCCTGATGATGGACACTGCAACGATGTCCGAAACGTTGGCTAAAGAAGGAGGTAGCGCAACACGGCATAACACCCCAAAAACAAATAACGAAAATGCTTTTGGCCGTGAAAATCTTAAAACTTATCGGTCCTTTATATTGTTTTTTTTTTCCTTTTGCTAAAAACAAAATTGTTCTAAAATCTAGATAAAGTAATTTTTACGACGTGCTTATTAGAACATTATTGTTGTTTCTAAATATATAATAAAACTGTATCTTAACTTTTTATCGCAATAACAAATTTATTTTAAAATTAAATGTGTGGGACATAGTTTCACAATTATATTTTAAAATTAAATATGTGGGACAATTTGCGTCTCTTGTGATTACACGGGTTAAATTAAATCTTTATTTGGCAAATTAAAACTACACTCAGAATATGAAAATGGTTTCTCTTTTTCGTTATTTGTTATTGGTTTCTCTTTGATTCTGGCAGCACGTACATACATTGTCTGCAACTAGAATTTTATAACTGCACTTCGAATAAAATAATGGCCTCTTTCGAAATGAATTAACAGATGAATTCACAACTGAAATTCATTCGTTAATACATTCTGAACACAATTTTGGTTTTAATTAAGAGTGAATCTGTTTGCGAGTTATCAGCTTTGATTAGTATTACTCTCATAATATGCGAACGGTTTTCCTACGAATTGCGAAACTTGCAGCTTAAAAAAATACAATTATTGATATTTTTAATAAATTTAAAAAAAATGGATTCGTAAATGAAAGTATCGTAGAACATTTTCATATAATGATTTGAAATTTTTTAAAATTTTCCTAGATAATATTATTATTTATTGTGAAAATTTGCCGCCCCCCTTAAAAGTGCCCCCCGGTGCGATCCGCCCCCCCCCCCCGCCCCCCCTCCGCCCCCCCCCCCCCATGCTACGCCACTGCTTGTAGATGAGTAAGACGAGCCTAGTTATATGAAGTTGCTCACCGTTTCTAAGTCTGTGAGAGCATTATTTGTTCTTACAAAGATGTTTACCCCGTTGATCACCATTAGTTTTAGTTCTTTAAATTCTTTTCGTTTCTCTTTTTTGTTTTCTTCAAATACAGTCTCAAAGAAAAATATTTTCGGTTTTTGGGCTTGTTTCCATTTAAACAGGTACACATAATTTATTCAAATTGGATCTTTACAACTAAGCATATTTATTGCACAGTGGGTTTATCACTGATCAACACAAAAACTGAACCCGAATATGGATTAAGTAATTATGCTGGTGTTTCGTTGTTTCGTAACCAATAATTACTTCTATCTACCTCTATTACCTATATAGATTTAGGCAGTGGTGTCAACCAATTTCCGCAATAACGGTTTTGAAAAAAAGCTTAAAATATCATAAAAATATCTTAAATCATAGAATAAATCAGAGATTCCCAAACTTTTTTTTCTCGCTGACCACTTTCAAAATTTTACTGGTTTCGGTGGACCCCTGCTGCTGCATTTATACCATATTCCCAAAACTCCTAAAAAATTGTGCAGATTAGATCGAACGATGGAAATTTGCGTCGCGGCTGAGTTCCAACCCTGTATTCGGAGTGGTAAAATAAAAATAGTTTTCCTTGTGTTCTATTTACGAAAATAATATGATTACAGACTTAATAGAATCAAAATTAAACATTAATAACGAACCGTCACTTCAACAATGCAAATCAACAATTAAAATAAAAAAAGTCATAATTTTAATGTGAGGCATGTAAATGATGGGACAGCAATCAATATTTGGCTTCAGTTTTGTAAGGAATAACCTCAAATCTCCCCGTTCTGCGATGTTCAATCTGCTGTTTTTTTTGTTAATACGTTTGTAATGACACTAAAACTTTTTTCGTCAAGGTATGACGAGGGAAACGCTATCAAAAGTTTTCTCGCAATTTCCCACAGCCCCGGATATTTTTCGGGTATTTCTGCCTGCAGTCAAAAGGTTTAATAGCCCCTTTTTAAATTTCCCCTCCAGCTCCTCATTGGTGCTAAGCTCGAGTAGCTCCTCTTGTAGTTCCACATTCATCACATCAAATGGATTTATGATCCATGGTGGTAATTCCATTGTCAGAATATCATCAAATCTATTTTTGAAGTCATCATGGAGGGCATTTAAATATTGAACGTAAGTACGTCTGAATATCCTCATCAAGACATTCTGCCTGTGACAAGTTTGGAAACTTGGAGAATTCGCGCTGATTTCGCGCGAATTTTGTTACATAAATTTAAATTTTCCAAGAAAAGCCGAAATTACGTCCTGTGTTTTTATTGAATTTAGGCTGCCCCCTTGTAACTGCAAGATAATGTTATAAAATTTTTTGAATAAATCTGTCAAATATGTGACGTCTGTTTTCAATTTGATCAGGTTTTCTTTTTAAGCTGCTTCTTAACTTTCCTTAAAACTCATTAAAAAAGTGAGTAAAATCTTGTTAAATATACACCTTTCAACAACCAGCGTACTTCAGTATGTAAGAACAATCGTTGGAAGTGTTGGGATTACATGAGAACTGTAGCTTCTAAAAAAATTTACCCAAAAATCTGAAAATTAGAATCTTAAAGCTTCAAATTGCTTTTTTGTAGTCTCAATACGACCATTTTTCACCGAAATAGAGCCTGTCAAAAATCACCGAAAAATTTGGAATTTTACTGCTCCCTTAACTTTTCTGAATAGTGTATTATCTGCCCACATTGACAGGTAAAGCCAAGCCAACGTTTTTTCTGTACTATCGAAACCAGAGGAATTTTCGTGGACCCCCACTTACAACTTGTGAACCCCCTTTTTTATCACGCCAACGTAGACCCCGTCGAGTCTCACGAGGACCCCTGGGGGTCCATCTGGACCACTTTCGGAATCACTGAAATAAATTATTATGGTAAGTATGTAAATGTTTTTAATTTTTACAAAAGCTTGGGCGGCTTTTTTAGATAAAACTTAAATTTGCATTTGCGGCAAAATAACCTACAAAACTGAACATTAAAAAAAAATCAATTAGGACAGCAAATATATTTAGGATTTTAGCTATTTTATTTATGTGTTTTAAATAATTAAATACAGACCATTGAAGAAATCGATTTTTCATGAATTCAGAGGTAATTTTGGAATTATTTGTGAGAATGACAGTTATTAAAAAAATAAATGTTTATACTATTTATACTACGATGAAATCATTTTGACGGGTTTTAATTTAAATAACAAATGATTGATTTACGTTAGTACAAACATCTGTCGCATATAAATTAAAATTTACACGCAAAAAAGCCTTTCTTCATGTATTTAATTATTAGGTCATATTTCATTATACTCGTATTATCACAATAGTTTTTTTTTTTTTTAATAATTACTGTTAACTCACAAAAAGATGCCTCTGAAATCACGAAAAACCGAATTCTTTAATGGCTTATATTTTATAATTTATAATACAAAAACAAAATAGCGCTGCGTCAGAGATATTTACTAAATCCACTTTTTTTATTTTCAAATAAATTATTCAGTTCCGTTGGATATTTTGGGCCTGAAATCCAAAATTATTTTTTGTGTGAAAATGGCCGTACAGCCGTTCCTCTTAAATACATATTGGATGACGGTGGGTACCTACAGATAGTTGGCAAAATCCATATATCAATCATCAAATAATATGAAAAAGATATAATTTATTTTCAATGAATAAACAAACATAATGTTATAACAGATATTGCTCCGAAGACAATTCACCTCCCTCTCGAGATGCTATTTTAGTTTTCTTTGTGCAGGTGACAGATAACTTTTAGCAAGCTCCAAGGGGAGATCACATTTCATCAACCATCTTCGCCTCCGTCACCTTAAAAGGAGACGAAAGGATTAAATAAACTCAAGACTACACCTTCGAAGAGACGTACAGGGTGGCGCAAAACTACCGATATGGTTTGAATGTTTAATAAATTTTTAAATTAATTTATATTTTTTATTTTTATTTCAGAATTTTGTGAAGAAAATTTGGGGAATTTGAAATGGAACACTACACAACAGAACAGCGATCAACAATTGTTGAATTTTATTTTAAAAATCAACGGTCAATTGTTTTGACGCAGCGTGCTTATCGTAGTTTTTTTAATGTGCGTACTGGACCTTCAGCACCAACAATAAACCACCTGATTGCAAATTTTCGACAATATGGTACAGTAAGACACCTTCCATGTACCGGAAGACCACGCACGGTCCACACGGAAGAAAATATCCAACGTGTTGTGGATAGTGTGCAGGACAGTCCAGAAACATCAACAAGAAGATGTTCGGCACAACTGGGGCTATCGCGGAGGTCCGTTCGGAGAATTTTGGTCACATTGCACATGTTCCCATGTAAGGTTCAGCTTGTGCAAGAATTGAAGCCAATAGACTACCAACAACGGCTTGATTATGCCATTTCATTCCGACAAAAAGCAGAAGAAAATCGCGATTACATTAACAATTTGATAATGAGCGATGAAGCCCATTTCCAATTGAATGGTTTCGTAAACAAGCAAAATTGCAGGATATGGGCTACGAAAAATCCAAGATCAGTTCATCAGCAACAATTACACCCCCTTAAGTGTACTGTTTGTTGCGGTGTATTGTATGAAAGGATCATTGGTCCATATTTCTTTGAAAATGCACATGGCGCCTCAGTTACGGTTAATGGTGCTGAATATCGAACGATGCTGGACAATTTTTTGAGACCAGCTGTAGAAAACCATCCACGGTTATGGTTTCAACAAGATGGAGCCACAGCCCACAATGCAAGGGACACAATGGCTATGTTACGGGACCTCTTTGGCGAACGCATTATTTCGCGCAGAAGCGATTTCAATTGGCCCCCACCTTCATCGGATTTAACAGAGCCAGAATGTTTTATTTTGGGTTATTTGAAAGAAAGGGTAAACGTAAATAAGCCAGCGACCATACCACAGCTAAAACAAAACATTCGCAATGAAATTCAAGCCATAACACCGGAAATTTTACGAAAAGTTATGCAAAAATACTGGAAAGAGCACGAATGTGCGAAGCCGAAAATGGCCACCACTTGCGGGATATAATTTTTCACACTTAAGCCAAAAATATTCCCCATTAATATAACAAAAATTAATCCCCATTAATATAACAAACTTTAGTATAACAAAAAAAAAAACTCTTAAATAAAAAGTTATTACACATTCAAACGATATCGGTAGTTTTGCGCCACCCTGTATTATGTATGGAGTAATCGTAATCTGTTGTCCTTATAGCCAAAAATGATAAATTATTATTTCCATCATCAAGTAATCCATTTTTTTTTGTTTTATGGTATTAATGACTAGTATTTATTTTTTGTATTTGTCGGGCATTGACTATGTAACAATTTCTAGACATTTTAGTTTTGAAGAGTTTTAATTTTCAATGTACATTTGTTACTTTAATTTCAATTTTTTTGCGACCGGTTTCGACACGTCCTTGTCATTCACGAGCAAACTTAAGACTAACTGTACATCAACTCCCAATAATTCTTATTTGATTATATGTACTTATGTTTTTATATGTATCTATGTGTACGATTATGTACACGTACGCGAATACCTATGTGTATATGTATGTGTATGTATGCATATATGTGTATGTATATATATATGTACCCGCCTCGGAACAGACTTAGTCTAGTGAGGCGGGCTACTAACTTGTTTGTATAAGATATTATTATTACAATAAACGCCCGGGTTGCCGGCATTAAAATTAAAAATTAAAACTTAAAAATTCTATACAAGTGCAAAAATTAATTAGGCGGGGGTAGTGGGAGGGGGATTTTGGTGGAGGGGGAAGAACGATGGGAGGAGTCAAAATTAGATGGAAACATCGTAAGTAGAGGTGATGTACATGGTGCTATTATTTAAGTAACTAAATTAATTATCGTAGAAAACAAACACTTTGTGGCTTGACATTACATAGAATGAAACAAGTACTTTGTTTAAAAACCACTTTATTTTTATTTATATTTGTCGACCGGTTTCGGTTGAACTCAACCTTCTTCGGGACAATAAACATATAAACTGTTTATATGTTTATTGTCCTGAAGAAGGTTGAGTTCAACCGAAACTGGTCGACAAATATAAATAAAAATAATGTGGTTTTTAAAAAAGTACTTGTTTCATTCTAACTAAATTAAATTTCGATTTAATTTTTTTGTTAATTTCTAAAGTTTCTAAAGCGCACAAATTAAAATATGAATTTACATTGCAATGTTTAAACTTAGTTTTTTTTTCTTTTTTGAAGCTATGGTTTGCCTCTATTAGATGGTTAGCAAACTCAGAGTAGTTATTATTTCGTAAACAAAGTTCATGTTCCCTGATTCTAGTTTTAAAATTTTTAGTAGTCATCCCTATATACTGTGCGTCACAATCGTTATATTCTAAAGTGTATGTGCCGTTTTTTCAAATTTATTACAAATAGGACGTGTCGAAACCGGTCGCAAATTTTAAAAAATCAAAGTAACAAATGTACATTGAAAATTAAAACTCTTCAAAACAAAAATGCCTAGTATTTATGCCTAGTACAGGACAATATTGTATTGTCCTAACTAATTACCCATTGTCCTATTGTAAATTAGAGTTCGGAGAACAGGACAATGAACTAAGACATTGTTATAGAGATAGACGAGCAGGCTGTGGTGGTCCACCACCGCACCCGCCGCATTTTATCCGCGTGTATAGGTACGAATACGGACAGGGCAGTAGGGCAATAGCCAGAAACTCTAAACATTTGTATCGCTTCCGCGCATTCTTTCGGCTTAAACATGTTGCATACAGGATGTTAAGGGACGTACTTGACTTACTTTAACCAGTGATTCCTGACATTATTTGGAGTAAAAAATGTAAATGAAATTTTGGTCTCCGGTGACTTTTTTTGACGATTTTTTTTTTTTTTTCAAAAATTTGTTCTTCAAAATCAAACAAAAAATATTTCTTCCGCATGTCGTCACTGGTCACTCAGCCGGGTGTCCGACGAACCCCTTACCCCGCCTCCAACTGTTCAACAACTACAATTTTTTTATGTTTTTGTAGAAAAAAAAAAAAAAAAAAAAAAAATGACACCGGAGACCAAAATTTCATTTACACTTTTTACTCCAAATAATGTCAGGAATCACTGGTTAAAGTAAGTCAAGTAGGTCCCTTAACACCCTGTATAGGTATGCTGTATACTTTATCTCATTACTGTATTTTCGCATTGAATTTTTGACGAAATGTGGTTTAGTAGCAATTCAAAGTGCTCTGGTGACATCTTCATGCACATTATATAATCTTGAGTATATTCACATCTATTTCTTTAAGGATCATTGCAGGCAGTCCCAGTGAAGATTTGTAGAAGAACGAATTAAATAATAAAAAAAATCCACAGTTTTTTCCTTTCATTATTTAGTTCGTTCTTCAACAATTCCAATAAATCTTGGTATAAAAGACCTAATATTTTTCGCGGACTCGCTCGCAGAAATAGCGCGTTTGAACTAGGGTCAAATTGTTGTTTCGTGCCATTGTCCTGTTCTGTGCGGTCAAGGCTGTCCACGGAGTTGGGACAAAACAATATTGTATTGTCTTCTGTATTTTCCCCGTGTGAGCTCGGCTTTACATTCTAATTCATGTACTGTACTATGGCATAGTTCTTATTTTGGAAAGCGACTTATAGTCTGTCAAATAAGAGCAGAAAATATAAAAACTTGAACTACTAAATTTGTAGACTGGCAACACCAATTTAACTGTCAAATATTTTTTTGAAGTGCAATGACACTGAATGTGTAGAACACAGTAAACCACATTTAAAAAAAAAATTTGTTCATGACATAAATTTGATTAAAAGGTGATTTGCTTTAATTTAATTTAACATAAATTTGAATTTAACAATAGATAGAAAGGAAGAATCACTAATGGTGAGTTTAGTTACACTACTTTTAGATCTGAATGAGTTAAATATATTCAGATCTAAAATTAGAGATATGATCCAAAGCCCAGGCAACGCTAGTTACTTTATCTAGTATTAAACGCCAAACGCGTGCCCAACATTTGTACACGGTTGACATTTGTCACATGAGAACGGGTCATTTCTTCGACTCGTTCTTGTGTTCAACAGCTCGGCTGTGGAATGATTTGCCGGCCTCTGTGTTTCCTCCTTCCTACAACATGAGTCTCTTCAAGACCAATGTTCATTCCTTCCTCTCCTCAAAAAGACCCTCCACACATAGGACACATCCCAGATGACATAGGCCCTGAGGGAAATTATTTTCCTCAGGGCCTCCTGTGTGGAGTTAATGTAAAAAAAAAATAAAAATAAATGTGAGCAATTTCTAAACTGTGCTTTATATTTTATTACATTATAGATATTCTTCATTATGTTAACACAACATTGCAAAGGTATAATAATAATACACCTATACGCAATTCTAATTTTGTATAAATATTTTTAAATATTTGTAAATATTTTTTCCACTATTATGCCTTTTTAATTTTTTATAAAAATGTAGGTTACACAGCTTTACTTTAACACCATGAGTTATTTATTTATTTATTTACGCCTATTTAGGCTTTTACATACATATATGTAACAATATTAACGAAATTATACTAGTAAATAGTGCAGGAAACTACTGTTTAAAACACTTGCACAAAAATAAATGCAAAGTAAAAATATTAGGTATTGAATTTGAACCACACAGGATGTAGGTACAAAATACAAAAAATCCGAAATAGTTTTTTTTCTTTCAGCCGATAAAATACTGTCAATGTGTTAGTCAATTTTAATAGCTTTAGCAAAATATTCCCCTATTTGATGAAAAAAACTTCAATAAGGTATGCTTATATAATAAAATTGATGTACTAAATATATCAACAACATCGGATTATTTGTTTCCAAGCTGTTGAATCCGTCGCATAGGAGTATAATATTGACTTGTTGAATTAGAATTGCTACAATAATATGGTAGGTACTGTCTTGTGACTGACCTGCCTGGAGTATGAAAAGAAATTACATATAATAAATCAGGGGTATCAAACATTGAATTTATGATTTTATACAAACAGGTTAAATCGGAAATGATTCTACGATCAGATAATTTTATTAAATTTAATGAACAAAGTACGTTATCGTAATTTAGGCATTCACTAGGAATGCCCATTTTAAAATTCACATATCTTAAAAATTTATTTTGGATTCTTTCAATCGCATGTGAATGAACCTCATAATTTGGGGACCAAACCGTGGAATTGTATTCTAAATGACTCCTTACGAGTGATATATATATATATATATATATATATAAATCCCAACATTTTCCAAGCTTCATTGGTTATTATTTCTATATGCTTGATAAAGTTGAGTTTCGTGTCAAACCAAATACCTAAGTCATTTGAGACAGATACTAATGACATATTGTTAATGGAATAATCGAAAAACATTGGATTATGTGTTTAGTATTGCCATTTGATCAACAGTGGCGCCCTCATATATTTTCTACTCTAATTTGACAAACTGTAATAGTATGGGGATCAGTGGATTCTTACTTTCTCTTATTTTTACTCTCGCTAAGTTCGCCCGGCCAAACCTCATGCCTACACTACACATAAGGTTTGGCCGGGCGAACTTGGCGAGAGTAAAAATAAGAGAAAGTAATGCGTCCTTCCGCCCTGACTCCGAAAACTCGACGCTTCCATCCTAAGGGTCTTCGGGTACGTTCCCCTACTTCCCAGTCTCTATAGTCAAGGCGCAACCAGACCACCATACACATTCTCGCTGGTACTGCCAGATGACGAGCGAGGTATCCCACCCGATATAAGCGTTCTTCATATCACAATACTTGTTTTCATTATCTTTTCTTGCAGATGCTGGCAGCATACGTAATATGCCATTACCCTGCGAGCAGCCGCCTTTTATGTTTATCTGGTATCTTTTTGAATAAGTTTATCCCTGAATTGTTTTACATTATTAGAATTTCGTATATTATGTAAGCACTTGCATACTGCTTCCTAACACCGTATGCAGGGGGACGCTGGAGGTCTAGATTCATTCAAACTTAAATGTAGATGCGTTCGTTAAAAAAAAATTAGAGTCCTTGCGAGAGCCTTGAAGGAGTAACCATCTGTTACTTATACAAGGGCGGGTAGGTGGTGGATAATCTCCAATTACTCTCTCTAATGGTGAAGAAAGTACCAAAGAAGTTTCACATATATCACAAGAGATACCTTCAGGTATTATCCCAGTAGTCTTTATGCCTTGTATGCTGACATGGCTGGTATTAATTACCTCACCCAAAGAAGGAAAATGCTCTGCTGATAACAGCAAATAACATTCTGAGCGGTTCCATGCCAACTCAGAATCAAGTCAACTCAACAGTCTCAACACCTCTTTGAAAAATTATTAAAAGCTACGAAAAAAATATTAAAACAGCCCTTAACCGTAACCTAACATAACCTATTTAACCAATTTTTTTACCATCACTTTTAATTAGAGATGAAACGGATATCCGGTAACTATCCGGTATCAGGCCTATCCGGCCTAAATTTACTATCCGGCCGGATACCGGATAGTATCTCAATATCCGGCCGGATACCGGATATTCAAAAACTTCGACAATTTCCTATAATAAAATGCAATATCAATAAAATTACTTATAATTATGACGGCTTCTATTTAAAGTCGAAAAAATTTACAAAAAAGCCATAAGGCCTTCCAAAAAACTAAAATTTTCTTCTGGGATATTCACTCTAATGATAAATACATAAATAGTAAATATCTAAACTAAAAACTTTTAGTAAAAACTTACAAAAACCTCGCAGAGTAGCGAAAACTTAAATTAACATGATTAACTTTACTAATCACAATCACCATTATAGTGAACTAAAATATCGTAAAAAACACAGAGATTATTGAAATGATTAAATACTGACATTGAAGCACGTAATATACCTCTTGTTCTTCTTTTTATCAAAGAGAATATTTTGAATTAATACTCAAAATTAACAAGTGGTAAATTATGGTGAATAAAGACTAAATTTTCGGCGTTTGCAGGTAACAAGCAATTTCGCTTGTTTTCTTATATCGTGTATCGTATGTGGGCCGAATATCTGGCCATCCGGCCTCCTATCCGGCCAAACAACTATCCGTTTCATCTCTACTTTTAATGACTTTTCTGAAGAGATTATGAATTGATTTCCTTCCGAATTGTCCGGTCACCCTTCTGAACAGACATACCTACCTGTATTCCTGATATAATACAAAAGAGAGTTTTATGTTCCCGACAATTTTGCAAGAGTGTGCGGGCACACAACTTTTGTTGTTCCAAGATGTATAACTGACTATTCCCTGATACAGAAATTATTCAATTGAATGTTGAAAAATTGAAAAAAAAGATATTATTATTTAACAATGTAGGTTTATTATTGTTTATAATTATTGTAAACGTTCATAAAAGTAATAATAAAAATATTACACGCGTATTTTACTTTCAAATAGGTACCTACTCTAATGATGTTCGTTGAGGTAAATCATTTTAAAGATACCCTTGCATGTGATGTGGTGTACTGGAAGGATACAAAAAAACGATCATTTACATTTTTAGCGCTTGACTGTAGGAAGAAATTAATTCAAATTAAAAAAAACGAGGAAAAAAAGATATAGAGCTTTAAAGGAGATTAGCATAGACATCCAAATGAATCCATAGACATTCATATGTCCGTGGAGATTAGTGATGCAACGAATACTACTTTTACGAATACGAATACAAATATCAAACCTACTATCCGGCGAATACGAATACGAATAACTTGGCAGAGTTATAAAACACTCATTTATTTAAACTTGTTCTGTTTGTTTTATTATTGGAACTAATAATTAAAATTTACAACTGTCAAATTTTTATTCAGAAAACATAACATCTGTAGATTCGCTGGTGTTAGACGATTTCTTTTTTCAGTTTAAATGTTGCCAGCCGTTGAAAGCTAACTCACACGTAACAATATACTTGCACTTGACCTGTGCTATCGACTGTCAAATACTGAAACTACTAAGGTATTAAATGAAAAATTCGAGGTTCATAGTACAGTGCCACAAAATCCATAGACATTTTGACATTTCTGTGACAATTTATTAATTCAAAAGTTTTTTTTTATAGTATTCGTAAATATATATTCGCCGAATACGTATATTCGGTAAATATCTACTATTCGGCGAATACGAATATTCGTATTCGTATTTGTTGCATCACTAAAGGAGATACATCACAGTTCTTACAATTAACTCAATGAATAATAAGAAAAATTCATGTGGATAGGTATATATAATATACAGAGTGTAAATATTAAACTACCGATATGGTTTGAATCTTATTACACATTACAATAAGGGAACGTACCCATACTACGTGACCAACTTTTTGCAATTTTTAACCCCCCCCCCGGTGACCAAAAACCTAAGCACTCCGCCGCTCATTTGTACCAAGCGTGGTATTTTGAAGACCCCCCCCTCCCCTAAACGTGTCACGTAGTATGGGTACGTTCCCTAAGATTCAAAATAAAACGGGAGTTTTGCGCCACCCTACATATGTAAATAATTAAGAACAGAGTACCTACTGATGCTAGATGAAAATTGTTATTTTAAATTCAATTATTGTTATTGTTTTATTTTATTATTTTTATTTATCTATGTAAAGTTTATTTAAATGCGATTTTTCGATGCCTGTATGTCTGTCTCACTAGGAAATAAATACCTGTGCTGTGTCAAAACAGATCATCATATTTATTTATAATAAATACAATAATTGATAAAGACCCCACGCATTCAGTTTATTTGGGCATTGCGGATAAGAGGGAACTGCGAACGGATGCTACAATCTATTTCGAATTTTTTTTTTGAGACTTTCTATTCTCTCAGTGTGCATAAGTACATTCAAACGTGTCCTCTTTAAAAGCATTTGCCTGCAACATTACGTAGGTACATACATATATTGTTTGGAATAAGTAATTCTTTTGGTAAAAATTAAATTTCCACTGTCTTCCCCCCATTGAATGTCCGCATGGCGTCCCATAGATCCACTGACTCCGGACAGTGCGACTCTTGGTAGATAAAAAAAATGTACGATGACATTCGCAGGTCAGTGTTTTCGGCATTTGACCATGAGTTAGGAGGGTTGCGAGTTAGATTCCCGCGAAACACAAAACTGAGGGGTTTCCAGGTCTGTTGTAATGTTCATCGTAAAATTTAATGATTTTAATAAAATTTGGTTTACTGCTATGTAAGGGAAAATGGCTTAGCTAATTGAAAACGGACAGGAGCCACCACTGGTTCTACGTGCCTCACGTTCGAAAACACTCCACCAATACATTCAAGACCATGTTATTATATACGGGTACCTCCAGTCCACAGACACAGTGACACAACGCGTGACAGAGTCAACAAACAACTTCTGTAAGAGAACTGCTCACAGCACTGGGGTAGAAGTGTTCAGTGTTCTCATCGTCACCTCTCTCCTCTCTCAAGGTCCGAAGCCACAAACCTACTTCGTCAACATTCCGCACGTTGAGAATGAAAGCTGCCTGCTCATTAAACCAACCCCCTCAAAGTTTCTGACCACCTGACAGTGAAGGTAGATGGTTGACACCTTTCGAGGATTGGGACCGCAGTTACTGTTACTGCTGTCACGTAATTCAACATTGCCAAGAGGCGGCTACACACAAGTGCGTCTGCAGGGCGCAGGCGCCGGAGTAAAATCAATACCCCCCTATCATAAAATCGCCACAACAGTTTGCTCACAGCGCCGCGCGGATAAGCGGCAAATGTTAACGTTATTTCGGCCGACGCTGGAGGAAAACCCGACGCCCGTTTCCGTGACGTCACGCCGTGAATGGGTCTAATGGAGAGGGGAGATGGGGAGAAGGCTCAGTGCTGCGGGATCCGTCATCCGCCGCCAGTCTCCACCGGAACACTCTTCACAGGACACCGCAGCGAGAGTCGAACTAAAGTGACAGGACTCGCGCCGCGAGTCACTCGCTTACCCTAGCGCCTAGGGAGAACTTCGTCGCAGAAACACTCTAAATTTACTTTAAAAATCAACAAAACACTCCAAAATTCTATAAATTAGTAAAGAAATCGTCTAAAAGCTCTTGTTTTCATCTGTAAACACAATCTATTTGCGGTCTTTGAGTGTTTTGTTGTCTCCGCTTGATTAGCTTTCTCTCGGATCTCGCTCTCAGGCCAGCATGTGGTGGTGGCCCTCCTTGTGGATGGGGCTGGCTTCAGCAGTGCTGGTGGCTGCCAAGGGGCCCCTCTTCACCAATTCCTTCCTGGTGCGGCTGAAAAAGGCGGGGGGCCCTGCGCTGGCCCAGCAGGTGGCTGACAGGACTGGCTTCGATTTCCTCGGACCGGTGAGTACCAAATTAACTATAAACCTCATCAAATTATTTAAAATCATCATGCTTGTGTATAAAATGTCTAAAATGAAATAAACATCATAGAGATTTAACAATATGGTCATTTGTTGACTAGAAACTATATGAATATTCATTTTTTGTTATAAAAGTAATCAGTAAATAAAGTTTTTTTTGACACCATCCGTTAATTATATATCATATCTGTATTTTAAAAACAATTTTTTTACGAAATCAACTCCTTTCAAGAAACACAAAAACAGTTTTTATCTATGTAGTTTATTATATATGTTTGAGTTTTAAAGTTCAAACATAGGGAGTTAAATCAGAATGACTAATTAAGACATATTAGACATATTTTTCACATTATGTATGTATATATAATCAAGGCTTATTTAGCATGTAGGATGATACCATCCAAATATTGTTGACCGATCATTAGAGATAATTGCGTTATATATTACAAAATACATTATATACAAACTGCATCGCTTGAATCATGACAGCCCACGTACATAGGTAAACCAGAGTTCATTGAGCAATGAAAAAATGAAACGTACATTATTATTATCCCTGAATTTATCAAAATACTTAAAAAAAAAATAAAGTTTTTTGAGATTTTTACCGCGTTTGTACCCACACATGGACCAGATTATAAGCACGTAAAATATACATAAAAAAGAAAATAATCTTAATACTCGTATATATAAAGTAAGTATCTACCCAGAAAAAAAAAAAGGTAACGGTCGCTACTGGGGACAGAATCCAGAACCCCTGTCTTACCGGGATAGCGTTCTACCACTGAGCTACTGAGATCTGATTATTTACCGTAATTCTCATCGATCTCATATTTCTATTTAAGAATTACTAATATCATCAATTACTTTCTTTTTTGTATTATTGCAATTTTCATTTTCTGTGTTTTTCCGATTCAAATTTCGTTTATATTAGGTCCTTACATATGAACTTGGCGTTTTGTATGGGAGGAACATAAAGTCGATTGTTTTTAAATTTAATATATTTTTTTAATCAAAGTATGTACCATTGCTATCTATGCACTTTTGCCATCTCATAGGTAGTTCATCGATCCCTTTACTAAAAAAACCATTCGGACGGGAATCAATAAAATCTTTGAAGGCGGTTTGGACTGCCCCACCGGAGTTGAATTTTTTCCCTTGTAAGAAGTTATCCAAATTTCGAAAAAAATGATAATCTGTTGGGGGAAGGTCCGGAGAGTACGGTGGATGTCTTAGACATTCCAATTGAAGCTCCTCTAATTTGGTAGCCGTCTGTTGTGCAGTGTGTGGTCTAGCGTTCTAACGCGCTTTTGTTGATTTGCTTCACTCAATTCGTGAGGTACCTTTCAAGATTTTTCACCTTTCCAATTTGCTTCAAGTGGATTAAAACAGTTTTATCACTAACACCGCAGCCTGCAGCTAACTCGGACGTGGTTTGCGGTGGATCCGCTTCCACAATAGCCTTCAATTCTTCATTATCAACTTTGATCTCCGGCCGTCCACGAGGCTTGTTCTACAGGTCGAAATTTCCAGAACGAAAACGTTGGAACCAAAAACGCACTGTGTTTTCTTTTGCGGCACCGTCGCCATACACATCATTAATCCTTCGAGCCGTTCGACTATTTAGATGCCTCTTTTTTCTTCAAAAATCAAATAAAAAAAATCTTTCACATCTCGTTACTGGTCACTCAGCCGAGTGACCAGTATCCAATCCCTCACTCCGCCCCTAACTGTCTAATACTTACTGATTTTTTGTGTTTTTTGTCGAAAAAAAATGTCACCGAAGCCCAAAATTTCATTTACATTTTGACTCCAAATAAAGTCAGGAATCACTGGTTAAAGTAAGTCAAGTACGTCCATTAACACCCTGTATACATCCTTCAAAAGTTATTTCAAGAAACTAAAAATAAAAAAGAATTCTATTTATGCTGTACGTGAGCAAACTTTTGCGAACGATTTTAACGCCATGACAAGAAGCGGAAAAAGATTATTTTTGAGTTACAATGTAGGTATTACAGAGGATTCACTCAACAGAAGCTAAGCCTCTACAATACTGTTGCGGTCTCCACGCTCAACTACTGCAATATAGTTGCTTTCCCTGGAACACTGGTATGTCAGTCAGGGGTGTAGCTACCACTGTATCAATGATACGGGGCCCCCGGGCTGCAGAGGCCCCTAACGTGTGCAAGCAAAAATTAGTAAAATGTTATCCACAATAATAATAATAATAAATTTGGACAACTTATATAGCGCTGTTTTTGCGAAAAATCGCCTCAAGAGCGCTGTACAAATAAGCATGGATTTTACATTAGAATTTACTTAACTTAGGAGGCTCGATAACAACTCGTCTTGCAGCTATCAAGCGCATGGATTATTGGAATTCTAGCCCCCTAATAAAGTAAATTAAATAAAATAAAAATAAAATAAAATATCTTTTATACACGTATTTCAATTTAATTAACTATGTAGGGGACTAGATAACCACTCGTCTTGCAGCTATCAAGCGCATGGATTGTTGGAATCCAATAAATCAAATAAAATAAAAAAAATAGTCACTTAATCTCGTGCTTCACGGGAAAAAAAACATATAACAAAAATTTTCGTTATTTGTTTTTGGGGTGTTATGCCGTGTTGCGCTACCTCCTTCTTTAGCCAACGTTTCGGACATCGTTTCAGTGTCCATCATCAGGGCAGATCTGGCAGATCCGGTAGATGCCGGATCTGCCCTGATGATGGACACTGCAACGATGTCCGAAACGTTGGCTAAAGAAGGAGGTAGCGCAACACGGCATAACACCCCAAAAACAAATAACGAAAATGCTTTTGGCCGTGAAAATCTTAAAACTTATCATATAACAAAAATTATCATACGTGCCTACAGAGTTTTCACACAATTTCTTTTTTTTTCCTGGGTTAAGCGTGCGCCAAAAAGTTGGCAACGTCCTACATCGGTTATTGCGGGATTCTCCCGCTTAAGTCATTCAATTAAACGGGGGAATCCCGCATTAACCGATGTACAATGACAAACCACGGAGAGCAAGATTTACGCGTTTTTATTTCATTCCGGTTCAAACGTTATTTATTAAATTGTAATTCATAAACATCTTGTTCTTCTGATTATTTATTAGTTAATTAGTTTGATTTGTGAAAAGAACGAGTGAAAGGAAAAGAGATTATCCCAGTGGAGCTATGAAAAGAAAAAGTAAACCGAAAAGGGAGGAGGTTATAAAAAAAATGCCCAAAATTTCTTCATTTTTTCAGCAATCGGCTTCTGTGAGTGATTTAGATTGAAATGGTAAGTATTACTTATTTATCTACCAGTAGCGAAGGGTGAATTTTGTTTTTTGAAAGAACAAAGATAACCTTCAATACAAGAAAATACCTTACCCTTCCAGTTACAACCGCAGCAGCTGAAATAAGTTTTTCAAAATTAAAATTGATAAAAAAATTACCTAAGGACTTCGATTGGACAGGAACGGCTATCAAACTTGTCACTATTGTCTATAGAGGCAGAAATTTTAGAAAAACCGAAATTGTCTTCAGCTATAGATGATTTAATAAATCAATTTTCCGAAAAAGAGGCAAGAAAAGTGAATATTTAATTTGAATTGTTTGGCTAGCTCTATTTCTAGGAGGAAGGGATAACTTATAATCAATAAAAATTTATTTTAAATGAATGCAAGCAGTTTTGTTTCTTTTGTGAGAAAGCTTTACCCTTCATTTGGGCCCTCCGACTAATTTTGATACAGGGCCCCTCCAAGGCAAGCTACGCCACTGGTCAGTATCCATTTTATTAGCAAGGGACATTCAACGCAATGGTCGTTACATTATAACTTTACATTATTGTTTATAACAGAACGGGAACGGTTAAAGGAAGGTATAATGGTTCAAAACGATTGGCGCCATAATTCTTTACTGATCTCTACATCAAAGAAAATCTTTTTCGAAAGCAACTAATGCCAAATTTTTTTATCCTTCCCCTAAGAAAGCATCAATATTTGGATATCGCCATTCTTGGATGAAACTGCTACGTGATCTAAGATGTGCAGCTAGAGGAATCCCCAAATTATAGTACCGTATAAGGAGACAACGTAGTTTTTTTTTTACATTAGCTCCACACGGAAGGGGAGGCCCTGAGGAAAATAATTCCCCTGAGGAGGAGATGAAGTTCTGGGAAGAAAAAAGGTATGAGTGGTGGGTAGGAATCTGGGGGTCAGTGTCACCAGCAGTGACGGCCAAATGAATTCATCCCTTCCACTGCGGTGCAAGGCGATGTTTTTGCCTGCTGGATAGCTCAAAAGGTTTTCCTCAACCAGTCTCTCCTGATCCGGCCTGCCATATAGCTATGGTAGAGGGCAGTGGTTGGTATATGCATTCACCGCCAAGACCCGAATGAACCGCACCCCACGAAGCCGGCCACCCCTGCTAAGTAATCAAACGTAGCTTGCCATCTTGGGGTGACATGTACCAAAACCTCCTAGACCACATCTAGGAAGTTTTGCCTATACCCGCCTCCCAAATTGTAGAGTTACTCTTAGAAGTTAGTTTGGTTTTACGTTATAGCTACATTATAAAAGTGGCAAAACTGTTTGGTATCATCCTGGATGAGAGACCTGACAGTGCATTGTATTTTTGTAACGCAGGTTAATGATGGTTCACCTCCAGATTATTCTCACGACAACAAACCTCCGATAAATAAAGGCATCTTACGAAACAGAACTTAGAATCAAGTCAAATCAACCCAATCAATTCAACTGGTGTGTATCTATGCTGTGGAGACCGGGCAACTCAGAATGCAATCAACCCAGAACCACGCTGTGGTGACCGGAAAAGTCAGAATGAAATTAACCCAGAACCACGCTGTGGTGACCGGACAAGTCAGAATGAAATCAACCCAGAACCTCCATGAAAAGTCATTAAAACTTAGAATTAAGTAAACTCAACCCAATCAAGTCAACTGGTGTATACCTACGCTGTGGTGACCGGACAACTCAGAATAAAATCAATCCAGAACCTCTTTGAAAAGTCATTAAAACTTAGAATCAAGTCAACTCAACCCAATCAAGTCAACTGGTATGTATCTACGCTGTAGTGACCGGACAACTCAGAATAAAATAAATCCAGAACCTCTTTGAAAAGTCATTAAAACTTAGAATCAAGTCAACTCAACCCAATCAAGTCAACTGGTGTATATCTACGCAGTGGTGACCGGACAACTCAGAATAAAATCAATCCAGAACCTCTTTGAAAAGTCATTAAAACTTAGAATCAAGTCAGCTCAACCCAATCAAGTCAACTGGTATGTATCTACGCTGTGGTGACGGGACAACTCAGAATGAAATCAATCCAGAACCTCTTTGAAAAGTCATTAAAAGCTATGAAAAAAATAATTTAAAAATAGCCCATACCCTAACCTGACGCATCCTATTTAACCAATTTTTCATCATTTTTAACGATTTTTCAAAGGAGGTTCTGAGTTGATTTCATTCTGAGTTGTCTGGTCACCAAAGCGAAGATATATACCAAATTCATCCTTGATACTGTTCTAACCGTGGAATAAGGGCTATCGATTAATCAACGTGGCTTAATTAATTATTTAGCATTTTTTAGAGGATCCCACAGCCTCCTCCCTACGTTGATTAACTAGAATTAGCAAAGCCGGTGAGCCAGTTTCCATTAGTCGCGTCTTCAAAGAAAATTACAACGCCCGGATTTAAAATACTAATTAAAAGTTTGCTTTCGCGTAATTTACCCGTTTTTAATTATTATTCATTATTAAATCAGTCTTTGGTGATCTGACACTATCGCCATCAGTACACAGTACACTACTTGGAGACTTCTTCGGGGATTTCATTAAAATTCTCTTAATTTATTTATTACCTTTTTTTTATTCTTAGTCTAGTCTCTTTCAACGGAAGCAATCTTCCGAACAGGCCCTCCATTGATATGCTTGGTGTAACCCTAAGTGACCAGCTCAGGTATGGGGGCTCCATCGAAGCCAGAGTAAAGTTAGCCTCCCAAAAACTGGGCGTACTGTACAAGGCCCGCAGATATTTTAATAGTAAACAACTGCTAACCTTGTACAAATCACAAGTACGCCCCACGGTTGAATTTAGCAGCCATCTCTGGTCTGGAGCTCCAAAATAGCTGAAAAATACTCTCGACTCTGTGCAGAAACGGGAGGTCCGTTTGATAGATTCTCCCATCTTAACAGACGGATTGCAATCTTTAGAGCACAGGCGTCGGGTGGGAATGCTATCCTTGTTCTACCGGTATTACAATGGAAGATGCTCCGAGGAACTGGCATCATTGATCCCTTCGGCACCGGTGCATAGTCGGGAAACACGCCAAACGCGTGCCCAACATTTGTACACGGTTGACATTTGTCACATGAGAACGGGTCGTTTCTTCGACTCGTTCTTGTGTTCAACAGCTCGGCTGTGGAATGATTTGCCGGCCTCTGTGTTTCCTCCTTCTTACAACATGGGTCTCTTCAAGACCAATGTTTATTCCTTCCCCTCCTCAAAAAGACCCTACACACAGCATCCCAGATGACATAGGCCCTGAGGGAAATTATTTTCCTCAGAGCCTCCTGTGTGGAGTTAATGTAAAAAAAAAATAAATTACTCGGGTCACGTAGTTCTACATTGTCTGTCACCAAATTGCACGTCCTCATAAAACTCGTTCTATCTCCTTTTATAATAGGGTAAAACATTATACTATGAACATATTTGGAAAGAGAGAACTCCATGCTTTCTATTTGTATATAAAAGATTACCATTAATGCTCCATTATAATTTCAAATAATTGTACAAAACTGAAAACCGCCGTCAAAAAGTTTGTCGATTTGTTTAATGTCCGTTTGTAAAATCAAAATCAGAAATAGTCTTTTATCAAGATGGAATAATTGATGAAATATTACTATTTTATCTAGACTCGAGAGATAAAAACGAAACGAAAACCCAAATTTTTTCACTGCAGTACTAAGCCTAACTTGTTTTGAAAAGGAGCTATCCATTTATTATAATAAATTATTATGCTAACCATTTATCTATTCTTTTTTTACATTAAAAATAATTTACCTCAGGGCATATGTTATCTATGGAGATGCTATGTGGAGGGTTTTTTTTAAGGAAAGGAAGAAGATAAGTTCTGGGTAGGAAAAAGGTATGAAGAGTGGGTATGATACCAGGCGTCAGCGTAACCAGGAGTGAAGGACGTATAAAATCATCCCTCCCGCTACGGCGTAAGTCAATGGGTCATCTGTGGCCAAGACTTGGACACACCTCACCCGATGAACCCGAACACCCCTCCTAAGTTACGAAACTTAGAGAACCACTCGGGGTGACCTACGACAGAGGTGTTAGTTATCCAATAAATAGTTCCCCGGGCGGTACCCACACCCACCTCCCAAAAAACAATTTTATGATTTCGACTCCTTAGAATCCGGCCGAAAAATATTTTTAGGTAAACATTTTTTAAACTTGTCCCTGTAACTATTCGTAAAGCAATAATTTATGCCCATCAGAATGCACCAATCAATAATAGAACGATTAAGGCGCCGCAACCCGAAGTTAGACCGATTTCTTACATATCTCCCTTAAACACGTTATATATGTTATTCTTGAAGATAATATCTAGACATTGCCCGCGCCGAAACGCAAATTATATCAAATTTCCTCGATAGAAGAAAATCGCAAAGTATGCTCCAAAAATTATTATAAACACGTTTGCTTCAATTATTTTACAAGTTATATGTATGAAAAAATTCACAGTGTTTCTTTAAATGCTGTTTAAGACAATGCCCGCAAGACTTTTGCTCTATTTTAAACGAGTCGTGTTTTATTAAACATTTTCGCATCGATTTTGTCGCTGTAAATGTTAGCACTCTCCTCAAACATTCGTAATTTCGTATCCCTCCATCTTTTTCTTTTCGATCCCGGTTGCAGAGCCTTAAACTATTTTAATAGACCAATGAAATTTTCCAACAGTTTAGCAATTTTCTTTTGATGCACGTCAAAAAATAGTAAAACTGGCTTCATGACCCTTATACACTTCTATTTTGCTGAATTTCTATATCAAACTCTTCTAGTTGTACCTACCAACTTAACGTAACATAATAATGTCACCTCTTGCGTGTTTGATTGTTACAGTAGTTTCACTATTATAAGATCCTTCACTGATACTTTTACGGAGGTCATGTCATAAGCCCACGCTTAGGTGTGTAAGTGTCCGTCCGAGGCACATCATTGGCTGGACGGAAGCTGTTAGTAGGGTTGAGGCAGTGCACGTGTTGAAACCGACACATTTTGATCAAAACTACAGGAAGTTCGCGAAGTTATATTTTTTCGTTAATTGTTATCATGGCTTGCGGAAATCGAAGAAACCAATACAGGCAAATTGAACCAGCTTTGGACAGCATATAATATCACAGACTAGTTTTTAATTTACAGGATGACACTTGTGATGGAAGTTTGTGGGTAATAGTATTTATTTAATTTAACCATTTATTGGACTACCAGTGTTGGTTTACCAGGGGTGTCCCAAGTGGTTCGCTACGTTATGTGACTTAGTAGGGGTGCCCGGGATTATGGGGTGTGGTTTATCTAGGTCTTAGTGGCGGATGCGTTTGCCCACCTACTGCATGTCCTTCACCCCTGGACACATCAACCTCCAGACTCCTACCCACCCCTCACACCTTTTACCTTTCCAGAATTTCCTCTTTTTCCTTTTCCTAAAAAGACCCTCCCCACAGCATCTAATTAAATTATTAATTAGGCTATTAATTTGTTAATTTATATTTGAACCAGCTTTATGAAAAAATATTGCTTAATTCGTACAACTTCGTGATACAGAAAAGCACTAGCAGTAACTCAAGTCATAAAAACATCAACTGTCAATTTTAGTGACTTTGTCTATGCCACAGTCTATGCAATAAAATAAATAAATAGTGATTGCCACAAACAATTTTCTTTCAAGCATACTTTGTGAGGGGCATTTGTGAACTAACTAAAATAGTGATGACTACACGTAGCAAAACCCCAATAATTTCCGAAGATAAAATAAACATGGATAAAATTATTGAGTACATCGATAAAAAATTTGAAACCCTTAAAAAAGATATATTTACAAAAATTGATTTACAAACTTCCGAAAATTCTAAAAGCATTGATTTTATCAGTGCTCAATACGATGAGATATTAAAAAAAATTGAGGTCTCAAATAATCTAAATCGGGTAATTCAAACAGATTTTGAGAATATTAAAAAAGACCAAACGGAAAAAAATATTATAATAAAAAAGCTTGAAATCAGACTGTCTGATATGGAGACCCTAACAAAATCAAATAGTTTGGAAATAGCAGGAATTCCACAACAAAACCGCGAACAACTTTTGGAAATTGTAAAAAAAGTTGCTGCCGCAGCAAGAATCCACCTTCTACACACAGATATAACTGACGTCACGAGAGTCTCAGACAGACAAAATGGAGCCCCTCCAAAACTTCTTGCGATCTTTTCAGATAAAAGAAAAAGAGATTCCCTCCTTGAAAAGAAAAAAGAAATAAATTATGATGAAATAAAGGATTTGACGACATCTCCTATCTACATCGGCGAAGAATTGAGCCCGTACCATAAAGAAATATTATGGAAAACGAAACAAGTAGCCAGGGGAAAAGATTATCAATACGTTTGGTACAAACAAGGCAAAATTATGATCCGTAAAAAACAAGATGATAAAATTATCTACATAAAGCACCTAGATGATATGGTAAAAATAATTTAGCAAATTATATTAAAAAAAAACATTACTAAATCCACTTAATAATTTATATTGTGAAAATGAATACCACAATAATTACTTCTGAACCAAAGGCTTTAACAACTTTAAATGATAATGAAACAATAACTACAAACAAACCAGATGAACTGTCAACTCTTAAAAACAATTTTAATATATTAAATAAAAATATACGAAGTATCAACAAAAACTTCGATGAACTTCAAATACTAATTAAGAATCTAAAAATAAATCTAGATATAATTATCCTCACTGAATGCTGGATAAAGGATAAATATTCACCCTTGCAAATTAATAATTACACGTCATACGCAACCAATTTGAATTACACAAAAAATGATGGTGTGATAGCGTACATTAAAGATGACATTAAAACTGAAGTCAATGAAATAAAATTCCCAAATGCAAACTGTTTAAAGATCAAAGTGGGTGATGAAACCACGATATTAGCTCTGTACCGATCACCAGCTACAACTAATATTAATCAGTTTCTTGAAACGCTTTCTAATGAACTCAATCTTCTAAAAAACACAAAAATGTCTTCCTTATCGGAGATATAAATATTGACATATTAGAAAATGGTCATCCCAATAGATTATCTACAAACACTGGCCTCCCATGGACTCCAAAGTATGATAAATAAACCTACGCGTGTAACTAATGACAACAAATCTTGCATCGATCACATGTTCAGTAAGACTATTAAATCAACCAAATCTATCATATTCACCTCTACTATAACTGACCACTATACAACAATTTTATCTATTACAAAAAAGAAAATACAAAGATCGCAGCCCTACCCAATTATCGTGCAAAAGACAGAAACCAAATGGAATGATGTAAAACAACAGTTACTCAATACAAACTGGATAAGCCTACTGGAAAACCTTGATGCAAATAATGCCTGGAGTAAATTCACTGAATATATAACATACACCATCGTATCAAATACCAAATCAATAGAAAAAAAGTTTTCGCATAAAAACCAACATCTTAAGCCATGGATAACTCAAAGCGTTATAAATTGCATTAGAAAAAGAGATGAATTACATAGGAAATCTAAATTAAATCCTTGTGATATTTTTATACAACGATACTACAAAAGGTACAGAAATATTTGCAAAAATGTTATACGAACTGTCAAAGAAAATTATTATAAGAAGAAAATAGACGAATGTAACAATGACCCGCGCAAATTATGGAAGATCATTAATGAAATTACAAATGCAAAATCATCCCATTACAAGAACATGGAGGAATTAACAATTGAAAATACCCAAATCTCTTTCGCAAAGCATCCGGACAAAATTCTCGAATACGTAAACGAATTTTTTACTAACAATTATTACAAGCAATAATTGTCAGCCTGAAACACTCATTAACATTGAAAAATCTTCCGAGAAAAGATACTTGCCGCCAACGGGACTTGAACCCGTGTCCTTCCGATTGCCGGTCGAATGCTCTGACCACTGAGCTATGGGGGCTTATCAAATACCCGCCAAATAATTCAATATATACTAGTGTTTCATTCAACAATTACTGCTTGTTATATTTTTTCCCACCTGAAAACAACTTTGTGCTATGCATAAAAATCTTGTCTAAACGTTAGTTTATAAATTAAAAAATAATAATTAATATTTAACAAGTTTAAGTTTTCCCCAATAAATGCAGACATAATTTGTCTCGACGCCACCTAGCGAGGGATTTAACACTAACAATGTCTTTCTCGCAAAAATAAAGTTGGTTGTTTTCAGGTGGGAAAAAATATAACAAGCAGTAATTGTTGAATGAAACACTAGTATATATTGAATTATTTGGCGGGTATTTGATAAGCCCCCATAGCTCAGTGGTCAGAGCATTCGACCGGCAATCGGAAGGACACGGGTTCAAGTCCCGTTGGCGGCAAGTATCTTTTCTCGGAAGATTTTTCAATGTAAATGAGTGTTTCAGGCTGACAATTATTGCTTGTAATAATTGTTACCCTTTGTGCTATGCATAAAAATCTTGTCTAAACGTTAGTTTATAAATTAAAAAATAATAATTGAATTTTTTACTAATATAGGGTCACAATTAGCAAAGAAAATCAGACAACCAATAACTAGCATTTTACCAGAAGAAAAGGAAAATATGAACCAGATAGATAAATTAAAGTTAACTGATGTAACCAATACTGAAATCAGAAATGCAATTGTATCCCTTAATATTAATAAATCATCGGGAAATGACATAATCTCAAATAAAACAATAAAACAACTACAAAATGAACTGACCTTCCCATTGACATACTTGGTCAATCTGTCTATATCTACAAATGTATTCCCTTCATGCCTTAAAAAAGCTACAGTTATACCCATACATAAAAGTGGTAACAAAAAGGATATATATATATAACTACCGACCCATAAGTCTCTTAAGCTCTTTTTCAAAAATCTTGGAAACTGTAATGAAGAAGCAAATTGTTCAATTTCTTGAACAAAACAAATTACTATCACCATCCCAATATGGTTTTAGAGAAAATCTGAGCACCAATGATGCCATAGAAAATCTAACAAGCAGGGCCATAAAAACATAGATGATGGGAAAAAATGTTTAGCTTTATTCATAGATCTTCAAAAAGCTTTTGACACAATAGACCATAAAATATTACTAACTAAACTAAAAAAAAATAGGAATGGCCGAATCAACAATTAACTTATTGGAGTCATATATAACAGGGCGAGAACAACAAGTACAAATTGGCAAACAAAAGAGCAAACTTCTATCTTTAAACTATGGCGTTCCTCAAGGAAGTGTACTGGGACCGATTCTGTTCATTATCTACATCAACGATTTAACTAACCTTACCATTAAAGGAAACATAATCAGTTTTGCTGATGATACTGTTTTATTATTTCAAGAAGAAAATTGGACTGATACATTTAATGAGGCTGAAAAAGGGCTTAGTGCACTTCAAAATTGGCTTAAAATCAACTCGCTTACCCTTAATATAAGCAAAACAAAATATATAACATTTTCAATGAACTCAAGGGGCCAACCAATAAAATCACTAGAACTAAAATTACATGAATGCCATGGAAATAATATGCAATGTTACAGCCCCGTCATCGAAAAAACACAAAACATAAAATATCTCGGAGTAATAATTGACGAAAATCTTAGATGGGACCTACACATCAAAGGTATTACGGAAAAACTCACAAGCCTTATATTCTTCAAAAATCTAAGAAACGTGCTAAATAAAAAGGATATGAAAAAGGTCTACTATGCGTTATGTCATTCTCGAATTGAATATGGAATCATAGGATGGGGATCTGCTGCAAATACGTACCTACACAGCCTGAATACGATTCAAAAAGGAATCATAAAGACCATATTGAAAGTACCAATTAGAACGCCTTCAATTGAAATTTTCAATAACTTTGACGTACCAAATGTACAACAAATATATTCCAAAAATATATTATTGAAGCTCTTCAAAAATAATGAATCCTCTACTAGACCGTGTATGTATAACACTAGATCGAATAAAAATGATATAAAAAATATTCCAAGTTATAAAACCACATTTGGACAAAGAAACTATACATACTTTGCAACAAAACTCCATAACATCCTCCCCCAAGACATAAAACTAATAAAAAATCCAATTGAATACAAATCAAGAATAAAAATATGGCTTAAAGAGGTCAATGAGAAAACCCTAGCGAAGACGCTAAAAATGACATAGAAGACAAATGAACTATATTTAAATAACTTTAGTCCGCCTCGGCACAGGACCCCCTAGTGAGGAGGACTAAGAAATACAATATTTTGTACTTAATTTCACATTGCATTTTGTATGTAAAATTTTTTTATATAGTCGCTATAATAAAAAAAAAAAAAAAAATGTAAAGATTCTGACCACTTAACCACGAGGGCGGCTATTTTGCATTACCTTATTGCTTATTGTTAGAAATTAGTACATTAAATAAATTAGTATATTTTTGAGCAAGGTCAATATGAACCATCCTATACCCGGGATCTTATAATGGTGAAACTACTTTATTGATGATCTTTTTTAAGATTGTCTGGATGATCAATATATGGAGTGACAGAGCATTAACGAAGACCACCAAGACGAGACTCGTCAGGGCGTTGATTTTCTCCGTATTTCACTACGGTGTAGAAACACGCACACTTAAAGAAAACGGATAGAAGCCCTCGAAATGTGGTGCTTGAGAAAAATGCTCAGGATTCCATCGGCAGCCAGATGCACAAATGTGAACATTCTGGAAGAGCCATCCACAATAGGCTTTCAACTATCTGCCTACAACGTATTTTAAGATATTTTGGATACGTTGCTCGCCAAACTGAGGACTCCAATTTTGAGAAACTCATAGTCACTGGCAAAGTGTAAGGTAGAAGAAACAGAGGAAGGTTACCAACGCTCGAGTGACCAAGTATCACTGGCGTCCGGTACGTCGGTGTCCACAGCTCTCGACTCAGCGCAAAGCCGCGATGAATGGAGGAGGAGGAGCCTTGTCCACCATGGAAATTGGAGTAAGGGTTACGATCCTCAGCAATGAGGAACCGACCTAAGAAGAAGCGATTTTCATTGGGATCAAGTGTAATCTACCCACAGTTCTGACATGTAAAGTGATCAGGTCATCCTCTACCACACACGGTGTAGAGCAACACACTGGCGATCGGCAGACCCGTGGTCTTCTCCGCCGCAGCGTTACCGACCTTCGTCGCACATCACCATCGTGCATCAGCAACATCACTGACTACGAATCCGTCTACACCTCTGTCACCTCACTCCGCATCGACCTTCGCTACGCTTTAATTCAGTTTTAATGATTCTTGTTGTTAATATTGTTCTTTAGGAATTGCTCTGTGTATACTGTATATTCTTTGTTTCACATTATTTAATCAATTTTGTAAGGACTCGTAAGGAACACTACAGGATTAATTTTAAGTTTATTATAATTAAGCGCACTTGAAGTGAAACATCACAAAACTGCGCTATATAAATACTACGTTATTATTATATTACGCAGCTACGATAAAGACTCGACTCACAGCACTAGGCGTGGGCGTTATTTAACGTAACTAGATACAATAACTAGTTACGCGGTATGTAACGGAAATAACTAGTTTCGATAAAATTACAAGTAGTTATTTTTGTAAATGCGTTATTGTTGGTGTTGGATGTGATGTGAGTAACTGAGTACTGAGTAGATTCGCCGCGTTTCGCGTTTCGCGTAGTTGCGCCTACCGGCCGGCCGAGCATGCAAGATTTTGGATCGAAAATATCCGAATAAGTGGGAGTGGGTTCCGTTTCTGGGAAGCGAGCGACCACTTTTTGAATTTAAAGTAAAATAATTTATATTTTGGTAGAAAGCAGTCACTTTGTGGTTTGACATATTAATTAAAGGAAAACAATCACTTTGTTTGTAACCACGATTTATTGATTTAATTAAATCAATAAAACGTGGTTACAAACAAAGTGATTGTTTTCCTTTAATTAAAATAATTTAGTTTGTTTTAGTTCGTTGTTGTACTTGTGTATAATTTTGAGTACTTTCTTCTAAAAATTAACGTTTATATGTTATTTTAGTGTTTTGTGTAAATTTAATTTTAAATTTTCTTTGTTATTATGTGAATATAATTAGTGTGGATTGTAAAATAAAATAAAGTGTAAATATAGTGAATTATAAAAAAAAACTTAAAAAAATATCTCATACATTTGTACCGCAAAATCAACGGCAAGGACCTCAGAACAAAGTCGTGGCCAGGAATTAATGATAAATACATTTAATCCAGTCAGTCGGCCTGAATAAAGTATGAAAGGAAGTTAATTTAATATATATTGATTTCACTGTATAGCTACAAACACTTAGATACTAGATAGTGATTTAATTTATTTTCGTTTAGTGTGTAACTGTATAGGTAGTTGGTAGAGGTATACAGCCGAATGAAAATAACTAGCTACAAAAATAACCTGTTTTGAAACAGGTTACGCCGACCAAGAAACTGGTTTCGTTACGTTTCTTGAAAACAACGTAACGACCCACGTCTACACAGCACTCAACTGACGCCTTTCATTTCATCTCCCGTCTGTGCTGATCCGGAGTCAGCTCCCACAACTGGTGCCCCCGACATGATGGATTTAACAGAAGCGGGCACCGTAAAAATTGAGAGCGAAAGTGGTCACCTACAAAGTACACCTACACTTCACTGAAAAATAATTCCACGTAATGTTGTTCGCAATGTATTTGTAGATTTGTTGAGAGATGAAAAAAAACTTAAACCTACTTAGTTTAATAGTGCATACCTCTATTGATAACCCATTCTTCTTGGAATGCTGTGGATACTTGTCTGAAAACTTCTGTCGTAGTCGTTGCCACGACTTGTACAAGATTCCACTCGGCAGAACTGATGTTATAGCACTAACATGACAGAGGAATGGAGCTATTGAATGAAATTTATAAAACAGTGTTTAGATATTTAATAGGCAACTTGCATAAAATCTTTCTTTTTTTTTCGATTGAGGCAAAACCTCGGAGGCATTCCGTTTTTTTTTTAAAAATATTTTTGAATTTTTTTGATAATTTCCGTGAAATCATACCATATTTTTTTATGAAGGCGAAAAAAAGCCAAGAATTAGTTAAAAAAATGTAAGGCAAAGAAACATACGAATTTCACATCATATTATCTGTCACAATTCTGGTTAACAGTGTTATGTTTTATTGTTTAAATATCGATTATTGAGTTTTCTTTGATAGTGATTAAGGTAAATGGAAAGGTTTTTTGATGTGAAAACTTCTTTAGCGCCGTTGTGATTTGTAACTTGATGAAACAAAAAAGCGACACTAAAAAGAGATAAACACATACACCTATAGGATTTAGCCTGCGAGAGAATGAGAATAATCGGCCCCCTCTTTGTGCAGTGCTTCGTAGCCTCCCCACTCTTGTCTACTTTAGTTTTCTGAAGGTTTCACTTCTACCGCGTGTGTACTGCACACTTTTAATTTTTTGTTTACCTATCTTCTCCAATTTTAGGAATGTTAAATAAAGGAATCATGTACTGTAAATGGTGATTGTGATTAATCTTTAATACAAATAATTAAAAAAAACTCACATTATTAGCTTTCTTTTGTATAAGTATAAGACTATGAATATTTTATATGAGTAGGTAAATGTAAGTTTTGTAAATTAATAAAATACATAAAATGAAATGAATGAGCCAATCTAAACAGTATTAATTGTAAATGTTGTTAACTATTTAGGTACAAAATTGAGGTTACGTATTTGAGGTTTTAATTTATAGAAATTTTAAAACTTAATGAACATGGTTCCGTTGTCTTCAAATCTCTAGGAAAAATAATAAACAGTATGCAAAAAAAAACAATATCGATTTAAAACATTTTATTCAAAAATAACAAAAGACGAAATATAAATAAAATAAAAAAACACTCCCCAAGTTATTGTTTGTTTTTACAATGATAACGGTAATGAGCACGATTCACAGAAAAATCAATTATTTAAGGACAAAGGAGATACCCTAATTACCTTTGCCGATCTTTTCCACGAAAGCTGAGAAACTCGAAGAATAATAGTAATTATTAGAAAATGTTTTTCTTTCCGCCGGGTATTAAAAACAAGGCTTTGTTTTTCAGGTCCGGCCTTATTTAACTTTGGGCAAGCTTCTGTCGCGTATGTCTAATTAGAGACGAAGGGACTTTCGGAACTGATGTAATGAAGTTTGGGATCTAATAATCAAGTAGATAGGCAATGCTTTTCCGGCATTCTTGTTGCTATGTTGCTGGCAACACAGCATCAAATGGACCTTTTTTGTTTGATCAACTTTGAACTTTACGATAATAATTTACCTTCATTTGGAAGTGTTTTTGTTTCAAATGTTGAATATGTATGAAATGTTTATGAAGATATAGCTACAAGAAAAGGTTAACGATATCAGTAAAAATATAAACTTGAAATTAATGTTTTCAGTTTTTAGCCCGGAAAAGCCTCGCACAGACAAAGAATTTAGTAATTCACAGATAATTGATTGAAAGTGTTTCTCTTTATACATACGTAACAACGTGGGTTAGCGACAATTTAATCTAATTCAAGAATTAAGTATTTGAGTTGAATAGGAGCGCCTTAATTCGAAAACTATCTCTTTCGTAACCGTTAGGGTACCTTCAATCGATCTTTAAACTAACTTCATCGATGGTATCTATAAATAATGTTAAGCAAATATAAATAGATCTCGAACGATAAACTTATCCAATTGAGGTACAAGATGGTGGCTGAAGAT